>JAXCLR010000092.1:40894369-40910536 GCA_035584095.1 Annona squamosa
ATTTATTTTTAATTTTTGAAAATCAATGGCATTTTAGGTAATTTTAAATTACTAAAATGCCACTGATTTTTAAAAATTTGAAATAAATATCTAAATATCTTCAAAAATGGTAAAAATCGACTCATACATTAAATAAATTTAGGTTAACAAGTTCATGATAAAATTTTGAAAAAAAATTTAAAAAATAAGTATATGCGCTTGGGAGCATTGAGGCTCTCGAGAGCATAGGATCTTACTATGGTTTTCTTTATTTTGGCTTCATATAATAATTAATAAAATTGTTTAATATTATGGGTCATAAAATAGTATAATTAAAAATTCAAAAGGGTTAATGTAAAAATAATATAGGCTACAGATATTTTAAACTAAACTAAGTTTATTTTTTATAATTGATTAAGTGCACAAGCTGCAGTGCTTATCCAATATTATTTTATATCACTTTGTTAATTAAGATATCCAAACCTCGTCCTTTGGTGGCAAATTTTGAAAATCTACCTTAAGGCCTTTTAGTTAGTGGAGGGATCAAATATCTAAAGTAAAATAATGAGATAATTTATTTTTTTAACACTTTAAGGCATTTAGTAAAATAAAGGCTAAGTTATTATTTATATTACTTTTAATGTTTCAATTACGTTTCTTCAACAATTGCTTTAAAATTTATACACGTTATCAAGGAATAAATAAATTTATTGAATATCTACATGGCAGGCCATCTACTTAGTAGCAGCCAACACATGGATGTCGAACCATCAAGGTATGCTTCATAATCTATTGAAAGGCATTTTTCTTTAACAGTATTTAGTGACTTAGAAAAATAGAGTTGCGAAAATGGGTAAGAAAGGGATAAAATATAAATCCATTCATTGTGTTGTGTTGCTTGGCTTATACATTTGGCTCATGGAACTTCTTGTTGGAAAGTTTTGGAAATTTTGGTTCTTGTTGTATAATTAAACGAGTGCAGGTCATTCATATATTAGGTATTTTTCACTATTTTAGTAGAACTCTTCGTATGAAAAAATTGCCTCTGAATTTGATTTTCTCTGTTGTGATTCTTGCAAGAGTCAAATGTTAGATCCCATAAGACATTTTCATCAGGGCTATTTTTTTATTATCACTTTTCAATTAAACGTTTTTTAAGGATAAACTCAATTCCTTCATCTTTAGCAAAATTGCTCCTTTCTTATCGTCATGTGTTCTTCATCCTTAAGGAATTGCATCACTTTTGATTCTCCCAAACTTTATACTTTCAACGGGGAATTGTAAATGTTTTATGGAATATTAGGCAATCTTCTAATATCATGGTCATAAGATAAGGATAGCAATCAAAATAATAATTTGAGATTTGAAATTTAGAAGGATTGCATTACAAAAGAAATCAACACAATTTATGAATAGCACGGACATTGATTTCTTTTTGAAATGATTAAGAGGCCTTATGGTTGGTCGTTTGTGTTGTTAATATGAAGCGTCACACCAAAGAGAGTTTATTCAAGTTAAAGCCACATGTGGGTGGATAGAGATTTCTACTGTGGGCTTGAGAACATGTGGCTTAAGTGGATGTTATTTGTGACAGAGTGGAATGGCGAAACAGGGGATATGCAGCTATTCATGAACTGTTTTGAAAAGCTTAGATAATGATGTACATTAATCTTCTACTTGATAAATCAAGCACCGGTAATTTAATTCATGAATTCAAAACTGCATATGAAACTAGTGTTTAGGCATCTAATGCATTATATACTTGAAATTTAATTATTGTCCAGATAATGACAACCCTATTCATCCTTGCTATTGATATCTGCAACATTGCAAGCTTGAAAATTTTCATCAACTTGCCTTATTTGCTTGATTTATTTCTTTATTATTTCCATCATTATATTGATTGTAAATGACTATAAATGTTTCTGGTGCAGGTTGCAATTTTAAAAGTAAATGGAAACTGTGATAAAGCTATAGCTTTTGTAGAGCTAGTGCAAGACTAGAAATTTATGATAAAACTTGGTGTAATGACGATCTTATGCACTAGAACACATTGCTTGAAACTGTTATTTATTTGATGATTTTTGCTGTAGTTAATCTGTATTGTGGTTGAAATTGTATTCTGATTGATATTTTTGAAATAAGTCCATTTCACTGCCTTGTTTCATTTTCAACTGAGTGAAATTTTGTCAAAAGTTTTTTGGAAATTTTAATGGTTGGAGTTCTGATTCAGCAACGAATAAAAGTGTTACTTACACTGTAACATATTATTATATCCTTGCTAATACCTTTTAGCAACGAGGCTATATCTACGACCTGGCGATGATTTTATTTTCCTTGCCAGTGATCTTTTGCAATGATATTTAGGAACAAACTCTAAAAGCAAATTTCTTGTAGTGAGTACTAGGGTCATCAATCTCTTACACTATTACATATTAGAAAATTCATCTCTTACATCATCTTCCTTAATTAAGGCCAACAATAAGACCCAAAGTTTTGAAATAGTATCTATTGCACGTGTGGTGATGTGAGCCTATTTATTCGATTGCATGTGACAGTGGCCATTGTTGTTGTTGTGTTCGAGGCCAATGTATTATATGTATTTTGTGTGTTCACTTGATGTGGAGTGTTCGGATAATTAGTTTAATTATAAAGGATGAACGTGTGAAGCTTATCGTTTGCCATTTGGTGAAACATGTTAATCTAAAACTTTTCAGGTGTGTTTAGTAAGTGATAAAACTTTGGGCAAATTTCACAGACCCAAAAATTTTACTCTTAATTTTACCCTTAATTTTACTCTTAATGTTACTCATACTTACGAATTTTCAAAAATTCTGCATATAACCATGTATATTGTCTAAAATTCCATTTATACCAACATTGTTAGGAATCTGTTAAAGAGGCTATCAATAGACCGAGAACATAAAAAATATGCCTAAGCTCTAATGTAATTTGAGATTATTTTGCTCAAAATTAAAAATTTAGATTAAAATAATACGTGATTTTATAGTAGTAAAAGTGCTAAAAGTTCATTTTAATATAATTTTTTAGCAATATAATCATAATAATTAGGGATGGACATTTTAGTATATTTTATAGGAGTGCTAATGGTCTCTTTAACGGATCATTAGCATCATGGATGTAAGTAAAAATTTAGGCAAAATACGTAAGTATATGGGGAATTTTTGAAAATTCATAGTTATAAGTGACATTATTATAAAATTCATGGGTATATATGTGATTTTCTTGAAAGCTTTTGAATAAAAAAATTTTTGATGTACAAATTTTAAATAAAGAAAAATGATTTGATATGATAAAGATAATGATGAGGAAAAAAGAGAACAAAGTTAAAATAGATAGGTTAGTTGTATGAGTTGTTATATACAAATGATTGAAAAATAGGATAGTTGTATAGGAAGACGTAATGAAATAATTGAAAGTTGTATAGGAAGACGTAATGAAATAGTTGAAAATTAGGATAATTATGGAGAGTGAAAATTTTATATTGAAAAGTTTTGGTTTAAAAATTTTTACAAATAAACAAGCATGCCCTCAATATAAAATTTTTTCACTCTCCATAACTATTCTATTTTCTAATATTTTTTTATATTTTCGTATACAACTATTATGCTTTCCAATCATTTTTCCACCACTCTCATACAATCACCCCATCTATTTTAACTTTATTTCTCATTATTACTCTTGTCATATCACACTACTTGTCTCATTTCAAAAAAAATTATAGCACATTGAATAGTTTTATTAAATACCAAACACACTCTTAGTTAAAAAGAGCTCAAGTAGTGGTTTTTAAAGAGATAACTACTTGAGGCTTGGGAGCTGACCCTTGTATATTTCTTATATGATTGAGAGCATGTGAGTCATTGATTTAGCCAGATTGCACGCACTTCGAATTTGAGCATGTAGGTGAATTTTATATTAAAAAGGAACTGAAGAGACACAATTTGCATTTGATTTGATATGAGGTTGTTGTAAGTAGGAGTGAGATACTTAAACATGATTGAAATGGATAGCAAGGAAAGAGGTTTGGCTTATAAATTTAGTGAATTAAGGTATAGATGTGAAGATTTCAAATGATAGGACTTTTTTGATACTATGAAATGATAGAACTTAATTAGTGGAATACTGTAAATAACATCGATATCAATGATTACTAGCATGGTTGAGGCTAGAAATGTATATAATGTGTGGTTGGGGTCTTTAAGAAGTATAGAAAGCCTAGTTGAGTTTTGGAAGTTTGGAAGTTTGGAAGTTTTGATTTAAAATATTTAAAATATGAAATTTCAGGTTTGGAAACCTAGAGGTAGTATGCCACATGACCTAACCATGTGGAACAGGTCTTAGCCACAACTTGGCTATGTCAAGATGGGGGTTCATTAAAATCTCATTATCTCCTTCACCATTTGGAACTCTTCTTCTTCTTAAGTTCCATATTCTTCCTCCCACTTAAACTACCCCACTTCCACCTTCATTAACCTGCCTTTGTTAATTCAAGAACTCTAACTTTGTCAAATTTATGCTGCTCATTGGATTCAACAAGTGTTACTTGAAGATGTAGAGGAAATCATCATAGAGGAAAGTAGGTTTGGTTTCTTTCATTTCTAACTTGGATTTGAGATGAAATACAATCTTAGAATGTTTGTATATGGATGCTTTTGAGTTAACCCAAAAGGTTTGGGCATGATTTGTAGATTTTTGCACTCATGACATGTATTACGATGTATGTGTGGACGTTGGGTGGCGATGATGTCATAGACCTATTATGGCATTTGATATGGGATGCATGCCATGAGTTGCACGAGATTTTGATGTGTACCATTTAGGGAAATGTCCTATACTCATGTTGAGTCATTTTTATACTGCGTATGTTAATTATTAATTAAATTGAAAAGAATTTGAGTGTTTAAGGTATTTTGAATCATATTTTAATAGATTTAGCTTTACTTAGCACAAAACGCTCATAATTGATTGATTCATACGAAGCAGGAAAGTATGTGCAAATTTGAGGCCTTGAATCACATAGAAAGAGCACAACTAGGCTTGCCCAAATTACCAGATTGATAGTCTTGAAAAATGCTTTCCGTTGATATGTTGTGGCTCTCATAACTCCCGGATCGAAAGTTATGGTAGGTCGAAGTTGGTCTATTCATTTTGGCGCAATGTGCAAGAAGTCATGTCTGTTTAAGAAGTTCAAAGTTCAAGGATCAAGGCCATAATAGATTTGATGATTTTGAAGGCTTTAAAGGAGTTAAAACAAAGATCAAAGCAACCTGAAACATGTTGGAAGTGCAAAATAGGACGAAACTATGCAAAACTGCGCACTTTAGAGTGGGATCCACACGGTTTGAACCGTGTGGGATTCTGGCTATGCAAAAATATGGGCAAATCGAACTATGTGCATAAGTACCCATTTGGATCTCTATATAAACACATCTTGGAAATGTCCGAAGGCATCCTAAAATGTTTCTAGAGCTTGGAGTAAGGTTCGGAAGCAAGAAAAGGTGAAAAGCACAAGGTGAGAAGCAAGGTGGCAAGTTGTCTGAAGTGGTCAAGATATCATCGGGGTTTCCAATCAATAAACTTTCCTTTTGTGAGTTTAATTGTTGTGTTTGAGATGAACTTTAAATACAATATTATTTTGTGTTTGGATTTTATCAAAAACATGCAAGGCTAAACCCGTTATCTAGGGTTTAGGATGTAGCATATATACAACGTAGCGAGTATTGTGGTTTTGATTATTTATGAAGGATATTGTGTTAATTTAATATCTTATAGTTTAATACTTGCTTGGTGTGAAAGTCTACACTTTGGTAATGATTCTCATATATTAGGTGGTAGAACCAAAATATTGAAGTCTAATACATAATAATCAAGATATTAAATTTAGAAATCGAAAACTATAGAAATAGAGATGATGACCTTGAAGAATTCTATGAACTTCGACAAAACTTAATGGATTCTGATTGACTTAATTGCATGAAAATAGATGGTTAAGAATATTAGGGTATGCTTTGTTAGATGACAATTAGGTCATGGATCCCAACAAGGCTTGAGAGAGATGAGTTATAAAGTTTTATGAGTTGGAGGTGATAAAGTCCAAAATTAAATTTTAGGCTCGACCAAACAAGACTAGGGACTTTTATCATCATTATAAGAAATCCGTTCACACAAACAATGCCAAATGTTAGAGTCCAAACTTGGTTTGAGGCTCAACTGAACCAAATGTGGAATTTAAATCATTCAGCAAATTGAGCAAGGAGAGATTTTGTATGAATAAGTTTGAGTTTTTTCATAGAAAAGAGTGACCTATGATTATAAGGTTAACTAAAACCATAAAGCCAAATCTAACTGGAGTTCCACTATCAGTGTTTGTAGTGGTACAGAATAATAACAAGAATAGGTGATTTTTCTTCCCTTCGTGGAACTCTCCCCTCCCATTCTCCTCTTAGCAGAGAAGAACTAATGAATCCTACCCCTTATCTCTAAAGAATGGCTCCTCAAGGTGAGTATACTAAAGAGGAAGAATGGCTCCTCAATGGCTCCACAACATGGCAGAAGGAAAGACAAAGTCATGAACGGAGTGAGGAAAATAGAAAATAGAAATGGGAAAAATAATTTTATAGTTTAGGAAATATATATCCTTTGTTAACACATTCTAAATGGGTCGACAAGTTAAACAGGTTAAATAGTTTACTAAATGGGTTGACGAATGTAAAATCTCAATCTTAATCCATTTATTATTTAAATAGCTAAATGAGTTGATGAATCATAAACCATTTATTCAAAAATCCTAACCCAAACCGATTGATGAGTTAATGGGTTTACCATGACCATTAATGCCCATAGATGCATCACTTGAGGATTGTGATATTAGTTGCCTTCCTTAATTGTGAAGTAAATTGATGTCATGATGACATCACTATGCCAATTTGATCCTACTTGCACAAAGGAGACTCAACTTTTCCGCTCTGAGTGCTCAAGCCTTGGGGTGGCCAATCATATGAGCTTTAGTCTTTAGGAGATCATCATCTTCATCTGGCATTGTCTAAGTATCGATGATTAGTTGGGTTGAGGGATTGGCTATTTGCTCAACCCTTAGCATTTGTCCCTTATAGAGTTGTGATCGTTGTTTAGGATGATTCATTATACATCTTAGCCTGAAGAGATGCTATGGCTTACTTGACTTGTGATGTGGCCTAATGGCTCTAGTATTTCACCGAGTCATTCTTTACATGTCTCTTCTAAGTTCTTCAAGGAATTAAGAGCAATTGATCCATGCTATGATGTGACCTATCTATGCGGTGGCCATGTTTATCTTTCTCCTACTTTGGTGATTGCATCAATGCTTATTAGGTGTAAATACATCACTATTAATGCTTGTTTCCTAGCACATGTGAGCATTAATGGGCTTTTAAGCTCCTCCTTGCATTTTCAAGAAACACTTCATATTCTAGATAAGGGTGTCAATTCATGCACTAGGGGAATATTTTTGTTCAAACTTCCTTGCTTCTTACTCATTCAATGACACATGGCTTCATTGGGTTTGCCGTAAATGGTGAAACATTCCCTTATAATTAATGTTTCAAGGAGACTAGGTGTGATACCCAGAATAATTTGAGATCCCTAAATGTAATTTAGGTATTTAATTAATATTAATTGCATGACTCAATTGGATAATTGAGATTAGGGTAAATGGCCAAGTGAGATGGTTAAGTTAATCACTTTTGCTCAATGTAGGTTAACAGGCATAAAAAGACAAAATGAGATATGGAAATGATGATGTGTCATGATTAAATATTCCACTAATTATGATTAAGTTGATGATAATTATTGGATTAGTGAGATTATTGCTTGAAAAATTCATAACTTGACGCCTATAAGGTGGATTGACATGAAATTTCAAAGGTAAGCATATATTGACGTGCTTTACCTCATGAATGATATGGATTATGTTAATCATGATTGAATTATGATGAAAATGATTTAATTTCATGAATTTTCATAAGATAATTTCAAATACTCATATCTTGCATTAGAAAGGTCCTTTTGGGATGAATTTTTTTATAAACGGCTAAAACAAGGTGTCTATAATATGAATGGATTTAATTAAGCTAAATATCATAAAAAAAGCTTAATCACTTAGGGTTAAAACCGTTTGACTTTTGCTTATAAAAAGTGACATGCTATTAATGAAAAAAAAGTGATAATTGACACATGTCAATATAAGATTAGTTGAGCAAGATTAAGGTCAACCAAATAAATGAAAAGTTGACTTTTGAAAAGTAAATGGACATGTCTTAAACAAGGATTTGTTGAGAGAAATTAAAAGTGTCAAACTTGACTTTTGCAATCTCCACTCAACTTGATCAAGGGGGCAATTTTGCAATTTTTAAAACGAAAAATGCATGGAAAAAGGGGCTGCATTTAAGGATGTGCAAAGGATAAAAAATGGGCAGCGAGTGGGCATCCTTTGAAGCACACAAAATGCCAAAAATGGGGCAACACCATATGGACGTGACCATGAGCAAAATGGACAGATTTTTGGCATTAAAAAATTATATAAAAATAGGACTTTCAAGGGATATACATGAAAGCTCAAGTGGGGATAAATATGGATTTATTTAAGCCCAAAATGCGGTGGAATTTAAAGAGTAGAAATCCATAAATATAAAAGGAGAGAAGTGATAGCTTTGTACTTTTTCCTTGGACAGCAAGTTGGAAAAGAAGAAGAGGAAAAGGTCTAGTAGGGTGGACGACCAAGCAAGAAGGGAAAAGGAGAAGGAAAAGAGGAGAAAAAGAAGAAGAAAAGAAGGGAAGAAGAGGAGCAAAGAAGTTGAGCAAAGAGGAGGCAAACCTAACAATTTCAAGTAGGTGTTCAACCAATTTTGGTTTTGATAATTGCTCAACTTTCTAGCTCAAAGAATGATTCATAAATTGATGCATTTATGAACACTTATTGATGATTTATGAAGCCCTTGATAGGGTTATTAAATGTTAAATGAAAGGAGAGATTCAATTCAAGCTTTTAAGAAATGATATGTGTGATTTAGGGTTGATATGCACATGATAACTATGCTGAAATTAATAAAATTTCAGATTTAATGTTGCTGTTTTAACCCTTTATTATGTGTTAATTATGAGATATGTTTCATGTTTAATATATGTTAAACCAAGCTTATTTGATTAACCCTAGTTGGTTGAAACTTTAGTTTAATAACTAGGAGAAATTTCCTTTCGTTTAGGGTGGAAATAAGGCATGATATATAAGAAATTAAAAGGGTAAAATACCCTAAATATGGAGCAAGATGGGACATCCAAAGGGCTGAAAATAAAAATGTAAAAATCTGTTTTATAGGGCACATAAAATGGGGACCTCCGAGGCAGAGAAAAAAGGGAGAAAAGTTGTTGTTTCGAGTATTTTAATTGAGGGGTTTTGCTTTCATGATTATACACTAACTAATGTGCAAAAAAGTTCTTAAAATAAGCTAAAATGGAGAGAAAAAATTCTATTTTGTATGAACTTGATTTACACATAATGTATGTATAACTAAAAAAGTGCACATAAAGGGTATGGATGACAAGAATGGGAAATGACCAAGTATGATTATTTTAAGTGCAAAAATGAAAGAAAAACATGGTAAAATAAGAAAAGAGATGGTTGTTTTGAGAAAATTATGAAATCTCAAAAATTTAGGTTTGAAACTAGTAGCCCCAACTCATAAATAAGTGTCTTGAATGAGCACCAATTGGAAAATGCAAAGGATGGGTGTTAAACGATGAATGGGAAGTGATAAACTTCCATATATTGTGCTAAACTTAATGGTTGTGATGAATGTGAAAACTTCACCTAAATAAGGGTGTTAAAATAAAAGGAATGGTCACAAGGGAACCATAAGTTACACCAATGTGTGAATTAGAAAAGTTGACACCAAACTTGAAAGAAAAGTGGTTTAAGATAGTTTAATGTAAATTCATGTGGGTTGAAAAATCCTAAGGGATGCAAGCATTTGAAATTCTATGTATATAAATGAAATGTCATTTTCAGTTATTTAGGTAAAGGCAAAGAAAGGGATTGAAGCAATCGCAGGTAAGCAAATAAACTTTTCAAAATATTGATTTCATTTAAAGTGTTGAAATGATAAAAAAATGTTTATGATTGATGCTTTTAAGAATTTCTTATAAGTGTGCAAGCATAAGTCTTAAAATTATGGCTTTAATGAAATGCCCAAGATTGCTTCGTTGCAAGCAAACAACACTTTTTAAAATATTTAATTTATCTCAAGTGTTTCAAAGATTAGAAATGCTTTACATTGATGATTTTAAGAATTGTTTACAAGTAAGCAAGTTCTTTAAGATACTATTTTTAAAGGATTTTATGAAGAAAAAAGAGATTTTTGACTATTTCACAAAATAATGTTGCAAACAAGTTTTGAGTTTACTCCCATAGGATTTTGTGAAAAACAAGTACATTTATGAAAGAAAAAAAAAAGAAATTTGATTTATAGAAAGAAATTGTTACTCTTCGACACGACACTTAAAATAAATGATGATTTGGACATGATCCATTGGTTTGAAATGATATTAGAAAAGTTTTGATTTCCTTTAAATATGAAATACTTTGAAAATACTTTGAAAATATTATACGAATGTTTCTAAGGAGGGTTTAAGGGTGGCCAACCCGATAAGTTAATTTTGCAAAATGAATTGATTTCGATGTGTTAAAATAGCATGTAAAGGGTTATGCGAGCTCTTCCTTATATAATAATGACCAGGATGATATGTAGACAAGTATATGATACTAGGATGGATAAAGGAAGATGATGCAAGCGTATAACCTTTACTTACGAAAAGCCTGAAATGGAAATAAAGAGAGTGTTAGTGAGAAAAGTTTCTCTTCATGAATATTGAAATGGTTTGAAATCCTTTTATCATGTTGATTTTAAGATTCATTACAAGCCACACTTTTAGCAAGATTGTTTTCTCAAACATTACAAATGCTTATCACAATGTTTTACTTAAATATTTCTAAAAGTATTTAAGGATGATTATTCTAAAATTAGATTTCAAATATGTTAAAGTGGGGGCGCCCACTTTACAAGTTGCTGAAAAGGACACGGATTCGGTTTGTGATGTTTCACAAAATCATGCTAGCATATGGATATATATGACGATTTATAGTGCACTAGAACAATGGATAGGTCAATTGTAGAGACGGTTGCAAATGAACCGGCACCCACTCTACGTATAGCTAAGTCGCTAAGGGAAGGCAAGAGGCCAACGATGCCCTCCCTGAGATGGGAGCAGGTTCAAGGAACGTCTACCTGACTAGCATGCTGTTATATGACGGATTTTCTTTTAAAAGATAGAAAGATTAGTTGGTAAGTGTCACTACTGGATAGAGAGAAATGCATTTGCATATGTTTTACTTTTGAAAAACCCAGAAACTGGAATATTAAATTATTTATTCAAAAAGATTACCTTAATTGGGGTATATGAGCTTATACGAAAAAGTTTACCCTGAAAACAGGGTGTTTTATACAAAAAGTGTAAATATCAAGGTTGAGATGAAAAGATTTCTAGGCAAATGCATTCATGAAAAAGGATTACATGCATATGCCTTGTTTGTTTTAAACAAGCTCCAAAATGGGATTATAAAAATGATTTACAAGAAAAATATTTTAGGACAGAAAAAAATCTCCATTACGAAAAAAGGTTTATGTGAAAAATATTTTTAAGATATAAAGATGTCCATTAGCAAAATGGGTTCATATGAAAAATGTCTGGAGATATAAAAACGTTCATTTAAGAACAAAGAGAATTACCTAAAAAGATTTATACGCATATGTATTGCCTTTGAAAATCCCAAATATGGCATATAAAAGGTTTATATGAAAAGATGTTTATAAAAATATTTTACTAGAAAATGATTGCCAGAAGATAAAATGTTTGCTTATTGCATTCCCACTTACATTTTTTTTTCTCAAACCTTAGAAAAGCACAAGGAAGCTCAAGAGGTAAAGAATTTGAACATTTGAGGACAGGAATGAAATGATATGCATGTGTGTGCTAAAATGATTAGCTACGATGTATAGAATTGTATGATTAGAATTTTTAAGGGATGTTAATGTATGTGAATTTACTAAAAGTTCTACATTCTATGTGAACTGATGGCTGAATATATGTATATAAGTATGTATGTTGAATATTTGATGATGAATGTATTTTACATGATTATGACATGACCAGGTTGATCAAACTAATGATATAATGGAACAAGATGAAATTTTATGAATAATATGTGTAGTTGATGACAACTGTCAGGAGGTGAGATGATTAAAATGTATATAAGGAAGGGGAACTAAGTAGCATTTTAAAAATGCTACGTATAATGAATTACAAGTGTATCATTACTTGTAAAATGAATGAAGTAAAATGTAAAGAAATGAAATAATAAAGAGAAAAAGGAATGAAATGAAAAAAATTTGGACGAGATCCAATTTAAGAACTCGCCGCGTGATTAGAGTAAGAATCCTAATTCACATTTTCCAATCAATAAAGAACTTAGAATAAAGTTTGTATGACGCCACAGGTTGGGGGCACCATACTAGGAGTTTGACAAGGGCTTTTTCTTGTAAGATTCTTTGTTAATGTGTATTTCTTGCCTTGCTTTCTCTCGTTACCAATCATGGGTTGGCCTAGGGAGAGTCTTCATTGCCATATCTTCTCTTAATTCAAGATGTGGTGGTGTTCTTCGTGGTAGAGTGATGGAGCTTCTCTGTGGTCATCAAAGAGAAGAGTAATTGTTTCTTTAAAGAGAGGAAGGATTGGTTGATAGTGGGCAATAATTCATGGTTGGTAGTACTAGGTCAATCTAGAAATAAGTTTGATGAGCATTTGTTCCACAGAATTTGGAATTGAAGCCAAACAGTAGTGGGCTCGAGATGAAGCATGGCTTGCAGTGGTCTGCAAGTCTTTTGTGACATCTCTAGGTCATGGTGGAACTTACTGATCGAGGGCCCTAGTCCAACACATGCTTGTGCAATCGTTTAGATCCCTGGTATTACTACTCTTAGTTTCTTTAGGGGGATTCCTTTTTCATAGTGTTGTTACTAAATCTCTATTTTCTTCTCTTAGCTCTCTCCTTCAGGAGGGCCCCCCTTCCCTTATTTTATTCAGTCTTCCAAGCATATTCTACCCCTCCTCTTTAAGCATTTTAACATATCTTTTTTCTTAATCTTTTTGCACTTGTAATGTGGGACGGGTTGGACTATACAATCCTTTATATTTAAATGACTGTTCAACTCTTTCATAATGAAATTATGTACTTCTTCCTTACTTTTGTTATTGTCATTTGATTACTTTGCATGTTGGTGTTAGAAATATGCAGAAACTAAGCCAAGCCTATGTTTTGATGATTAACAAGTCAATTTGAGTAAGTTTTGGTTACTAACATGTTTGTGTAAATGATTAAAAGTTATAAATTTAAAGAATATGAAGCATGATAAGTCAAGTCAATTTTCAAGTCGACTCAGGCATCGACTTAGGCCAAGTCGATCCCCAAGTTGACTCCAGCAGCGAGTTCAAGACGTCATTTCTTTCCAGAGTTGAAATCAAGACTGAGAGGTGCTGAAGTCGCATTCCAAGTCGACTCCGCTTGCGACTTGAGGTGAAGTCGTAGACCAAATCGACTCTGGTAGCGACTTGGAGGCGTCATTTCTATTCAGAGTTGAAACCAAGAACAAAGGTTGCCGAAGTCGCATCCCAAGTCAACTCCGTATGCGACTTGGGTGAAGTCGCAGATCAAGTTAACTCCAACTTCGACTTCAATACGGAAACATGCAGATCAAAATAACTCAATGATAGATTCAAGAGATTCAAAGGAAAATGAAGGTCAAAGACAACTCAAACACTCAAATGAAGATCAAATGAGGATCAAGTGAAGACTTTCTCATGTAGAATCGAGATCATGCATTTGGACTTCTCTTATGTACTCCAATACTCAAAGACTCAAGACTCAAGATATGGAGTCAAATGTGTTTAAGATAAAAGAATTATAAAGAGTCTTAAAGGAAGAACAACCAAACATGAAAGAATTCAAGCGAGAAAATGATTCCAAAATTCAAGTACTCGAAGAACTCAAAAAAGGAATCCAAAGGTTCTCTATGTAAATGATTACACAGTGTTCCAAAGAGATATAAATCAAGGAAAAACAATTAATATGAAGAAAATCAAGTAATCAAAGTCATCTCTGAAGATTTCAAGTTCATCAAGCAAGCTGCCGAGGTGAAGTCGCACCCGAAGTCGACTCCACCTACAACTTGAGTCAAGTTGAGGACCAAGTCGACCTAGACTGGAACTTGAAGAAGTTGCGAACAGGCGAAGTTGCACCTGAAGTCGACTCTATCTGCGACTTGGGCGAAGTCGCACCCGAAGTCGACTCCACCTGCGACTTGGGTCGCAATGGTCAAAAATTTTTGAACGTTGGCGCATTAAATGTGCGCCACCTACCTCCAAATGTTCGGATTCCCTCCACAATTATAAAAGACATTCAATATGAATAAGGAGGGTAGCTGAGAATCATTGAATGAGCATAACTCCCATCTTTAAGAGATTTAAGTGATCAAGCCAAACATCTAGAAGAAGGACTTTGCTTTCAAACTGCCAAGAGCTTCTTATTGATTCATCAACATTGCCGTACAAGTTCATCTCTGCGCCAAATCTGTCTCTACACAACAGTAACGTGTAGAGACTTTCTTTTACTTTTACTTGTTGTATTGAACTTAATTTAGTTTGGAAAACTAAGATCAAGTGTAAGCAAAGTAGTTTGTGATTGGAGTGGAACTCATCACCTACTTGTGCTGAGAGTTGTTGATGCCCTCTAGAGATGGAATCTAGAAGAGAGCAGTGACTCTAGTTGTATTCGTGAAATACAATAGTAGAACCCAAGTCATAAGAGGCGTGAGCTTGGAAGAGTGGAGTAGGGAGGTTGCTCGAACTACTATAAAATCTTGTGAGTTGATTTTTATTTCTTCTCTCTACACTATATTATTTTCCATTTTGTTTCTTCATAAAGGGGACTGGATTAATCCGGGGTAAAGTTTCTGTTTAAGTTTTAAATTTTCATAATACCCAATTAACCCCTCTCCTCTTGGGTAATTGCTTGAATTTACCAATAGAGATAACGATTTTTTTTAACATTATTACATTCGTATGTGAATATATTTATATGACCTATGATATCTTTAGTTTTGATGAAAATTGGCCTTCTAATTAAAAATTAATTCTAAGTATAATGAATGTAATAAATTTACCCATTATAATCAAGGTAAAAAAAATTAAATGAGATTACATGAAATCACTATTTAAAGTTTAATAAAAGTAAGACTTATATATCTCATAGTTAATTGGTATGTATGTGATAATTTTAAAAGATTGGTATATTTATAGTTATTTACAAATAAAGTTAACTAGATGTAATAGATTTAACTTTTATGAATAAATGTAGATAATATTTAGGTTTTAGAATAAATATTTTATAGTTTAATTACGTTATGATTACATGAAAGAACTTTTATTATAATTATAATTTAAATGCTTTAATGCCTAATGTATAAACAAATATAATTATTTAAATAAATTACGGGAATATCAGGTTTTGACCAGGTTTGGTTTTGATATTGGATTGATATAAACTCAGTATTAGTTTCAAGTTCTCCTGAGTCGAGTTGAAACTGGGCCTAATTTGAAAAAAAGTCAATAAAACCTAAACTTGGTTTTAAAAATACTTGATTGTAATCTAACCGCAAGTACACTGGTCTTAGATTGTACTATATAAAATATCAATCTATATGGAATTCAAGACTTGAGACGTTAGATTTAAACACTTTATAACTAAATAAGACAAGGAAAAGAAACCATATGAAAAACAAAAGTTGATTTGTAGAACATAGAACAAGAATTAGAAATCGCAAAATTGAGAGAACCTAAAATTTAGGATTTTACATACGTCTTTTGCAACGGATATGCGAAGTGCTTAATACGTGGAGTGCTTACTTAATTCAGATATTATGTGTTAAAGGAGAACTATTTCTTACATACGTCTTTTGCAACGGATATGCGAAGTGCTTAATACGTGGAGTGCTTACTTAATTCAGATATTATGTGTTA
>JAXCLR010000092.1:40928728-40939722 GCA_035584095.1 Annona squamosa
TGAAAGGAAAAATAGGACAATATAAGAAATGGCTAGAACTATGCTAAATGAGAGTAAATTGTCCAAAAGATTTTGGGATGAAGCTGTAAGTACAACATGTCATGTCTTAAACCGTGTTACCATTAGAGAAATCTTAAACAAGATGACATATGAACTATGGAAAGGAAGAAAACTAAAGATATCATATTTTCATACTTTTGGATGTACTTGATATGTGTTAAAAAATGAAAAAACCAACTTGAAAAAATTAGATGCCAAAAGTGATGAGACAATTTGTTGACATCAATGGCAAATTAAGCACAATTTGTGTTTTGATGATTAACAACTCAATTTGACAATATTTTAGGTACTAATGTGATTTGTTGAAATTGGTTGAAGGCTAAGAACTTAAAATTCAGTATCTTACAGACCAAGTCGTAAAGTCAAGTCGACATAGTCATTGACTTGAGTGAAGTCAATACGAAATGCGAGTTTTCATGGTCCATTTAGCTAAATTTTCGCTCACTTTGCATTTTAGGAGCATTATTTAGTTTTTATGCATTTTTAGTATAAATTAGATATTTTTAGTTCATTTATTTAGTTTCAATCATTTTGCAAGAAGAACAGAAATTCACAGGCATGCGAGCGAGTCGAAGGCAGATCATAGCAAAGTGAAGAAGCAGGTAGGTTGACGCACAGGAACCACTCTACATGCCTTAGTCAAAAGATCCAACACCTCACATTGCAAGAAGCTCCTGGTGAGTTGGCGCCCAGGCACCGACATGGGGTGCCTAGGTTCCACTTCAATAGAATACAGTCATTCTAGAGAGCTTCCAAACCATAAGGACTCCAGGGAGTTGGCGCTTAGGTGCCATCTAGGGGCACCTAGACGCCACGACACAAATAAGCAGGGCATCCTGATGAAGTTTCTAAGTTACATAGCACACAGGGAGTTGGCACCTAAGTGCCACTACGCATCCGTACGCGGGTTTTTGCACATGTGCTATGCTGGTTATAAGTTTAAATAGAGACTTAGGGTTGCGTGCGTGAGAGAACAGACAGAGACGGAGAGACGGAGAGGGTCATGACTGTTGTGGAGAAAAGGGAAGGAACCAAAACTTCAAGGAAGGAGAGAAGAGCAAATGGGAAATCCAAGCTATCACTGCAAATCCATTGAGTTTTGTCTCTTCTTCTCATCTATCCCTTCTTATTTGTTATTCTCCTTACTTTAGATGATTGTAACTTGATTTTAATGGGAATTGAAGTCATGTTTATGAGTTGAACCTTCCTGTGGTGGGAGATATGTAGGATTTGAACTCATAACTTATGATATTTGGTTTTTTTATGCTTGAATTGATAATACTGTTGTGTCGTGACTTGTGTTACTTGAGATTACCCTTATATGTCATGTTTAATGCGTTTACAAGCTTTGCAACCTTGTGGATTGCTTGAATATTTAGATTCATGCTTGAAAAGTAAGATTTGAATAAGATCCAAATATGAGGCACAAGTTTTCCAGTTCTTGTTTGTGTTGGATGTTAATATGGATAGGAATATATCTATTAACCCTGTGTAATCTTAATTAGGTTATGTGGTTATCAATCTTGTTTTACTTGTGTGCATGGGAACATAACACATAGCTAAAACTTGGTTAGGTTTGTATGTATTGGAAGACATATATGAATATGAATGAACCTAGATTAGTAATTTCTACAAAACTAACTTAATTAAAATCAAATAACATAGCTATGATTCAATGTATTCATATTCCCACTTATCTTTATCATCTCAAAGCAATCTCGGCAACATCCACCCCACTTTGGTCATTTACTACTTTGTTTAGTTTAGTTTAATTCAATTCTTTAAAAGCAAACTCTCATTTATTTTACCAATTCACTTAGACAATTGAGATTTAAGGTGCTAATCTGTTTAACACAATCCTCGTGGGAACGATACTCTACTAACTTTTTATTACTTGATCAGTACGTATACTTGCGTTAAAACGAGCATTTTAATTAGACATATATGAAGTTCGTCAAATACCCAAGTCTACTTCAAGATCGACTTCGGAAGGTGCAAAACCTTCTAGCGCTGAAATTGGGAATCAACATAAGTGAAGTCACAGTTCAAGTCGACTCCAGCTACGACTTAGGTAAAGTCGCAGACCCAAGTCGACCTTGCCATTGACTTCGGATGATCAAACCTTCCAGCGTTGAATTTGGGAACCAAGACAGGCAAAGTCACGACCAAAGTCGTCTCCATGTGCGACTTTGGTGAAATCGCATCCCCAAGTCGACTCCACATGTGACTTGAGTGAAGTTGGAACCCAAGTTGACCTAGATATCCAACTTGAGTCAGGATGAAGATATATACAGTTCAGATAAGCAAATCTACATGATCTAATCATTCAAGATTGTACTTTACTTAAGGAAAAATCATTTAGCTATGTCTATGAATTACAAAATAAAGAAAATCAAATTATTTTAAGTCCAACGCACGAAGACAAGCCTTCAAGAAAGATGAACATGTCGAGTTCCAAGATCAAACTTTCAAGATTAAGAATATTAATGGAAGAGCAAGATGTGATGAATATTAAGCTATGAAGATCACTTTCAAGAAATTCAAATTCCAACAAGCGAATACAGAAAGTGAAGTCGCACCCGAAGTTGACTTCACCTACGACTTGGGTCAAGTCCAGGACCAAGTCAACCTGAAGTGAAACTTGAAGAAGAAGGAGACCAAAGTCGAACCCGAAGTCAACTTTAGTTTGCGACTTGGGTGAAGTCGCATCCGAAGTCAACTCCACATGCGACTTGGGTCGCAACAGTCGAAAAAATTCGAATGTTGGCACATTAAATGCGCGCCACTTACCACCAAACATTCAAATTTACTCCACCATTATAAATGGAGATTCAAACGAATGTGCTAGAGGTTAGAGAAAGCATTTACCGAGATCTAACTACTATCCTCTTCAAGTACTAAGTGATCTATACAAGTTTCAAGTGAAGAACTTCGCTCCAACTTGCTGAAGTTATATTGTTGATATCTTTCTTCTACAAGTTCGTCCACGAGCTGAAACCTGCCTGCACAATCCGTAACGTGTAGTTTTATTTATTTGATTCAATATTTGTATCTGATACTTGGTTTGATATTGATGTCTTGAACCAAGTGGAAGCAAAGTAACGTTGTGACTTGAGTGTGATTCGTCACCTACTTATGCTGTGATTTGTGCACGCCCCCTAGAGCTAGAATCCAGATGAAAGTTGCTGCTCTAGCTGTATTTGATAATACATTAGTGGAACCTAAGTTACAAAAGGCGTGAGCTTAGAAGAGTGGAGTAGGGGAGGTTGCCTGAACCACTATAAAATTCTCATCTACTGTTGTGGTTTGCATTTTCGCTTTTATTGCTTTATTTCTCTCCATATTGTTCATTTGTTTCATTAAGGGAATTAAATTAAATAAGGAAAAAATTTCTATTCAAGTGAAAATTTCAAAATACCCAACTCACCCCTCACCTCTTGGGTAATAGCCATAAATTCGTGATCAACAAGTGGTATTAGAGCAGGTCTTTGAGTTTAAATTAAAGAGATCTCATATATGGCATCTCAACAAACTTCTACTCCTGCATTTTCCGATGACGAATCTTTCACAAGGCCACCTCTATTTGATGAGAGTAACTTCAGTTATTGGAAGTTGAGAATGAAATAATTAATCATGGCTACAGATATAGATTCTTGGTTTGCTATCCAAAATGATGCTATGTTGCTTATTGATGAAAGAGCTTCCACAAGGTCCGAGGAGGCAGTAAGAACCGTTAAAAGCAACGCAAAGGCCATGAATTCTATCTTTTGTACATTAACGACATCTGAATATGATAGGGTATCCTCATGCCAAACTGCCAAAGAGATATGAGAAACACTTACTTCTATTTATGAGGAAATTTCTTAAGTCCAAGGGACGAGAAGAAATATTTTGATTAGAGAGTTAGAAAGCTTTAAAATGCTTGAAACTAAAAATATTTCTGAAATATTTGCTAGATTTTCTAAGATTACTAATGCCTTAAAAGGTCTTGAGAAAGCTATTTTTGAATCTGAGCAGATAATGAAAATTCTAAGAGTGTTACCTGAATCTTGGACTCTAAAGATCATAGCCATTGAGGAAGCAAAGGACCTCAACACACTACCACTTGAAGATCTCATAAGTTCACTCATGTCACATGAGTTAATTAAGAGGAAAAATGAGGAGCAATACAAAGGCAAAAGAGCTATTGCCTTAAAAGCCGCACAAGTTTCAGACGACTCCACCTCATCCTCTCAAAACGACAATGAGAAGATTGCATTACTTACAAGATACTTCAGAAAATTCATAAGGAAGGAAAAGAATTTCGAGAGCTTTAAAGAAAGAAATTCAAAGAAGAAAAAGAAGAAGGCTATAAAGTGCTTTCGGTGTGGTGGTATGAGGCATATGCAAGTCCAATGCTCAACACCCGAAGAAACCAAATCAAAGGAACGAAGAGACAAGAAAGATTGAGGTGAAAATAGAAGATTTCAAAAATCTAAAAAAAGAGGCATGTACATCAATTAGGAGACGTCCACAACATACAACTCCTCAAATGAAAAAATGAGGCCGCAAATTGTGTAAGGATTTGTTGCATGGCCACAATGATAGAAGATTTCAACCTATGTCTTACAACAAAAGAAATTTTGGAGAATCAAACTACTTCAACAAATTGCACGAGTAGTGAAAAGGTAACCTCTAAGCCGAAATCTATTTCTATTTTCTCTTCCTCAAATGATTGCCTTAAATGTACTGAATTGGAAGAACAACAACAAGCCCATGATTCATTATATAAAAAAATAAAGAAATTGGGAAATAAGTTCACAATGAAGAACAGACAATATAATGCAGTAATAATTGTGAACGGAAAATTTGCAGAAAAAGTTGACCGTTTGACAAATGAAAAGAACAATTTAATAAGTGAGGTAGAAAAGCTTAAAAAGAAAAATGAATCATTGAATGAATCACTTACTAAGTTTTTTAATCTAAGGGAAAGCGTCAAAATATTTTTGAATGTGACCACCCAAAATAACAAGAGAGGACTTGGGTATTCCACATTTGAGAAGGAAGAAAGTAGCAAGTCAAATGCTCAAGGACTTATAAGAACCAGGCAAAACCCATCCATGTTAAACTAAAAATGAATCATGTTACTTGGACCAAAAGACCAACTTAGGAAACTACTACTACATGGATCCCCACTCTAAGACTTTCGGGAGCTTAGAACTTTTACAATAAGATGGGGCACAAGGTATGTCAATGTAGAATGAGAAAAATACATGACCTTAGTGCAAAATTGGTTTGGGTACCTAAGAGCATTGAATTTATGCCTTCAAAGGTAGATCAACGTAGATTTTAATGGTTAACTAATTCAAATGGACCTATAAAATAGGTACCAAAAAGATAAACTCCACTTGACATTATTTTTGCAGATTTGTCTTAGAGAAAAGGCCAAAGATATATGGTTTATGGATAGTGGCTGCTCAAGACACATGACGGGAGAAAAAGAATTATTCCATAAAATTAAACCGTGTAGTGAAGGAACGGTTGCATTTGGGAACAATGAAAAAGGTATAATCAAAGGTAAATGAAATGTTTATGGAATTTCAAATGCATGTATTAAGGATATATTATTTATTGAAGGACTTAAACATAACTTAATGAGTATTACCCAATTATGTGATAAAAGTTATAAAGTTGTATTTGAATATTCTATATACAATGTATTTGATGATGATCACATAGTATTTAGTGGCCAAAGACATGAAAATGTATATTTGGTTTGTCTAGATGAACTTGATGGAAAATGTCTAATAGCCATAAAAAATGATCCATGGATATGGCATAAAAGGCTTAGACATATAAATATGTCAAATATTAAAACTTTGTGGAAAAAGAGCATATAATGATAAGATTTGTAAGGTTTATCAATTATCCAAGCAACCCAAGCCATATTCCACCAAAAAGAAAATTTCAACGACTATACCACTTGAATTATTACATATGGAACTTTATGGGTCATCAGACATTTTAACTTTTGGTGAAAAAAAGTATGTATTTGTAATTATTGATGATTTTTCAAGATTCACATGAATAGTACTCCTAGCTAGCAAAGATGAAACATTTTCTATGTTTGTCATATTTTCAAATTTGGTGCAAAATGGAAAACAAAACACAATTATTTTTATTAAAAGTGATCATGGTAGTGAATTTAAAAATAAATCATTCATAGAGTTTTGCAATGATAAAGGGATTCACCTTACATTTTCTGCACCAAAAACCCCCCAACAAAATGGGGTTGTTAAGAGGAAAAAAAAGACAATACAAGAAATGGCTAGAACTATGCTAAATGAGAGTAAATTGTTCAAAAGATTTTGGGGTGAAACTATAAGTACAACTTGTCATATATTAAACCATGTTACCATTAGATCAATCTTGAAAAAGACCCCATATGAGCTTTGGAAAGGTAGAAAACCAAATATATCATATTTTCATGCCTTTCGATGTACGTGCTATGTGTTAAACCATGGAAAGACCAACTTAGGAAAATTAGATGCTAAAAGTGATGAGCAATTTTTCTTGGTTATTCATCAAATAGCAAAGCATATAGAGTCTTTAACAAGAAAAATCAAATAGTAGAAGAATCAATACGTGTTATTTTTTATGAATTTAACCAAACTCTGAGAAAGGAGGATGAATTAAGTGATGCAGATGAGGTCTCAAAGAACATAAAGGTGGAACAACAAGAGCAACAAGGAGAAGCCGAAGCAAAACAGAAAAATTCTATGGAGGAAAGGATAAGTGAAGTTAACAATTTTTACAAATCTTCAACTGATTTAAAATTCAAAAATGACCATCCAATTGAGAGAGTTATTGGTAATATCTATGAATGAGTAAAAATTAAAAGATCAAAACATGTGGAGAATTTTCTTTTGTGTCAAAAATTGAACCAATATCCATTGATCAAGATCTTAATGATGAAAATTGGATCACCGCAATGCAAAAAGAGCTAAATCAATTTGAAAGAAACAATGTATGACATCTAGTTCCTAGATTCAAAGAGTGCACGGTTATTGATACCAAATGAGTCTTTAGGAAAAAATTAGATGAAAGTGGACTTGTAGAGAGAAACAAAGCCAGATTAGTAGCCAAAAGATATTCCCAAGAAGAGGGAATAGATTTTGAAGAATCATATGATCCTGTGGCTAGATTAGAAGTCATACATATCTTACTAGCATTTGCTTCTCACATAGATTTTAAATTGTTTCAAACGGATGTGAAAAGCGCATTTTTGAATGGATACTTGAATGAAAAAGTATATGTTGAACAACCTTCGAGTTTTGAAGAAAAGGATCAATCAAAATATGCCTATAAATTAACCAAAGCTTTATATGGACTAAAACAAGCTCTACGAGCTTGATATGAACAGTTGAGCAAATTTTTGATTGATCATGACTTTCAAAGAGGAAAGGTTGATACAACATTATTCATCAAGTATAAAGATAAAAATATCTTACTTGTTCAAATTTATGTTGATGATATTATATTCGGTGCTACTAATGAAATTTTGTGCCAAGAATTTCTAAGATTATGCAAAGTGAATTTGAAATGAGTAAGATAGGAGAATTGAACTTCTTCCTTAGGCTACAAATTAAGTAACAAGCAGAAGGGATCTTCATAAATCAGTTCAAGTATGTTAAAGAAATGTTAAAGAAGTTTGGAATGCAGAATAGCAAAGGCACAAATACACCAATGAGTTCAATAATCAAGATCGACAAGGATGAAAAGGACAAATTTGTCGAACAAAAATTATATAGAAGCATGATAGGATCTTTATTATACCTAACTACTTCTAGACCTGATATTTTATTTAGTATTTGTATGTGTTCTAGATTCCAATCATGTTCTAAAGAATCAAATTTAACAGCTGTAAAGAGAATTTTCAGATACTTGATAAATATTACTAATCTAGGACTATCAGATCGAAAAGGGTCAACATTTGATCTAATCGGCTACTCGGATGTAGATTTTGCCGGTTACAAAGTAGATAGGAAAAGCACTAGTGGAACATGTTAATTTCTTGGAAACATATTGGTTTAATAGTTTTCAAGAAAACAGACTAGTATTGCTCTATCTACCATGAAAGTCGAATATATAGCCGCCGAGAGCAGTTGTGCCCAATTACTTTGGATGAAACAACAACTTAAGAATTATGGTGTTGATTATCATGATATTCCAATTTGATGTGATAACACAAGTGCAATTTGTTTGACCTAAAATTCCATGTTGCATTCTAGAACAAAGCATATAGATGTAAGACACCATTTTATTCGTGAACATGTTGAAAATCATGACATTTGTTTGGAATATGTTTGATAAGTCTAAAAATTTTCATTTATTTTCATATTAATTCACGCCGTTAAATATTAAAACGTTAATTAAATGCATGTTTTAAGTGGAATTTTATGAAAATCATATTTTCAAAAGAGTCATTAATTTTGTTATAAAATGGGTCATTTTCCAACATTCTTGAAAATATAAAATTATAACTCAATCCTCTAGAAAATTTTATCGTTGAAATGTGCATTAGTATATTAATATAATTGAGACAAAATTATAAAATAATTATAAAACCTGTGTTGAAGTGGACTATTATGTAATTTTGAACCAAAATTACATAAATACTAAGGGACCCAAAAATAAAAATTATAAAATATCCATTGCATATTGAAATTATTTTGGTAATTTTTTTTCATTTTGCTATTGCATGTGTACGATGGGCTATGCACTACTGGAGCACCAATTCTGGTGCTCCGTCATCCCCAAATCCTGCAATAGCCATGGCGTCTCGTCAGGCAAGAAGCCAACAGCCATCTTTCAGCCGTCCGTTAGCAAGCACCCGCTGAAAATCTAGCCTCCCTTGAATCCACAAGGAAGAAAAGCCACACCCTCCATTCACGCTTCAATCACCGCCAACTGTAGCAACACCAAACATCAATAAACCAGTAGCAATTTCAGCGCCCGCACAATCCTCAACAAAATCGGCCAAAGAGACAAGCAGCGGTCTCTAATTCCCGTCGTTGCAAGCGTCAAACCCACAAGTTGCAATGTCGTAGTTTTGCAAATTCTGCAAATCAGTATGCTCTCCAACGAAAACCGGCAACACCAACAGTAGCACTGCCTAGCTGCAAGCAACCGATGCCTATTTTCTAGCAGCTTTCTGTTTCAGACCAGAAGCATACCCATTAAAGTAGGCATCGTCCCCTTTGAATTTCCAGCCTACACCGCCAACTGTAGCAGCACCGAGCAAAATTGCTGCAAGCAAATCATGGCAACAAAAATTCCAACGCACTCACACAGTCGGTGATTCCCTTCTGAACCAGTCGACAGTACCTCCACCTACGCCTCAATCTAGAATCACACCGTCACCGGCCACAACCCCATCAATCCAGCTCGTCTTCTCCAAGCCAAGCTAGCCGTCAATCCCAAATAGCGAGGCAGCCACAAATCGTCTGAGCTGCAATCTTGCAAACCCACAAGCTCCCCAAATCAGCGCCCTTGCTCGGTTTCTTCTGATTCTGAGCATTTTAAACCATCGAGAAGGAGCATTCATGGCTTCACTTGAGAAGTTGATGGCAAATAGAGCTCAACACCGGTAGATTCCCGTAGCCCCTTTTCAAACCTCGGAATAACAGCAGCCATGGCTCTCCACGCGCAGCAAAGCAATGGCACATTCCAAGCAGACCTCTACTTTGGGTTGTCTACTTCGACGACATCACCAGCACTGTCAACCATCTTTGATCTTCCCAAATGACAGAAAACCCACAACCAAACCATCGGCCAATGAGCTTCCATTCTCTCTGGGCAACTATTAAAATCCAACCAGAAATAAAAATCTTCAACCGTAAATCATCCAAGTAGCAAAACGGCAGCTTCATTTCCATTTTTTTCCGAGCACTCAGCCCGTCCACAAATCAGCGCTTAAACCTATCTCCTCCCCTTTGATTTCTCGACCTTCTCCCTCCCATTTTTCAACTCCCAGCTCTACCTTTAATACACCACTGAAAAGTACCTTGTTTGCCCTGTTGTCGACCCCTCTCTCCTTTGCTTCTCCGATAGCAAACCAAACTTGCCTATAAGGGGATGGATTCCGGCACCCATTTTCCAATAAGACCCAAATGGAAATCCAGTCACTTTCAGCCTTCACACTTGCTCAGTTTTCGGTAGCTTCCATTCTCCTAAACCACACTGCTACCATGGATTTTAAAATTCGTCCACTCCACCGGCTTGAATTCAATATCGACGGAGACTATACCATTTTTAAAAACCCATCACTGAAAACTGAATAGGGCAGCCATAAAATGCTCCAGCCGTAAATCATCCAATAAGCAAATAGGTAGCCTCAGTTCCATTTTTCGAACACCCACGCCCCATCGCTGCTTGCGAAGTGGATTCCAAAGCCAGCCCAGAAAAGCAGAATAGACAGTGAAGAAGGCAAGACAATGGCAAAAATAGCTAAGGCAGGCAATCAAGTGGGAATCCCACATCGGATTCCACGTTGAACGTAGGGTGCCCCCACACTCTATATAAGGATGGTCCTTACACTCATCCCGGGGATAACACACATCACTAAGCAATCCTCTCCCTTGGGTGGGACCCATTTTGTGGGACGCCGAGCAAGGAGGTGGGGCCAAGCAATAAAATTTTCATTACGTGGAGATTTGCTCTTCATATTTGGGTGATGTAAATTTTATTTTATTGCTTTATGGTTTGTAGTGCTTCATAGTGTTAAATTTTAATTTGTAATTTTAAGATTAGATTTACTGCTTTATTTTATGCTTTGTAATTTTTAGAGTAAATTTAATGTAATTCTCTTTCTTGTTTTAATAGTTGAATTTCATAGCTTTTATTGCTTCTTTAGAATAGTTTAATTAAGTTGTTAGTTAATTATAATTTCTTTT
>JAXCLR010000092.1:40944682-40958304 GCA_035584095.1 Annona squamosa
TTAGGAATGATATGGGTATGATTGAGTTTGATTAGAAGCATAATATGATAGGGGGAGCATTTTAGAAAAACCAAGTCTGGAGAGCCAAGTCAACTTCGGACAGGCAAAGTCGACTCTGCATGGGGCGAAGTTGACTTTGGTTAGGGCAAGTCAACTCCAGTGCGTGACGCTTTGCTTTCCCACGCGCCATCTTCTCCTTCTTCTTCCTTCTTCCTTTTTCCTTTCTTCTTGATTTTGCAGTGCTGCTTTCCATTCTCATTTCTCCTCTCTCAGCTTTGTCACTCTTGAATTTTTTCTCTCCTAGTTTGTATCTCAGCCTCTCTCTCTCTCTCTCTCTCAGCAAGCTCTCTTTTAGCAGCTTTTTCTCTCAACTTTCTCTCTTTCTCACTCGATTTCTCCCTGTCCAACGTCTCTCCGTCCCTACTGATCGGTCGGAAACCCATCGGCGGCCATCCCCTATTGTGATATACTTTTGCTATCTCTGTTGCTTCCAAGCCAGCATTGCCCTTGCTCGAATTTCACCTTACATTTCTTGCAACTTTAGGCAGTCCCCCTACTTTCTCAAAGTCCCACTTCATAAATCCATCTCAAAACCCATCAAATTAATCACATGGCTCCTAAAGCAGTCACAGAGCCTTCCAAACAGGTTGTATCCAGACCATCCAAATCAAATATAGGTGAGGGGGTACCCTGCCGACAACGAATTCCATCCAAAAGAGTTTGGGAGGAGGCCTCCACATTTGCGGGATGTCGTGTGCGTTTCCACGAGGCTAATCCATCATCGTCGACACTTGATAAGTAAGCACCGAATCTGGGTCAAGCAGCGAGACACTATCAGCTGCAAACAAGCAGGGCACCCCAACTCAAAAGGAAGAGGTCCTCAAAATGCCGACTACTTATTTCAGAACAGAGAGACAACACAACAGATCTTACAAGCACTTTTACGAGCGTAAGATATTTGTGCCCAAGATTATTGATTTTAAATTCCTACAAGACTATGAGTTTGATATAGAGGAGCTATTCGACTTTCAGGGATGGACTGAGCTTTTGAAAGCCAATGATTGGGTATACCCTAATCTGACCCGGATATTCTACTATTTATGGGATCAGGAGTATTACAGTACTTTCGTTGAAGGAACGAAGTTAAATTTGAGTTTATGCAATTCCACTTATAGATAGAATGTAACCCACCTCATTGCACAAATTTTAGGGGTTCCCGAGGATGAGGAGCCAATTCTCGAAGGGTTGACACTTCCACAAATGTACAACCAATTAACAATGAGCAAGAAATATCATCCGGGAATAAAATTCCTCCATTATATGGATTTATCCCAGAGATTAAGGGTTCTATGACTATTGATCGCCCATTGTATCTATTCTAAAAAAGGTGGTCGAAACCAACTGAATCCACAAGTGGGCAAAATTTTGTGGAAAGGGGAAAATCGAGTCAAAGTTAGCCTGCCTGCGTTATTGTTGGAAGCCTTGGCCTCAAAGAAAGACAACCCTCGAGGCGTGCTACCATATGGGACTTGGATCACAATAATAATGCATTATCTCAGTGTTGATCTTGACGACGAGCCGTTTGAAGTTTTGAAACTAACCAACGTAATAAACAAAAGCACTATTGCAAAGGATGACAATCAATGTGGAGGAATCTAGGTTAAGAGGATTCGGGAAAGAATGGGACAACCAAGCTGACCAGAAGCAGGAGGTGCACATTTTGAGAGGGAGTAGCCCCTTCTGTCCCCACAGAAGGAGGCATCCTCGTCTCCACCACTGGTTGTGCCTACAGAGCCTACATCGCCCCAATCACATGGGTCATGCTCTCTTAGAGGCTCACAGATCCCCAATCCTAATCCACATGCGCCTACTTGGGACACATCCATTAATGCCATCCGAGAGCACTTGAAGTAGACGGAAGATAGGATCACATCACAATTAGCGGGACTCCACACCGTAATGATGGAAATGCATTGTCGTCAGGATCGAATGGATCACGAGCTGTGGAATATCAAGTATCGGCTTGCATCGGGGAGCAGTCTTGCTCGCCCAATGCCTGATATGGATCCTTTTGTCAGTGAATCTGTGAGAGCTGCACCCACCGCTCAGCCTTTATCATCTTTTTATTCCTCTGCCCACATTAGGCCTACCTCACCTCCTCGTCGATCATCCTATCCAATCTCTGTTTTTCAATTCACTAAACCTATTTTTCCTATCTCCTTTTTGATTTCTTGACAAAAAAGGGGGAGAGAGTTTTGAGTTTTTAGGATAGTTTACTTTCATGGGACGGGTAGTTTGTACACATGTAGGTTATTTTGCATTTCATTGCTTCACACTATATAAAATGTTTGGTTATATATGAAAATGATCTGTTTTGAATGAATTGAAATGGTTGAACGAATATAACTTGTGCTCTGTGTGTAATTGCTATGATATGTTGATTTTATTAACTCTGAAATGCAATGCAAATGACTTATGTATGCTTTAAAGTACTGAAGCAAGGATAAAATGTTCATGTTTTGAGTAAATGGAAGGTATAACTCAAATTGGTTTTGTCAAACGTCAAAAAATGGGAGATTGTTGGAATTAATGACAAATTAAGCATATTCTGTATTTTGATGATTAACAACTCAATTTGAGAATGTTTCAGGTACTAATGTGATTTATTGAAATTGATTTAAGACTAAGAACTTAAAATTCAGTACCTGATAGACCAAGTCGTAAAGTCAAGTCCACTTAACTATCGACTTGAGTGAAGTCGACGCCCAATTCGACTTCAGAAGGTGCAAAACCTTCTAGTGCTGAAATTGAGGATCAAGACAGGTGAAGTTGCAGTCTAAGTCGACTTTAACTGCAACTTAGGTGAAGTCGTAGACCCAAGTCGACCATGCCATCGACTTCAGATGATAAATCCTTCCAGCGTTGAATTTGGGAACCAAGACAGGTGAAGTTGCAACCGAAGTTGACTCCATGTGCGACTTAGATGAAGTCGCATCCCCAGGTCGACTCCACACGCGACTTGAGCAAAGTTGGAACCCAAGTCGACCCAGATATCCGACTTGAGTCAAGATGAAGATACATACAGTTCAGATAAGAAAATCTACATGACCTAATATTCAAGACTGTACTTTACTCAAGGAAAAATCATTTAGTTATATCTATGAATTACAAAATCAAGAAAATCAAATCATTCTAAGTCCAAGGCATGAAGGTAAGCCTCCAAAAAAGATGAACATATCGAGTTCCAAGATCAAACTTTCAAGATTAAGAATATCAGTGGAAGAACAAGATGTGATGAATATTAAGCTACCAAGATTACTTTTAAGAAATCCAAGTTCCAACAAGCGCATACAGAAAGTGAAGTCGCGCCCGAAGTCGACTTCACCCACGACTTGGGTGAAGTCTAGGACCAAGTCGACCTGAAGTGGAACTTGAAAAAGCAAGAGACCAAAGTCGCACCCTAAGTTGACTCTAGTCTGTGACTTATGTGAAGTCGCATCCGAAGTTGACTCTACATGCGACTTGGGTCGCAACGGTCGGAAAAATTCGAACGTTGGTGCATTAAATGGGCACCGCCTACCACCAAATTTTCAAATTTACTCCACCATTATAAATGAGGATTCAAGTGAATGTGTTAGAGGTTAGAGAAAGTATTTACTGAGATCTAACTACCATCCTCTCCAAGCATTAAGTGATCTACACAAGCTTCGAATGAAGAACTTAGCTCCAACTTACTGAAGCTACATTGCTGATCAAATCTTTTTTCTACAAGTTTTTCCACAAGTTGAAACCTGCCTACATAATCTATAAATTGTAGTTTTATTTATTTGATTTAATATTTGTATCTAATACTTGGTTTGAAATTGGTGTTTTGAACCAAGTGAAAACAAAGTAGCGTTGTGACTTGAGTATGACTCGTCACCTACTTGTGTTGTGATTTGTGCACGCCTCCTAGAGCTAGAATCTAGAAGAGAGTTTTTTCGCTAGTTGTATTTAATAATACATTAGTGGAATCCAAGTCACAAAAGGTGTGAGCTTGGAAGAGTAGAGTAGGGGAGGTTGCCCGAACCACTATAAAATTCTTGTCTACTATTGTGGTTTGCATTTATGCTTTTATTGCTTTATTTCTCTTCATATTGTTCATTTTCTTCATTAGAGGGATTAAATTAAACAAGGAAAAAATTTCTGTATAAGTGAAAATTTCAAAAAACCAATTCACTCCTCCCCTCTTAGGTAATTGTCATAAACTCGGGACCAACACAATTTTTCTTGCTTATTCATCAAATAACAAAATATATAGACTCTTTAATAAGAAAAATTAAATAGTAGAAGAATCAATATATGTTGTCTTTGATAAATTTAACCAAACTTCAAAAAAGGAGAATGAGTTGAGTAATGCAAATGAAGCATCAAGGAACCCAAAGGTGGAACAGCAAGAGCCACAAGGAGAAGCCTCAAAAAAATAAGAAAATTTCTCGGAAGAAAGGGTAAGTGAAGGTAAAAATTCTTATAAACCTCCAACTAATTTGAAATTAAAAAATGACCATCCAATTGAGCAAGTTATTAGTAATATCTATGAAGGAATAAAAACTAGAAGGTCAAGACACAATATTTGTGGTGAATTTGCTTTTGTGTTGAAAATTGAGCAAACATCCATTGATCAAGCTCTTAACAATGAAAACTAGATCACTGCAATGCAAGAAGAGCTAAATTAATTTAAAAGAAATAATGTATAACACCTAGTTTCTAGACCGAAAAATTGCACAGTTATTGGTACCAAATGTGTCTTTAGGAACAAATTAGATGAAAGTAGACTTGTGGTGAGAAAATAGCCAGATTGGTAGCCAAAGGATATTCCCAAGAAGAGAAAATTGATTTTGTGGCTAGATTAGAAGCCATACGTATCCTATAAGCATTTGTTTCTCACATAGACTTTAAATTGTTTCAAATGAATATGAAAAGCGCATTTTTGAATGAATATTTGAATGAAGAAGTTTATGTTGAACGATCTCTAGGATTTGAAGAAAATGATCAATCAAAATATGTGTTCAAATTAACCAAAACATTATACGGACTAAAATAAGCTCCACGAGCTTGGTATGAAAGGTCGAGTAAGTTCTTGATTGATCATGACTTTCAAAGAGGAAATGTTGATATAATCTTATTCATCAAGTATTAAGATAAAAATATTTTAATTGTTCAAATTTATGTCGATGATATACTATTTGATGCTACTAATAAAACTCTATGTCAAGAATTTTCTGAGATTATGCAGAGTGAATTTGAAATGAGCATGATGGGATAATTGAATTTTTTTCCTTAGGCTGCAAATTAAGCAACTAGCAGAAGGGATCTTCATAATGTCAAAGAAATGTTGAAGAAGTTCGGAATGCAAAATAGCAAAGGCAGAAACACACCAATAATTTCAACTATCAAGATCGACAAGGATGAAAAGGGTAAATCTGTTGAACAAAAATCGTATAGAAGCATGATAGGTTCTTTATTATTTTTAACTACTTCTAGACCAGATATTTTGTTTAGTGTTTGCATGTGTTCTAAATTCCAATCATGTCCCAAAGAATCACATTTAATAGTTGTAAAAAAATTTTCAGATACTTGATAAATACCACTAATCTAGGACTATAGTATCCAATGGGTTCAACATTTGATCTAGTCGGCTACTTGGATGCAAATTTTTTCGGTTACAAAGTAGATAGAAAAAATATTAGTGGAACATGTCAATTTCTTGGAAATATGTTTGTTTCATAGTTTTCAAGAAAATAGACTAGTATTGCTCTATCTACCGCAGAAGCCGAATACATAGCCACCAGGAGCTGTTGTGCCCAATTACTTTGGATGAAACAACAACTTAAAGACTATTGTATTGATTATCATAATATTCTGATTAAATGTGATAACATAAGTGCTATTTGTTTGACCAAAAATCCTATATAGCATTGTAGAACAAAGTATATAAATGTAAGACATTATTTTATTTATGAACATGTTGAAAATCATGACATTTGTTTAGAACATGTTAAAATTGATGACCAAATTATAGATATTTTCACCAAACCATTAGCAAAGGAATCATTTTATAAAATTAGAAATGATATAAGTATGATTCAGTTTGATTAGAAGCATAATATGATAGGGGGAGAATATTAGAAAAATCAAGTCTGGAGAGCCAAGTCGACTTCGGTCGGCCCAAGTCGACTTCGGATAGGGCGAAGTCGACTCCACAGGGGGCGAAGTTGACTTCAGTTAGGGCAAGTCAACCTTAGTGTGCAACGGCTTGTCTTCCCATGCGGCCTCATATTTTCTTCTTTTCTTTTTTTTCTTCTTCCTTATTCCTCCTCCGGCGTCCTTTATCTATTTTTCCTTTTTTGTTTTTCTTTCTAGCCTACGTGCTCTCCATCATTCCTCCCCGTTCACTTTCAGGCTCCATTGTTTTGTCTCTCCTCCTTGTCTCTTTCCTTTCCATCGTTCTTTCCTTATCTCTTTGTTAGTTGGTCACCGTCAGTTGGTCGGTTGGTTGCTGTCACTTCCAAGAGCCATTTTCGGCCGCCGTTCATGCTCACAGCTATCTCCAACTCTGTCACTCTTTGTTCCCTCTCAAACTCCCAAACTCTAGCTTTTTAGCTCTCTCAATTTCCCTCTTTCTAGCCCCATTTCAAAACCCATTTCAATTAAACCAATGATTCCAAAAGCGGTTGCTAAGCCCTCTAAATTGGCCACATCCAGACCATCCCGATCCAGCACTAGCGAGGGGTGCTTCGCTGACAGCGAACTCCGTCAAAATGGGTTTAGGAGGAAGCCTCTGCATCTGCGGGACGCCGAGTGCTGTTCCATGAGGCTAATCCATCATCGTTCACGCCTCAACAAGAAAATTTAGAGTCTGGATCAAGTAGTGAGACAATGTCAATTGGAAATAGGCAGGGAACGCCTATGCAGAAAGGGCAGGTGTTAAAAATGCCGACAACGTATTTCAGAACCAAGCGGGAACACAGTAGGTTCTACAAAAGTTTCTATGAGCGTAAGATTTTTGTCCCAAAACTTATTGATTTCAAGTTTCTCCTTGACTATGAATTTCGAATTGAGGAGTTAATAGATTTTCAAGGATGGACGAGGCTATTGAAAGCCGATGATAGAATATACCCTAATTTGACTAGAATTTTCTACTACTTATGGGATTGGGGGTATTACATCACTTTTGTGAAAGGAAAGGAACTGAATTTGGGAATAAGGAGTTCAAATTATAGAGAAAGTGCAATCTACCGTATTGCACGCATATTAGATATTCCTGAGGAAGATGAAAATATTCTCTAAGGGTTGTCACTTTAACAAATGTACAACCAGTTGACAAATAACAACAAGTATAATCCGGGAATTAAATTCCTACATTACATGGATTTATCTCGTAGACTTAGGGTTCTGCAACTTTTGATTGCGCATTATATTTACCCAAAGGGAGGAGGGTGAAACCAACTAAACCCACAAGAGGCCAAGATCTTACTGAAGGTGGATAATCAGGTAAAAGTCAGCTTGCCCAATTCGCTATTGGAAGCACTGGCTTCAAAGAAAGACAATCCTCGAGGCGTATTACCATATGGGACTTAGATCACCAAGATCCCCTATTATCTTGGTGTTGACTTAGATGGGGAGCCGTTCGAAGTCTTAAAGCCCACAAATGTCATCAACAGGGCCCTCTTGACTCGAATGAAGATCAACTTAGAAGAATTCAGAGCAGAAAAAATTTGGGAAAGGATGGGACAAACAGCCGAACCTGAAGCAGAGGATGATCATCCAGAGGGAGAGCAGCCACCTTAGTCCCTGTAGTAGGAGGCGGCTCCGTCTCCACCACCAGCACCAGCCGAGCTCGCATCGACACAATCCCATGGCTCGTGCTCTCCCAGGGGTTCTCAGATTCTTGACCCGCATCTGCGCTTACCATCTTGGTCTACATACATTCACGAAATCCACGACCACCTAGAACAAATGGAAGACCGGCTTACATAGCAATTGGTTGGGATTCATATAGCGATGATGGAGATGCATTCTCGCCAAGATAAGATGGATTAGGAACTATAGACTATCAACTATAGACTTGCGTTGGGGAGCAGTCGAGTTTGCCCGTGCCTGATATGGATCCTTACTTCGGTGAATCTGTGAGAGTTGAACCCACCGTTCAACCTCTCTCATCTTTTTACTCATCGATCCATATTCGCCCTATCCCACCTATTCGTCATCCATCCTACCCAATCTCGGACTTCCAATTTGATAAATCCAAATTTCCATGTCTCCTTTTTTATTCTTTGACAAAAAGGGGGAGAGATTTGAATTTTAGGTTAGTTTGTTTTCATGGGTCGGGTATCATGTACATTTAGGTCTTATTTTGCATTTTCTTGTTTCACATTGTATACAACTACTTGGTTATATGTATATGATCTGTTTTTATTTGAAATTGCAATTGATGAAGAGGATGAAATGCATATATGTATGTATTTGAAATTATGTGTTGATTTTTTTAACTTTGGAACGCAATGAAATGCAATAAGTATATTCTAAACACCAAAACAAGGATGAAATGACATTTTTAAAGTAAAATGAAAGGTATATCTCAAGTTGGTTTTATCAATCATCAAAAAGGGAAAGATTGTTGAAATCAAAGGCAAATTAAGCACAATCTATGTTTTGATGATTAACAATTCAATTTGAGAATGAATTAGGTACTAACGTGGTTTATTAAACTTGGTAAAAAGATAAAAACTTAGAATTCAGAATCTGGCAAACCAAATCGCAAGGCCAAGTCAACTTAGCCATCGACTTGAGCGAAGTCGATATCCAAGTCGACCTTGAGATCGACTTCAAGTGGGCAAAACCTTTCAGCTTTGAATTTGGGAACTAAGACAGGTGAAGTAGCAGACCCAAGTCAACTCCACTATCAACTTCAGGTAATCAATTCCTTTCAACGTTGAATTTATGAACCAAGACAAGCGAAGTCGCAGCCGAAGTAGTCTCCATATGCGACTTAGGTGAAGTCACATTCCCAAGTTGACTCCAAATGTGACTTGAGTAAAGTTGAACCCCAAGTCGACCCAGGCATCCAATTTGAGTCAAAATAAAGACCAAGATAGTCCATATAAGCAAATATCTATGACATAATTATTCAAGATGGTATATCATTCAAAGAAAGATCTTTAACTATATCTTTGGACTATAAACTCAAGAAAGACAAATTCTTTAAGATCAAGGCCTTGAAAGATAAAGTTTCAAAAGTTTTCAAAAGAGGATGAACATGCTAAGTTTCAAGACCAAACACTTAACATCAAGGATATTATTAGAAGAACAAAGATTTGAGATGAACAATAAGTATCAAGGATCACTTTCGAAGAAATCCAAGTTCCATCATATGCATATAGAAAGTGAAGTCACATCCGAAGTTGACTTCACCCGAGAATTGGGTCAGGTCGAAGACCAAGTTGACCTGAAATGAAACTTGAAGCCATGTTGGAGACCGAAGTCGCAACAGAAGTCGACACCATTCTGCGACTTGGGTGAAGTCACATCCAAAGTCGACTCCACATGGGACTTGGCTCGCAACAATTGAAAAAATTTGAATGTTGGTGTATTAAATGCACATCACCTACCTCCAAATGTTCGAATTTACTCCACCATTATAAAAGAACATTCAAGAGGACATGCTAGAAGTTAGAGAAAGCATTCATTGTGTTCACCTTCCACCCTCTCTAAGCATTAAGTGATCTACTCCAACTTCAAATGAAGAACTTTGCTTCAACTTGCTGCAAGTTATATCGCTGATCAAATCATTCTCTCAACAAGTTCTTTCACGAGCTGAAATCTACCTACACAACTTGTAAAGTGTAGTTCATTTTATTTGATTCATTATTTGTATTTAACACTTGGTTTGATATTGGATATTGAAACCAAGTGAAAGCAAATTAGTGTTGTGACTCGAGTATGACTCATCACCTACTTGTGCTGTGTTTGTGCAAGCTCCTTAAAGCTGGAATCTAGAAGAGAGTTGTTGCTCTAGTTATATTTGACAATACATTAGTGGAACCCAAATCACAAAGGGTATGAGCTTGGAAGAGTAGAGTAAGGAAGGTTGCTTGAACCACTATAAAAACTGTCTACTGCAGTGGCTTGCTTATATGCTTTTATTACTTTATTTCTCTCCATATTCTCTACTTGTTTCATTAAGGGAATTAAACTAAATAGGGAAAAAGTTTCTGTTTAAGTAAAAATTTTAAAATGCCTAATTCACCTCTCCCCTCTTAGGTAATTATCATAAACTCGGGACCAACACCATCTTCACAAAAGTATAATTTTTTTTCAAAATTCAAGTAAGGTGTTTGTGGACATGCCTATGCAACTCGTTAAATTAGCTCTTTTGACTTTCTCCTCTAGATGATTGAACTCATCCTAGTGGCTGGATGTGTCATGAGGTGGGATTGATGACAGATTTTCTTAGAATGAACAGCAGGAAAGATTATAAGTAGTCATTTTCCATAGACTAAGCCAGGTTATAGAGTCAAAAATTTGGTTCAAGACTCCATTAAACCAAATTAGAGACCTATGTTATCATTGTAAGAAGTCATTCTCCATAAATAATGCTAAATGATACAATCTAAACTTCGTATGAGGCTCAGGTGAAACAAATTAGGAGCTCAAATCATTCGACAAAGGGAATAAGAAGAGAGTTTGTATGAATAGACTTGGGTTTCTACATGAAAAAAGTAAATTATAAACATAAGGCCACTCACAAATAGTGGGTTAATGTTCGCAATCTCATGGTAAATACATAGGTCATAGATCGTAGTATATAAAATATTGATCTACATGGAATTTGAGACTTAAAACTTTATTTTTAATCGCTTTCATATCAAATTTAAAGAGAATAAAGTAGAGTAAAATGAAATAGAAAATAGAAAAGTACAAAGGGAAACTAGAATTTAGAATTGAATATTAGAAAGCAAGAATGAGAGTACCTAGGATTTAGGGTTTCACATACGTCTTTTGCAATAGGTAATAGTATGATTATTTAATTTGGATATTGTTTATTAAAGGAGAACAAACCTTAATTAATCTTTGCACCTTCTCTCGAAACCTACAAAGTATAACTTTAATATATTCTTAATCACCTATTATCATGGGTTAAGTTAATGAGGATTCATTAAGTTTTGTGACCATTCATGGATTTCTCAAGGTTATCATGCCTATTCTCATAGTCTTAGATTTTCGGGTTTAATATTTTAATTGTCATATATTAGATTTTTACATCTCTGTTCCATCACCTAATAGATATGAAATCATTGCCAAAGTAGGAGCTCAAATACTAGGTAAACATTAAATTACAAGATGTTAAATTGATAAAAATATCTATCATAAATAAAACAAAATCGCACACCACGCTATATTATATACATGCTATATCTTAAACCCTAGATTTAGAGCTTAGCCAAATATATTTAATTCTAAAATAAAAATAAAATTGAAATACATCTTAAAGAAGACAATTAAAATAAAAATGAAAGAAGAAAAAAAACCTTATTGGTTGAAAACTCCGATGGTGTGTCAATCGCTCTATGCAACTTGCTGCCTTGTCTCTCACCCTGTACTCTTTGCTTTCTCCACCTCTTGGAATTTTCTTGAAAATTTTCTCTTCTAATTTTTGTTCTATTTTCTGTGTATTTCTTTGAAGGGCTGCTCCAATACCGATTTTTAAATTTGAGTTTTGCGTTGTAGCCTGATGCATTGCTGCACAATTCAAATGCGCAATCTGAACGACTTTGGATGCATACTGAGTGCGGTAGAAACTTGTGGGATTTCTATTTCTGTTTGGAATCTTGTATGTGCTAGTTACAATTATGCACCAAGGCTAGGATTAAAAATGGACGGTGCAGAATTAGCTGGTGGTTGGACAGCTTTGCTGATTTTCAGATTAGCTTGGATGTGCTGGAGGGTTGCTGTAAGGACCAGGTATTTTATTTCCATTATAACCCTTCTCTATTTATGAGATAATTTATGAACATGCCATTTAGAGTTTATAATATTAATGGATGCATAACATATATGAATATGGTATCTAGGGGACATATAGTGCATATATGCATGTATTATGATCTTAGCACACTGAGTATAAATTTAAATGTGTATGATTAGTGTGTCATTGTTAAGCACTATAACTATTTTTTCCCTTTGCAGAGTAGGTATGGGGTTTGACCTGACCGGTCAAGTCGCGGGAGTCAAGGGGGCAGCTCCCCTTACGGGGGTGAAGGGGGCAACACCCCTGAAAAAATTTTTAATTATTAAGTTGTAGGAGCAAAAAATTAAATTACTAATTGCGACTGGACCCGACCCATGCCCCGACCCGACTCAATGGATTCAATTAACATAAGTGGCCCGCGCTCTAAGGCTTCATTTCCCATTCGCGCCCGACTTCTTTTTCTTCTTCTCCTCTTCTAGTTCTTCCCTCCTCCTCTACTTTCTCTTCCACTCAGTTCGAACCACCTATGGATCTCTTGAGGGAAACTATACCAACTTCCTTGAAGATCATAGATCCTAGTCCGGGAAGCTCCAAGGCTCTGAATCTCTACAATCCACATTTAGGGTCACTGTTTTGGGTGAAATCATGGTCAAGGTAAGTAGATGTCGGCCCTTCTCGATTTAGTGATGAAATTTTATGTTAAACGCGATGTGAGGCTAGAGGAAATGTGTAGTGCCTGATGACTTCATGGTATTAGGCATAGGGTTTGTAACAATTAGGGTTCATGGAAAATTTACTTTGAATGTGCGATTTCTATGATGTAAAAGACTTCTTAGCAGTTTTTATATTGTTGAAATGTAACGTGAATTGATTTGCCCCAAACGAGAGTATGAATCGAAAGTTCTTTCATTTCGCACCTATCATGTGTTTGATAAAATGCTTGTGTGACAGATCTATGTGTTGAATTTGATTTATGTTGATGTTATATGCGTGGGTTGCGACATGTTTCATTGTCTGTTAGATGTGATGTGTTATTTTAAATAGTTGGTTGTAAGGGTTGTTCATGGCCCCTAATTTACATGAGGAGAGGGTTGTTCATGGCCCTTGATGGACATAAGTAGATGATTGGTTGTGTTGTTCAATTTGTGTGTGGTTATATACATACAATCTTGGGAGTGGGTATTGTACTCATATGTATTAGCTTCATCATTATATGAGTATCCATCATTATACTTATTTCCACTTTGTGCTAACCACTATCTACTTACTGGGTTTATTTAGACTCATATCATTTGTTATTGTGCTTTTAGATCGTAGGCCAGATGGGGAACTTAAAAATTGGACAAGTTGAAGATCAAACATGAGAGATCATAGCACAATTTGTTAATTTCAGTTCTTTTAGATTTGTGCTCTTTTTGATAATCATATAGTAGACAATTATTTAGGCAGATTGGCTTTGACAACTATAATGTATTTGGTATTTTAGATTGAATTATAATCCCTGTTGATGCACATATGCATAATTATTATATTTTCTTGATGTGTAAGGGTAATATTTAATGATTTTCCTTCTATATGAATGTCCTTATTATATGAAGATGCAAGTATATAA
>JAXCLR010000092.1:40958404-40969493 GCA_035584095.1 Annona squamosa
AGATCTGCCAGTAGATATGATTGTAACTGATCTCGATGAAGCGAGAAGTTGTAGCTCCTCTCGTAGGCTATTAACCTCATCAGGGGTGTTACAGTTGCTTAATTGCTTAACCCACGTAAATTTTTGGACACTGATTTGAGCTGAGGTAGTAGAATTTAGCATGCTGATTTTGAGCTGTTGATTTGGCTGGTTTAAGCTTAGACGGTGCTGAATGGATTGGTAAACATCTGAAAAGCTGAGATTAAAAAAAAACTGGACGGTTGCATGTTCTTGGTGGCAGACAGATTAAAGGTGGATGGTTGGGATCTGCGTCTGGATTTTGAAAAATTGGACCATTAATTTGCTGTTTATTTAGACATTGAATGGCTAGTGCTAAAATTAAAATGAACAATCATGATGGGAGACTGAGATGCATAATTTCTGGCATGCTAAATATATGATTGGTGTAGATTTCCGCTGCAAAGTGGCCAGCTTGGCTTTTGACGGTGGGCCCCACGTCTGGGTGCATAAGAATATTTAAATCATAAATTTATCTAATTTAATACAGGTTACTAATATAAAATATTAGTTCAAACCTATTTAATTTTATGACAACAAATAAAGTATAATTTCAAATCAAAAGATTATAAAAATTATTTAAATAACCTGAAATTAATATTTAATGCCCAAATGTTGCAAATACCCATTTTAAAATAAATTTCACAATAAACTCAAATAATTACCCACAAATTAATATAAAATGCTTACAAAATATATTATTATTCCTTAATTATCAGTTGATTCTGGTTAAAATGTTACCATTAGTGTTATTAGTTATACAGAGTGAGACGTAAGATCCGTTGATTTTCATCTCTCTTATAGAACTCTCCCTCTTACTCTCCTCTCGAAAAAGAAGAGTTAATGGATCTTTCCCTCATCCCAAGGAATGGCTTCTTACGGTGAATTTACCAAACGAAACCTTGATTGTCGTAGGAGAACCAACCGCTTCAACGTGAAAGTCTTGCCCACCTTGAGCAATTCATGGTGAGAGGGTCCAACTCCTAATCAAGAAGTGGATTACTATTTTTACACATTGTTCATTTGGAGACCAGTCATACCTAGTGTTAGAGGGATAGTTGCAATTATTTCCTTAAATCTTTCTCCTAATGATGGCTACCTCTGATAAGTTGATCATTAAATGTGGCTTGCTATAAATTGCTTAAGTACGACTTAAGCTAACTTCACTTCCTAGGGCCACAAGGCTATCATTAATATTGGATCGTGATGCCCTGCAACATTAATTAGCTTTTTAAGTCATAAAGTAAGATTATGTCATGATGACATTGCTGTGTCAATTTGATCTGACTTGCTCGAGCAGGACTTGGCTCTTCTGCTATTAGGAATCAAGCCTTGAGAGCGGTCAATCATGTGAGCTTCAGTCTTTAAGATCTAAATATTTTTGTTTATTGTTATTCAAGGTGTGTAGCTCTTAGGGCAAAGGAATTGATTATTTGGCCAACCCTTATTGGTAGACAAACATTATTAAGGAGTTTACAAATCGTGTGGTAAATTCATGAGAGAGCTTTAGTTTTGTAGAGAGTGGATAAGGATGCATAATATTCATTATATACTAATTACCCAAGTAGTACGAAGATGCATTAGGATTTGTAGTCACATTCAGATGCATTAGGATTTGTAGTCACATTCCTAACATGATATTAGAAAAAGAGATGCTTAAATATTTAGCATGGGAACAAGTTATGGACAGGTATTAGATGCTAGAAGGTACATTGCAATTCATTGGGATATTAAAGAGAGTAGTAGAATATATTGATGAAATTTATTAATAGACTAAAATAAATTATTGCAAATTATGATAGCTCCTAGGCGGATTGCAAATTGACAACTAAGTGGTATGTTTTATTTTGAAGATGGATTTTTTGTGGATTAGAAGTTTACCTAAAATCATCATAAGGAGGTAAGCAAACTTTACAACATATGAAAGTCTATTTTCTCAAGTGGATTAGTATTTAATTGGAGGTTTTGGAAGACTTTGCATAGAATTATGAGTACAAGGTTGATTTTTTATATTGCATTTCACCCATAGTCAGGTGGGTTAATAGAGCAAGTGACTGTAGTTGGAAAGTATATTATGGGCTTGTATTTTTGAATGGGGAGCTCGTGAAGTGATCATCCGATGTCAACGAAGTTTGCATTAAGTAGTGACTGTCATGTAAGGATTCAAATGGATCTGTTAATATACATCTCTACTTTATTAGAATGGAAGTGGTGGCAAAGTGGTGTCTAGGCCATAGTTGAGTATGGAAACATTGTGTAAGATATCTCAGATTTATGAGCGAATATGTACAACACAATCTTAATAGAAGAGATATGTAAATACAATGAGATGAGGCTTAGAGTTCCACGAGGGAGACGAGATTTTTCTTGGAGGTATTTCCAATGAAAGAAGTTGATGGGAAGGTGACAGATAAGATTCTTTTACCACCTCCTTTGCTTGGAAGACATGATGAATGGGGTCTAACATGGGTATGGAGTGCTTGAAAGATCTATATCGAGGAGAATTTCTATTCTACAAATGTTTAGTCCATATTTTAAATAATAAAGAGAAAAAATTGAAAAACAAGGCAAAATAACTTTTGAAGATCTAATGGAGCAATCACATAGAAGATGAGGTCCCATGGGAATTAGAGCATATTACGAGAGTACAAGATCTTTTGTAAGGAAAGTAAATTATAAGATATATTGTTTTGAAATAGAATGTACCATACATATGGTAATGTTAGCCTATATATTTGATTGAATGTGCTAAGTGACAATTTTTATTAGTGTGTTTGTAGCTTATGATGTATTGCCGCACTAATCTGTGCCCCAGACTGGTGGTCACCGTGATGGAAATCTTGTAACATCACCCTGTGAGAGAGGAGAAATCACTAATGCAAACATAACCACTGCCAATTATAATATTCACAATTATAATGCAAATAGTAATATAAATCTACCTTAAATACAATATATCATGTTCATATCAAATCTTAAATGGAAGCAAGGTTATAAACATAAATGAAATTAAATAGAAATATACATAACTATCATCACATCTCATTAACCTCAAGACTATATATCTCAATCCACAATTCATATTTATAACGATTCTACCGCAAAATAAATTTGTACATGTCATCTCAAAATATATTCATAGTGGCAAGACAAAATAAGTTTCACCCTCAAACTACTTGTCAATCATAACCTACCTTCATCATGTATTAGTCCTCAACTGAGTATTCAAGATCATCTGTTCTACTAAAACCACAACAACAAAATACATGAACTTGAAACATAATGTAGTCAAACTTGTTGGATAAATATCTTAAGAATTCGGCTCTACTCTAGCCAGCATTCTATCAAAAATCCAAAGACTCACAATAATTCAAACATTCATTAAATAGCAAAGTGACTTAGCCTAAGTTAGATACATTATCTTGCTAAACTCATGGCTCCTCTCTTGCTCACAAAACTCATCACTATTCAAAGCATGGCCAACTCTTAACAACACAACTCAACCAATGAATAACTTCCTAGACTCACTTTAATCCAAATGCAATTACATGTTCATGTTATTGAGCTCAACACCAACCCCACTTATCATACACCTCATGTCATGGGACACATATCTAAACATAGACTCTGTGTTGGTGTATATTCGAGCCCTTCATTTGTTTTCGCCTTGACCCCCCTAGTGGGATCTACATCTCTACTGAGCCGATATCCCGAGTGTACGTCTCCACCTTGAACACTACCCTTCTAGCTCAATTGACGCTTACACCGCTTTTAAGCCATGCAATCATCAATAATCACTAGCTTGCATGAACAAATGCATATAGTTGGATTAAGTATAACTAGGTGCATAGACTATCCATCACCTAAAATCTCATCCATCCATATAAGCATGCAAGTTGTGTTGTGCAAATCATGTCATATATATTATGCTCCATATCATGCTATCATATGTGAGCCCATGACGCCAACGATTGGCATCCTTGAGATAAGAAGACGCAACAACTCTAAGCCCTTGGTTAAATATTTGTAGTCACCAATCCTAGTGACACAATACTTAGGGTTTATCCAAAGCATCACATGTGCTTTTTTAAACAAAGGAGAAAGATCCCTCTTAGTTGTTATCAACCGATTGTTGACATGAAAACGGCTTAGATCATACTATACTTTTCAATGTGGCTAAATTATAGGATTTCCTCACAAAAACCTCCACCCAACCCCCAAAAATTTACCATTTCTAGGGTATGTAACCTTAGTTTTCAAATTCAACCAATCACATGCCTAATCGCATATATTTGTAAAACTTCCTTAATACTTTAATAATTAATCTAAAATTAAAATGATAAAATTTACAACTAAGTACATTGTCTTGAGATCATCATCCTAAGAAATAAATTAATTTATCTCTATATTTTAACTTTCAAGGGGCATGAGCAATACATTCCTATCATCACAAGAGGTGTACATTAAACCACTTATTTTGGCCAAATCTAAGAATCTCTACTCTAGATTGATGTTAAGTGATTTCTGCAACAAAACCTTGATCATTTTTGTTTAATTTTGACATATGGCATTTTATCAAATGCATGGTACACATTTGTATATAATAAGAAATGCTAGGTATCATAGTGCTGATTAGGGTAATTTGCAAATATATCTACACTATGATGATGTTATAACAACATAGGGGTCATTTTCAATTATGGTTAAATTATGTGGGGGTTATTTATAATTTTTGATACTATGTGGATATATTTACAATTTTAATCAAGCTAAGTAGGTATATTGTGAATTATCCTTTTTTGTCTGAAAAGCAAAACCATCTTAAGTCTATAATGAATTCATGAAAAACCCGGAGAGAAAGGGAGTGTGTTTCCTCTATATTAGAAAAAAAAGAGTGTATAAGATGGATCTGCATCTTCTGTGTGGAATATGAAGAATCTCTTAAGGAAGATAGAGTTGTACAATGAGGAGAGAAGAGAAGATGGAAATCTCTCAACTTTCTTGAGTGAGTGAAGGAGAAGTTGGTACTACTTGAGCAATGCTGTTGGGTGAGAATGCCTTTCCTGAGAGAGCCTGGTTATCTATTAGAACTACTCCACCTCTTTCTTTAGCATCACTTTGATTCTCTGTCTCATGATCACAAGCGTTAGTCTCCAAGTAGTTTGTCAATAAACCAACAGGTATTGTAGACCTTTCAAATAGTTTCATTGGTCGCTAACACCTCTTGAGGAATGGTTGTGTACTTGAGTGATTTTAGCCCATACTCTAAAAGGCTAAACAATCATCTTCAAAAATTTATTAATTTCTGCCACAGTAATGATTTATTACATATTTAATGTGTTATGAACTTTAACAAGCGTGATTTGCCTCAAGGATGTTGGCAGGCACATGATACTTTGATATCGTGTATGCCTTGGGTATTGAGTACTTAGGCAATATATGTTGGATGCTTAGTAACATGATTTGCTAAGCATTGAGGCTTTAGTAGTAGGCATCATGATTCAACCATTCATTAAGCGTTGTGGATCAATAGAGTGCTTTGTTATCAACATTATTTAGAAAACTTGGAAATCTCAAACAAATTCATGTGGTTCTTCAACTCCATACATTTCAAAAACATGGAAAATTACTTCTAACTCATCAAATCGAAATTCCCAAAATCCCTTGCAATTGCAAATTCTCAATTTATATTTTATTGGAAATCATCTTAATTTTCATAACAAATCATAACGCTTGTGTGCAAGTGTTTTAAGCATGCTTTTATTCCAAAATTAAAAGATAAAATCATAAAAGAAATAACTTACCTTAATCAAAGATTTTCCTCAAATTTCTTCAACTATAGCTTAAATCCTAGATGCCTACTTAATATTAGATGTTCTTGATTTCCAATAGAGAATTTAAAAGCATTTAGGTGATGTCTAGAAAGGTGCAAAATATGAGCGGTTTGGAGGAGAAGGAAGAAGAAACAAAAAAGAAAAGAGAATGAGTGCGGAACAAAATACCTCTAGTTTTAAACACCCCTGAGTCTAGGAAATCAACTTCCATGTGGAGAAGTCCCCACATGGTAGTCAAATTCTCACCTTTTCTTAATTTTTTTTAGACAAAATAATTTTTAGTTTATTTTACTATTTAAAGGTTCCATTCAAATTTCTCTCATAGGTATTTAATATTCAATTCAAATTTATTAATGTCTAATCCAGGATGAATACTGGCTAAGTCACCACCACAATTGCAATGCTTCTTTCATAAGATCATCCAACATCTAATCAACTGTCCACATGCATCACTCATTCTTCTAACATTACTTCCAAGTAATATATATAATTAAATTATGATTCCAATAAAATGTTGTCCTCCCAATTTAATCGCTTAGCTTCTATGCATATAAAGTAGACCTTGTGACCTAATTTGCAACTAACACCTACAATGCTCCTTAAATCATTTCTCGAGAATTACATACATATCTAGTAACCCATCTATGCTAGGATTTTCTTGAGTTACTTTCAACATTTCACCCACTGGATTTATCTAGTATTGAATCTTCGCAATTTACTTTAATATCATAGTCACATAGTTAACACTTCAAACTCAAACAAATACTTTACTAACATAGTTCAATCATGCCAAGGGTCACTCTCTTTCACACTATGACCTTCATTTAAGGTTTTCGCTCATTCCCACTATCTTAGTTCTTTTTATATGCAATCTTTACCATTAGACTCTAATACCTCAATTCATCAAATCTATAATTCGAATTCTTTCCAAAACCTTCCAAGCATATTTCAAATATTTTGATCATCCTATTGATTTTTATAAAAACACCAAACTTAATATACACAATATATGACCTCTAGCTCCTTTCTAGTACAAAATCTACTTATATGACTTAAAACTTTCAATAAACATAATCTAATCATAAAAATGACTTAAAAACATCAAAAATACTTAAGAAATATGCAGGTATTCATCGTACGTTGCAACTAGGTCTCTTATGAAAACTCATTGCTTAGATTCCTGCTAACTAAATTTTCAAATATACCCCAACTCATTCAACCCATGAAGCTTCTTGGGAAAAAATATTTAGCATGAAGCTTCTTGGAAAAATTCTTATGCATTCACTATACACATTCATAATTGCAAATAACTAGGGAATTATATATATGAGTGTTCACAAGCTCTCCACAAGTGCATAGGCCGTAAATTGTAGTATATAAAATATCAATCCTATAAGAAATTTGGGACTTAAGACATTGAATTTAAACACTTTATAACCAAAATCAAGAGAATAAAATAAGAAATAAGAAATAAATAGGAAAAAAAGTTGATCTCAAGAACATAGAACAAAAATTAAAAATTAGGAAATGAGGGTACCTAGAGTCTAGGGTTTTACATACATCTTTTGCAATAGATACATGGTATGCTTATTTAATCCGGATATTATATCATAAAGGAGAACAAATTCTAACTTATTTTTGCACATTCTCTCAAAACCTACAAGACAAATCTTAATTTTCTTAACCACCTATTCTCATGGTATTAAGTTAATTAAAATACATTAAGTTCTATGAAAGTTCATAAAATTCTTCAAGGTAATCATGTCTATTCTCATGATATTAGATTTTTAGGTTTAATATCCTGATTTTCGTATATTAGACTTTCACCTTTTTGTTTCTTCACCAAATATATGAAAATCATTGCTAAAATACAGGCCTTCACACTAAGGAAGCATTAAATCACATGATATTAAATTACCATACAACATCCTTCATAAATAAACTAAAATTACAATATTTACTACATCATACGCATGCTACATTTTAAACCTTAGATTAAGAATTTATCCTAGCATATTTATGATTGAATCCAATTATAAAATAAAAGTGTATCTTAAACTCATCATAAATAAGATAATATAATCAAAAGAGAAGAACAAAATGAAAGCTTATTGGTATGAAAGTTTCAATGGTGTCTTGACTACTTCAAGTAATTTGTTGTCTTGCTCCTCGCCTCATACTCTAAATCTTTTCTCACTCTTCAAACCTCAATCCAAGCTGAAGAGATGTTCTAGGATGCCCAAGGACATTTTCAACAAGTATTTATATAGAGGTGAATACTAACATGATTAGTGTGCATTAATAGTAACTTGAACAATGTGCAAATAGTGTGCATGAATAGTGTCGTGCTTTAAATGCAATTCTACTTCAAATATGAGTCGTGAATTTTCAGTTTACTCCCTCTTTCATTGAAGCTTATTAATTTGACTTTGTTTACACTAAAATTACACATACTTCTCATGTTTTGCACAAATTGTATCAATTTGTGAGTGTTTACACAAACTAAGCTTAATTAATCAAAATATGATTCAAACCATATTAAACATTCAAATTCTCATCCAATTATTATTCAAAATAAATAGTATAAAAGCGACTTAACAAGAGGACAATAACATATGTATTATGGGCGTGTTTAGTTAGAGGTAAAACTTTTTATTAAAAATTTTTGAGGTAAAAATGGTCAAATTGATATAAAATAATGTGATATGATAAAGATAATGATGAGGTGTGAAAAAAATAAAGTTAAAATAAATAAGTTAGTTGTATGAATACTCGTTTGGAAATGATTTAAAAGTGAAGTAGTTTTATAGGAAAATGTGAAAAAATAATTAAAAATTAAGGCAGTTATGGAGAGTGAAAAGTTTTTAATTGAAAATTTTTGGTTGATATTTTTTAGTTCATCCGAAGATAACTTATGTGTATTTAATGTGTTTTCTTTATGTGGTGTGTTTGAATGGTTGGTTTCACTATTTCGCTTTAGTTTCGGCAAAAATCTTATCTACATACCACCATGAGTACTCGATCACTAAATTAAGAGGTGAATTATGAGATCATAATATAAGGTGTCGCATTATCCTTGTGTGTATTAGGTGGAGAATCATCAATTGAGATCTATGAAAAGTGTTAAATTCATCTAATAATGGTTCATGCTATTTTAAAAGTAATCTAATCATTTTATTAAAGCATTGAATGGTTTTTTTATTTTGAAAGAAATTCAAATTTATTCAATTCAATTATCTTTATAACATGGGTATCTATTTTAAAAATTTGCAAACCCCAACTAACGTGCACGTGGTCTTACCAATTTGAGTTATGACCAAATGAACCAGTGTCATTAACCCATTTTTAATTTCTTAAAACTTTTTTTATAAAACTTTGATCTAAGTATATTTAATATGCATATCAAGTTTTATGTTTTTGGAAATTTGTAGATTTTTTAGAATTTTTAAAAATCTGTGACATTTTCATAATCTTTGAATTACGAAAATGCCATTGATTCAAATTTATTCAATTAAATTATGATTCTAACATGGGTATCTATTTTCAAAATTTGGAAACCTCAACTAACATGCACGTGGTCTAACCAATTTGACTTATGACCAAATGAACTCGAGTGTAATTAACCCGTATTTAATTTTTTGAAATTGTTTTATAAAACTTTGATCTAAGTGTATTTAATATGCATATCAAGTTTTATGTTTTTGGAAATTTGTCGATTTTTTGGAATTTTTTGAAATCTGTGATACCATTGATTTTAGAAAATTCAAAAACCATTAAAGAATCTTCAAAAAAGGAAAAACTTGATATAATATTAAATATGCTTCAATTAATAGTTGTATAGAAAATGTTGAAAAGTTAGAAAATGAATTTTTGCACTTAGGTGCACAATATTAAGGCCCATTTAGTTTAATTCGTTATCCAAAATAGAATGCATAATGTGTTGCAAGCTTTTGTAGTGAGTTTAAATTTTTATTTGGAATTTATAATTCCCCCATCTTAATTTTGAAGCTCAACGTATTATTGTGACTACTTTACTTATAGTGGCTTTGATTTATTACTATTTTGAATTACTACTATAATTGTACTCTTAATTTTTTTAACTATCATAGTTTGATAGGGCTAGTCTAGTTAGATATTCTGTTGGCAAGTTGCTTTTGTGTTCGTCCTTCCTTACATAAGTTATAAAATATAAGTTGCTTTGCTTACTTAAAATATGGAAAGAATTTCACTTAAATCGAAAATATAAACCATAAAAAATGATACACTTTTAGACAATGAAAATATTAATGATTGAGCAAGAATAAAATTAAGAGGCTAATGATTTAGTAAAGATAAATTTATGAGTCTATGATTTTATTTTTATTAAAGATTTTACATGCACACAATTAGCTACTTGAATATATAGACTTCAATGAAGCATGCCAATCTAGATACTCGAACATTTAACTACAGTAACGATAAAGTAGAGTTCTACAATAAATTAAATAAGAAAAGGAAAATTTTAATTACTGACACAATAAAAAAAATAAATACTAGACTTTGTAAATGTAAATGTTGAAAATAGATTTTCAGACAACGAAAACTCTGGTGATTGATTATTGATGAAATTATGGGCCTCTAATTTCAATTTTATGTGTATTTTTACATGCACTCAGTTGATTGCTTAAATATAGAATCCAAGAAGTATATGGATATAAGCATACATCTGCATATAACAACAACAAAGTAGAGTTTTTGTGATAAATTAAGTAAGAAAAGAAAATTTACTTACTTAACTAGAATATAAAATTAAATTTTAACTCAAGTTGACTATATAAATAGTAAACGATTTTACATTTTTAAATAAAGAAAATATTGGTGATTGATTACTAATGAAATTAAGAACTTTTGATTTTAATTTTATTAATATTTTATTACATTAATTACAAAAGAGCCAATTGCTCCACTTAAGATTCAAAACTGGGACCCTTGATGCATGCACCCCATTATGACTCTAGTAGGCTATGTCTTAGGTCACTTTATTACAGTTTTTGTTGGAAATATGTGGAAAACTAGCTAAATCTATGTTTTGATGATTAACAAATCAATTTGAGTAAGTATTGACTACTAACATGTTTGTAGAAATGTTTAAGGCATATACATTTGAAGAATACAAAGCATGGAAGGCCAAGTCGAAGTCCAAGTCGACTCCATGATCG
>JAXCLR010000092.1:40975618-40988769 GCA_035584095.1 Annona squamosa
TATATAGGATGCTGCCTACTGCATCCTAATAACATTGAATTATATCTTTCTCCTGTAGCTTTAATGCTCAAAAGAGCATGTTTGGTTTCTATCACTTACTAGCTTCTGCACAAGGATAAGCTTCTTATTTTAGTTCACGATAGGGTGGGGTTGGTTTTCGGACAAAAGTTAAGATAAGTAATGTTATTTTGAATTTGTACATACTTTCAAACCTTTTATGTTGTTCCGAATTCAAGTGTGTTTTTCATTTTGACAGTTTTTGAACATTCGGACATTAAGGGACAATTTCAAGAACTCCAAAAGCTATTGTGCTAAACTGCAAGCAGGGACTCGATGATTTCATTCTCTATGGGTAATGGTTTTTTACCACCCTTTCGTTCCTTGAAGATTCATGAGGTTAGTTAACAAACTAATAATTACTATATATGTTTCATAAAAAAATTATTATATGTGTTGTTGGTGGCTTGGTACTTGATAGACGAATTTTTGACTTGCAGTCTGTAGAAGACCTTACTTCCATATAAAATTAGGCAGATGAGTTTGTTTGAGTTTATATTTTATTCTTGATGCTTTCTGCTATCATGTTCTATTGTTCCAATTTCGTTCATGTATCTTTTTTTGGTCAAAGAGGCATTTTTGAGATAAGATAAATATCTAAATAGTCAATATTAAAAGGCTACCTTCTTCAGTTTTATTCTTATGTGCTTTTAAAAATGTCCTTTTCTTTTGTCAAATTCAAAACTTATTCTGCTCAGGTTGATTTTTAAATTGCAATCTTGATTACAGTAGGCTACAAGCTTCAGACAAATACTTGATGAATTTGTGAGAATTTTAGATTTTCATTTTATTAAAGGCTTTTCTATTTCTATGAAATTTATTATTTTTTTATTCAATAGACAAAAACAGTTTGACTTTCAAGTAAATATTCTTTTTGTAATTCAGGTTCCACATGATTTGCCATCATATATGGATGATTTTATCTGCATGAAAATTGGCATGCAACTTTGTGCTGATGTTTTACATTTGAATCAAATAACCAAATATTCAGTATTTTACCCATTCACTTCTATAGCTCACTTCTTAATTTGAAATTTCTGTGAGTGCACATGGTTATTCTGTTTCAAAATGATTCGATCTCCATCAAAAAAGTACATGCCTGCCTGGTATTTAATATTGATCTGAAATAAGAGGAAAATTTAATATCTTTAATAGTTAGAATGAATTGCACTATTGATCATGTAACTTGTCGAAGCATTTGTCATTGTGAGTTTCGGGATTCATCGATTTTGCCATAAGTATCAATGTTTCATCTTTTCTCTGAAGAATTTCATATAAACTGGATTATTATTATATTTTTCTTAGAAATAAGCTGGATTATTAAAAGGTCTATGTTCAGTTCAGGATGAGAGTGCAGGTTGTTCTTTTGGTTGAACAGGGCCAGCTCTGGCAACTTCATAAAAGATAAGGCAGTGAAAGCAAAACTCAGGAGTAATTTCAAAAACTCTTTATATGCATTTTCATTGGTTTTTGTGCTTGTGTTAGTTTCTAATAGTAAAGGATTTACTACAGGTCTAGTTGAATTTGTTGTGGATCCACAACCTGGAGAGATCATTGACTGTTGTGCAGCAATAGGCGAAAAAGAATCTTCATGGCATTGTGCCTGAGAAGTCAAGGTGATATTCACTGGAATTCATTAGTTATTTTAGGTTCGAAAAGTTTCCCGAATCTCCCAAAGGATTCCACGTAGGTTATCTCATCACATTTGGGCCATGGAGATAATCACACCTACGATGGATGGAAATTCACAAGAAACTTAGCTCAAAATCCTAGGTTCATCCATGTGAAGATTAAGAAAAAAATAATCGGTAAATATATTTTTGAGATTGGACAATTAGTGACATCTTATCTGAAAGGCCTTTTCAGTTATGTTCAAGTGCACTAGATTTTATATATATTTCTTAATTGTTAATTTGATATGCTTTCATTTGTGCTTTTGGATCCACATAATAGTTGTATTTATAGATGTTGAATATGAATTTTTTTATGCAGGCAACATTTACTTAAATTTTTTTATGATGGAAGCTACCACAATGACAATTACAACAGTGACAGATCGTTGAATGATCTTCAGCAAAAGCCTGTATCATAGTGCATTTTTTATGTTTATCGTTCTTTTATAAATGGTAGGCAACCTTCATTGTATTTATATGAAACCAATTTCTTAAGTTCATGAATGCACTTGGTTAGTTGAAGTATAAGATACCATAAAAAGATCTTGAAATTGGTAAAGTACTATTGTGTTCTCTGCTTTTTTGTTGTTGAGAGGGTGGATAATTGTGTACAATCGTCAGGAAAAATTGGTAAACAAACCAGTATTATTGAAGACTTTATAGGTAATGCGCAACATGATGAGACATTTGTTATGGGTAAGTTTATGCGGTTGACCCTTATGAAGAAGTGAATTCTAGTTTTTTACATTCAAGCTTAAATTTTAGCTGTTACTAGTACTATGTATTTCAACTTTACTTAGAAAGTAGAACCCCCTTTGAAATCTCCGCATAGCATTCCACATGATCTTCTCATGATGATGGTTATGTATATTAATATATTAAAATTGTATAACACTATCATCGTTGCTAGTGATAAAATATCTTATTATTTATGCTGGCCTTATTCGGTGATTTATCTAGATCTCTTTGGGGCTCATATTATCTATCAAATGAATATTCCCTTTAGCCAGGAATCTTAATTTGTCTATTATTTTTTAGATCCTCGATTGGTTGACTTTCCCATCATGTCTATTTCAAAGAGCCGAAGCTTGAAATTTCTTGGGAAACTCATCTAAGCCAAAGTCTTGCACTATTTAGTTTTGATCTACTTTTTTGTTGATTCGGTTGTACTATAGTCTATATATATTTTTTAATTTTTATGCTCTCATTTGTGCTTTTGGATCCACTGATAGTGGTACTTCTAGAATCATAAGAGTTCACTTGTGCTTTTTGATTCACATGATAGTTGTATTTGTAGATTATAAATATAAATCTTTTGATGTAGGTCATAATTATTTCCATTTTTTAAAGGAAGCTACCACAAATACGCCTGCACATTGATGGATCGATGAGTAATTTCAAGTATAAGCCTAAATTGTGGTGTAATTTTTAAAGTCCATTGTTCTTTTATGAAGAGCAGACAGCCTTTGTTGTATTTATATTAAAATCTGTTATTTTTCTTGGATCTATAAAAATAAGTTTTCTATTGAAGTATTTAATTGATTGCTCAAGATTTGGTTATATTTGATTGTAGAATTGGTTTGAATGAATTTTTTTTTTGTTTTCAATTTTTCAATTTATGGATATGTGCCGACATTTTTATTTTTAGTAACAAAACTGGCATCGTTGCTAAAACATTAAGAATGCAATTTAGGCTTATTTAGCAATGATATTGCTAGCAACGGTATACTATATGCTGGGGGCTATAGCAACGATCTCGCAACGTTTTTTTAATCGTTGCTAAATGTTTTTAGCAACGATAATCATACTTTTAGCAATGAAAGCATTTAATTGCGAAAGAACAAATTTCTTGTGGTGAGCGTACCAAAACGCTAGTGACTCATGGTTAAACTCTCGATAACTAGCTCTAGTTGATCAAAAGTAATGTTTGAAGATGCTTGTAACTTGTTTTTTAAATTTCTTGGCCCAAAATGCAAACAAAGATTACCGTAAGCTGCAAGTATAGAATAGCCTGAAACGGTTTTTGCTTTTAAAAATCAAAATTTGAATTCACTGAAGGGCGCCATTTGGGACTTATCATTTGCTCTATATTAATGGTAAAAAAAAAAAAAAGAAAAGAAAAATGCTTCGATGGGAGTTTTGAGTGCGCGGTGCCTGCTTATCAATATACATAATAAGGCAGAAACTATTAAAAAAAAAAAAAAAACTTAGATGTATTTATTGATGCATTGAAACGCTCTAGTAATTTATAAAACCGTTAAAATTGTTCATCTACATTCAAAGAATATTTTAAATGGGTTAGATATTGAATTAACAACTTTGAAATTCACGTGTAAATACAACAATTTTATTAGTTTGATTTGGGAATTTTAACAGAAGATGACATGCACATTTAATTGGATGAAACTTGGATCCATAACTCAATATATAGTGTTAAATGTAATGAGTAGAATGAATTTTATATAATCATCAAGCTCTGATGTAATTCAATCGTATCAGTTCTTGTTATCTTAAATGTAGATGCGAGGATGAATATGACGTGAGATTAAATCTAGTTAAATCAATTTGTTTGACGAATAATCTAATTGAAGCACCGAAATTTGGGTGCTCATACGAGGCACTCAATCATGGTTGACGTGAATTGAATTCTTAAAATTTCGCATGTGGGCATATTAATGAGGTTTAAGAACGGATTGAGCGTTAACGTCGGAGCCTTCTTTCTAACGCGTGCCCCAAAAAAGCGCTTTTACTTTTACCAGTTCCAAGCCTAATCAGCAATCTCATCTGCACGTATTCACACTCGTGCTGAGCAATTTGTTTGGATTTGCGAGGATTCTCTCCCTCCTCTTTCCTCCTTTTCTCTCTTCGCCTCCATCCTCTCTGCTGCATCTCTTCTCCTTGCTTCTCTCCAACCCCAATGTCTCTGCTGCCGCCGCCGCCACCACCACAACTATTTCTATAATGACGGTGAAGGGCGGAACTAGCCAGGCATGCGCCGCTTGCAAATACCAACGCCGGAAATGCTCAGCTGAGTGTCCTTTGGCGCCCTACTTCCCGGCAGACCAGCCTAAACAGTTCCAGAATGCACACCGTCTCTTCGGCGTCAGAAACATCCTCAGGATCTTGAATCAATTGCAAGCCACTCAGAGGCTAGAGGCCATGAAATCCATCGTCTACGAAGCCAACATTCACGACCGCTACCCCGTCCACGGCTGCGTTGGCATCATCTGCCAACTCCAGCTCCAGATCCAGCACCTTCAGCAAGAGCTCGATGCCATCAACTCCCAGCTCGCCATTTACAGGCAGCACCATTCCCAAATCATGTCGTCGCCGACCCTGTCGTCGCAGCTGCAGCTCGGCACCGGTGGCGCCACCGCTGCCTCGCACAACGCCCTCACATTGTTTCATAACAATCAGCCCATCAGCCCCATGTCTTCAGGGATTTCTTACGCCGGTGGTGGAGGCAGCGGCAACATGAATTCCTTGTGGCGGCAGCAGTATCCACATTCATACAACAATGGAACGACAACGATGCAGACTCAATTTGGTGGCCAGCCTCTCCCGTGCCAACAAAACGTCGAGCCAACTCATGATCAGTATGATGAGATATCTCCTTTCTTCGACACCATCGACGATCGACAGTCGTATATGGACTCCAAAGAAGCATACGAATCTAGGTATGCACACATATGCCTCCAGCAGCAATAAAACACAAGTAAAACCAAGTAATGAAAAGCAAATTTCAATTACTTACCTAGAATTTGAAAATCATTTCCACTAAGTTGAAAATATAAATAAACAAGGTACACTTCTAAACGATGGAAATGTTGGTGATTATTATTAATGAAATTATGAACCTCTCATTTCAATTTTATTAGCAGCTAGCTGCTTAAGTAATATAGAGTACTCGAAAAAGTATGGGAATCTAAACATAAGTGTAACAACAATAAGTTGAGTTTTGGCCATTATTAAGTAATAAACAGAATTTTAATTCATTGCATAGAATATGAAATTTTTTCACCAAAGTTAAAAAATGGAAATAGTGAAAAAATATACTTTCAAATGAAACTATGAATCTTTTACTTGAATTTCATTAAGATTTTAACATTTATGCAGTTATAACTGCTTGAATACACACTCCAAGGAAAATATCATTGTAGGTAAGCAAACATTTGTCAACAACAAAAAGAAGAAAAATGGAGTTTTGCCTGGTGAACTAAGTACACAAACAAATTTTTAATTACTTATCTAAAATATGAAAGTAAATTTTCACTCAAGTTGAAAACATAAAGAAAAAAATAAAACATTTTTAAATAAAATACTTTTAAACATAAACAATAAAAAATGAAACACTTTTAGACAATGAAAAAATTGACGATTGATTGCTAATGACATTATAAACCTCTAATTTTAGTTATTAAGTACTGACATGCACGCAATTAGTCAGTTGAATATAGACTTCAAACAAGCATATGAATCTTAATAGTAGATATTTGCCAGCAATAGCAATAAAGTAAAATTTTTGCAATACATTAATAACAAAAAGAAAATTTTAATTACTTATATAATCTAAAAATTTTTACTAAAGTTCAAAAATGTAAATAGTAAAGATTAAAGAATAGACTTTTAAGCAATGAAAATGTAGGTGATCAATTACTATGAGCATCTAATTTCAATTCTATTAGGATTTCTACATGCATATAATTTGTTAGAATGTATGACTCTTAAAAGCATATGAATCTAAGGTTGATAACATACATGGGTCCCCCTTCTATGGAACCCTTTTTTCATGTAACTCCCTCCATTCTTATAATCTTAGTGGTTGATGAAAAATCTACTCGATTTATTGTATTTAACTTCATTTATACTATCTTGGAAACCTTTTTATTTTTATAATTTCACTGTATGTGGATCCCATCTGTATATGTGTAAATGAACATAATAAAATTGTTAAATACTAAAATATTAATTTTAAAGTAGTTTTTTCAACATTTTAATGGTCTAAAATATTACTATTATGTGAATAAATGATTTTATAAATTATTATTACATTTTAACATATGTGAGAATGGATCTAAGCATTTTTCATAATTTAGACATAAATATATATTTGAGAAAATACGGCCGATGCACATACTTGATTTAGATAAAACTTTTTCTTCTAGATAAATAAGCGATGTAAAATACGATCAATTGATTGAATTTTAAATTAATTATAAATATCTTAAAAATTAAGAAGGTCACATGGGACGACTTCCATGTTACTTGGTTACATAGAAGTAGAACCCTATATGCACCTCTTTTATAAAGTTCCTTTTATGTGTAACACTCTTTATTTTTAATATCTTAATAGTTTGTGAAAAATCCACTCAATCTATTATATTTAGCTTTTATTGTTTATGGTAATTTTATTCTATGTAAACAATATAAATTTGTTTTTATATTCTATGTAAATAATTAGTAAATTTCAATCCTATTATGATTTCTGCATGCACACAGTCTAAGCACGAATAAATCTTCCTTAAACAACAATAAAATAGATTTTTTACGATAACTAAGAAATGAAACATAAATCTACTTAGAATATGAAAAAATTCACTCAAGTCAAAAATATAAAGAGTAAAAAACAATATAATTTTAAATAATTAAATATCGGTGACTGTTTAGTAGAAAATTACGAACCTCTGATTTCATTTTTATTAGAGATTTTACATGCATACAATTAGCTATTTGAATATATAGATTCGAAAGAAACATGGACATTTGATTTCAACAACAGTAAAGTAGAGTTCTACAGTACATTTAGAAACGAAAAGAAAATTTTAATTACTCATATAGGATATAAAAATAAATGTGTGCTATACTTTGAAAATGCAGATGTTGAAAAATAGACTTTCAGACAAGCAAAATGTTGGTAATCAATTATTGTTGAAATTATGGACCTCTAATTTCAATTTTATGTGGAGTTTTACATGCATGCAATTAATTGAATATAGGACTCAAGAAGTATATGAACTTAAGTAAGTATACGTATGCCTACACAGTAGAGTTTTTGTGATAAATAAAATAATAAAAAGAAATTTTAATTACTTAACTAGAATATATAAATAAATTTCACTTAATCTGATTATATAAATAGTAAAAATAATACACTTTTAGACAAAGAAAATATTGGTGATCGGTTACTAATAAAATTAAGAACCTTTAAATTCAGTTTTATTAATTTCTTTTATTATATTCATTACAGAAGAGTTAACTACTCCATCTCTGATTCGAAGCTAGGACCCTTAAAGCACGCACCCCATCATGACTTCAATGGGCTACGTCCTAGGTGAATTTATTAAGGTTTTTACATGCATGCAATTTGTTGCTTGAATATAAACACCAACAAAGATGTGTGTACATCTGGAGAAACAAACCGGAGTTTTTGTGAGAAATTAAGGAACAAAAAGCAAATTTCAATTATTTTTCTAAAATATAAAAATGAATTTTCACTCGAGTTAAAAATATAAATTTCAAAAAATATTTTAACCAATGAAAATATGGGTGATTGATTGTTAATGAAATTATACCTAATTGTTCTCAATTTTATTAGGATTTTAACATGCATGTAGTGGTTTTTTGAAAATAGATTCAAAACAAACAAATGAATCAAGTATATGCATATTTGCCTGTAACGACAAAATAGTTTTTACTATAAAATGCAAATTTTAATTACTTACATAGAATATAAAAAAAATTACTAAAATTGAAAATATAAGCAGTAAAAAATAGACTTTAAACAATAAAAATCTTGGTTACAGGTTGTTAATAATTATAAACCTTTGATTTCATTTCAACTACTAGGGGTTTTATATACTTTTGTTTATAAAAACAAATTTTTACTAAAATTGAAAATATCAGCAGTAAAAAATAGACTTGAAACAATAAAAATCTTAGTGACTGGTTGTTAATAAAGTTATAAGCCTTTGATTTCATTTCAACTATTAGGGGTTTTATATGCATATTATTACTCTACAACAAATAGGGGCTTTTATATGCATATCATTACTCTACAACAAATGTTGTTGAATGTAGCTACTTTTGTTTGTTTTTGTTTCATACGAATGAAGATGTAGGTAATATTTGGCTATAAATACTTAGTTTCTTACTAGTGATGAACGAATTAACAATAAGATTTGACGCATTATATAAATTTAGCTGCAAATAGGGGCTTTACATGCATATCGTTGCTATACAACAAATTTGTTGAATGTAGCTACTTTTATTTGTTTTTGTTTCATGTGAATGAATTTACCTGCAGTTAATATGAGGCTATAAATACATAGTTGCTTCGTACTGATGAATGGATTAACAATAACATTTGACATATTATTTAAAATTAGCTGCAAATAACATGCAAAATGGCTTCTATTAGCATTTGGTATCAAATGTAACCAAATTTAATTTTAGCTGCCTAGGTATAAAAATTTCGTTGTACTAATAGTCGTTCGATTGATAGGCAGTGGAACCACACTTTTTATTAACTACAGTCATTTATTTGTTGCCACCAGCTCGGAGGAGTCTCTTAAGGAGACAACACAGTCTATTGAGCATGTAGGGAAGAATGAATTGAAGAATGCAGCCGCTTGTTTTACGCTTACCAGTGTCAAATGATCAGGACTAAAGTAAAATAAGAAAGCTTATGATGGCTGCAGCATCCATTTGGTTGCATATATCAGACTTCGCAAAGATTAGAGTGAATGATGAAGTCCTAATCATTCATGACATAATGTAATTATTTTGTTGCGACCAGATCCACATGAAAACGGGCAGAAAGAAGCAGAAAGTTATGGATTGTGGGTGAGATGATCTTCTGTTTTCTTTGAATGATCTGATCAGTTTGGAAGAGTGTGTTAAAGACAACTTTGGAAGAGACTGTAACAGACTATAATTCATTGCCATCGGGAAAATAAGAGAAGTTATGGGTTTCTCTTAATTTGTTTAGATTTGGCATCTGTTTCAATTCAAATTCAAAAACCGCTGCACGCTAATATGCCGTGTATATACGCCGTTTGTTTTAGCCCTGGATCAGCTTTTCTTTCTACGATTAACTTCGATGTATATGGCTCAGGGTTTTACGATTAGTACTTCAGTTTCACAAAATTACAAAACACCCTTCGATGTTTACTTGTAATTGCAAGTGTTTTCCTCCCATCATGATTCATAACTGCAGTTAATCTTTATCAAATGATAAAAATGCCCCTGTTAATATACACTAAACTGAATTTTATTATTCTTAACCGATTTTCCATTGCAAATTTTGTAAAAACATTGTAAATAATAAATATACAATAAAATAAAATTTTCATAAGTAAATATCTAATACTAAACTTATTATCAACAGGAATTTTTTTTGTCATTTTATAAAAATTTTAACCTATGTTATTGAAATTTCTAAGGGTAGGGGCATGATTACAACTTTATATAAACGTTGTAAGGTGTTTTTTTAGCTAAGAGATATATATGCAATTTCAATCAAACTATGTAGGTATGAATGAAAAATCCCCCATTAAATAGTACATTTAAAATAGGATGAATACAAGAAGATTGAGCGTCGGAAAATCATTAGAAGAAACAAATCCAAATTGTTGCAAGTATATATATGTTGCTAGATGATTGTTACAAGAAAGATGCTGTCAATTGGACTAAAAGCCAATTAACTTCTTTCAATTTCCAAGAGTTCAATAAATTGACGATTTTTAACTACTTTCAAGTTTCAATTTAAAAAAATTAACTACATTCATTTTCTATGAAGTTTTATCAAACGACTTTTAAATTAACGTGTAGGCTTTTTTTTTTTTTTGGTCCCTAGGAGCTCGAGCCACTGTTCACGCGGAGGAAATCAACTTGACTGGGGTGCATGATCCCCCGAGGACAGGCACGAGATGCCTAATGCATTACCAACTGGCTTAAGGCCTTGAAACTTAACGAGTGCGCTTTCGAGAAGTAAAAAATAAATAAATTATTCGACAGAAGTGTCCTCATCCCCAGCCTTGATATTAGCAAATTAATGTTATCAGAAAAGAGTATTTTAGCAAACAAAGTTAAAATATAATAGAAAAAATTGCGACATAGACCCTCTAACTATGCGTATTGGCATTTTGGACCCGGATGTTTGCGTATAAGCATTTTAGACCCCCAAAAGTTTCGACCTTTGCATTTTACCCCTCGCTCCCTCACAGCATCAAAAAATCAGCATCTGGCTATCCGAAATGATGAAAGTACCCATGACAAAAAAAAAAACAGAGGCAACGACACCAGACCGGCCACCTAGAGGAAACTGAAGGTAAAGGTGGTGAGCGGCTTCAGCCACAACATCCTAAAACTGACGTGCCCATCCGCAGCCGAAGCATCAAGTAGCAGCGCGATGGTGATCAGCATGGGCAAGTACAACACAAACATCTTAGTGAATGTCGCAGACCAGACAGTGACGGTGGATTCAAGATGGGTCTTCAGGATTTGATTAATAAGGTGGAAGATGGTGACGGTGACGGTGGATGCAAGAGTAGGTCTTCGGGATTTCTCCTTCACATTGCATGTTACTGCACGATAGTCGTTTTAGCTGCCCTCTTCTCTTTTACCCTTCCTTCCGTTCCATCTCAAGGCTAGATTAGGCATGCTGTTGTTGCTAAATTTTTGAATTAGACGGATTTAACTGCAAATAGATGCTGCTAATTATGATTGAAAATGAGTTTCAGGATGACCATTCTGGTTGCATCAAATCTGACTGGATGAGTGGCAGATTTGCAGTCGCTGGTTTCTGGTGGGTTGAAGGGAAGGGGTGACCTTGCCAGTTAATGAAGAAGAAAGGTGGCCATGGCTATCCTTATGGAATTTTATGTTCGGTACTGTAAGGTGGGCTGAAGGATTAGCAGCCTGATTGAAATCATTGGTGGCTACTAGCTTCAACATAGCAACTACAGTTTGGGATTTTTTTTAGTTACAAATTGGGGGCTGCAAGCAGTTGAATTTGATTATGAAATTTTTAGATGCTGGTTGCAAGGATTGTTACCATGGATGTCGGATTTGGTTTATGAGGAAGGAATGAGTTACTTGTTGATTTTCTGGTGGTGATGAGATGGTGTTTGGTGGCAAGGTGGTGAAAATGACCGGGTTGCTGGTGATGGGCTAATTGGGGAATTTCCATGGATACTGCCATTTGTCATATTAATTGTTTTTAATAAGCTGAGGGCATCTATCATTTGATTCGGGCTCTTTGGATGGTATGTGGATGGCTGCGCAAGGTGTGGAAATTGGATCCCTAATTTGGTCGTTGCAGACTGGGTTCTTAGATGCTAGCCCAACTACTTGAATGGAGGACTTACGGCAATGGCATTTTTCATCGCATACGTTGACCACCCATCAGTCAACCTCACAAGTCTGAACTTTTGCAAAAACCAACGTAAAAATTGCTTCCTTCGGTTCTTTCTTGCTCTGTTATTACCAGATCTTCTTTTTCTTCCACGCATCTTCCAACCCAACATCATTTTTGAATGAATAGGTGATGCTTCTTTTGAATCCATACTCTAACGACAACATTATCTGCAGTCATCATCAGTTCAATTCAGTTTCTTGCATCAATAGATACATCAAACTCAAAGCATTGGAAAGCAGAAGAATTTACCTTTGAGACGACGCCCAATAGGCCCAGCGAGACTCTTGCTGCATTGAATAGCGGATCAAGAGGGCCAAGTCGGATGATCTTGGAGTATCCCTCGGACGCCCCAGCAGCAACAACAAGGCTCATTCCAACGACATGATCGTGAACAGAGCCTCCTTTACCCCCACCACGAGCTGCCATGAGATCCTGTCCCAACAATTCCTCCAATGCTCATGCCTTCCCAGTAAGGAGCAAGCACCACGCTCAGCCTGCCTCTTCCACCTTATTAATCAAATCTCAAAGACCCACTCTTGAATCCACCGTCACCGTTTGCTTTGCGACATTCACTTGGATGTTTGCGTTGCACTTGCCCATGCTGATCACCATCACGCTGCTGCTTGATGCTTCGGCTGTGGATGGGCACATCAGTTTTGGGATGTTGTGGCCGAAGCCGCTCACCACCTTTATCTTTAGTTTCCTCTAGGTGGCCGGTCTGGTGTCGTGACCTCTGCTTTTTTTGTCATGGATATTCTTGTCATTTTGGACGGCCAGACGCTGATTTTTTGACGCCGTTAGGGCGCGGGGGGTAAAATGCAAAGGTCAAAACTTTTGGAGGTCTAAAATGCTAATACGCAAACATCGAGGTCCAAAATGCCAATACGCATAGTTAGAGGGTCTATGACACAATTTTCCCAATATAATGAGATAAACAATATAAAATCATAAAAGTATGTGGAAGTCAGTATTAATAATCCTGAATCATTTATTACTAAATTATT
>JAXCLR010000092.1:40990712-41003166 GCA_035584095.1 Annona squamosa
CATCTAAACCGTCTAAAGTATGATTTATATATGGATAAATGAGTGTATAAAGTTTCATTACAATCTAACATGTGTGGAGTCCATTTTACAGCGGACTGCACACGATCGTATCTCTATATATATATGTATATATTTGAAGTGTGAGAGTTTAGGAAACTTAGTAAGCAAGTAAAGGTCAAAAAATATATTGAACAATAGTTAAAAAATTAAATCAGCTATAGCAAATGTCATGCTTCTTGCATCAATGTTCACATGCAACACCATGTACCGACCCATGTCATGCTGTGTCGTACCAATGCTAATACTAGGCCTTGACCCTCGGGGTTAACTTTTATCTTCGCGCAAACAGTCTACCTCAATTCCATACTATCATCCATCATTCATGCGCGGATACTACCTATGTCTAGTGTTCTCTACAACATACCAAATGTCAAAACCATATCAATACCATTAAATTGTTGTCATAAAATTGAAATCCGAGTTTCAAAATTAATTAACAAACTAGGAAATTTGATATGTTGAAGTTTGGAGATGCATATATAAATAATCATATATAGGGGGGTGCTTGGTTGCACCCAAGTGCACTTAGGCTCGGTGCACCGGGGTGCATTTAACTTATTTTTTAAAATTTTTTGAAAATATTTTTGTAAGAGTGTTAATATAAGTGTTTTTAATATGTATATCAATTTTTACTATTTTTGAAGATTTATATATATTTTTTTGGATTTTTAAAAAATCAGTGATATTTTTAGTAATTTACTTAGATTAATAGTTTTGTAAAAAATTCAAAAAAATAAAAAAAATGGGTACTTGCACTCGGATGCACCTGGGTGCATACAAACATGTCTCTTATGTATACTATTGTAAAAAGTGTCTCAATTTAGAAGTGATTATATAAGGTTTATGGGCCTAAATCATCTGATAAAGTATATATCTATTATGTGTAAAAACCCTATTGTCTAATTTTTAATTTCTATTTTTATGGTAGATTAAATTAGAAATAAAAAGATAGGTGCCAATATAAATGGTTCTAGTTTCTGGGTTATGCACGAGGATTTTTTTCTAACATCCCATTATTAGAAAAAAGAGTCTCTAAAAATCTGAGGCACTAATTTGAAAGAACTGAAACCACAATATTCAAGAACAATATCCATTTCTTTTAGTTTATTTTCTTAATGATTTAGCTTAAAGGATCTTAGAGTGACTATGATTTTAATTAATAAGGTTTTCCAACATGATACTCATTCAAATATAGTTGGGTTCAATCACATCGACTGCGATGCTGATATGTATAACCAAACTTCCTTAAAGAAAAATAAGATAACCTACTTGCCTTTAAATCTCCTTACTTTTGTTTTTCAACTTTCCTTCTTATCACATATACAAGTTACATATGAAAATGATCTCTACATTACACCTTCTCTTCCCTTTATAAGAAATCCCAACATATCCTTATAATATATCTAATATTCCTTTATAATTCTTGCTCTCACCACTTAATCTAATTAAAATCTATACATTGCGAAGCTTTTCACCTTGTTGTCCTCAACACTGCATATTTTTCAAGCATTTTCTTATATACTCTTTACTAATTTGACTACACAAATGCTACATCAACCTATCTCCATTTCATGCATTGTGTAACTAACCCCAATATTCCTTGCGGTGACTAGTTCATGATGCCTATCTCATCCTTAGCACACTACTTTGTCTTTTCCTACACATATCAATAACCAACTTTAGTCTATATTAACATATACTTTTCTAGTGCAAAGTAAATCTTATTAACATTATATGCTTTGATAAATGCTCCTTTTGCACTTTGATACCTACTAACATTACAGCTAATCCCAATATTTCCTTCTATGGTCTCATTCAACCATCTCATATAAATTCTTTATATATTCTTGCCAAATGTATCCTCTATCTTCATAAGCAACTTTGACACGTGTCCTCTCTACACATCAACCATTTCCTTATAATGTTATGGATTAAAGTCTTACACACGTTTCATTCTCAAAACTTTAATCCAAATCTCATAGATATAGATATCATTCTTTCATGGTATCTTTTAGTTCCCATGTGGCCTAGTCCCTAGTATGGTGTCTCCCTAGAATTTTTATCACTTCAATTATTTTATTCTTCAATTATTTTTTATCCAAAACTCATACTATTCTTTCCATATATTGCAAACTCTTCCCAATGTATACTTCTTTAGACTTCAATATATGATAGGGATCCAGTTCATACTTCTTTGAAAGTTACAAATGAGAGATATATTGCACTATTACTAGTATTATGTCAATATTCCTCAATACTACCCACTTTTGGTCCTTTCTCAAATTTCATATGCCTTATATATCTTGAGCTCGACTAGCCTTAGTGCCAAATCATATGACCCCTTTTATAGGCAATACCCTTAGAAAAATCTTGTCATGATTGGGCTTTTATGAATCCATTCTTGTACCTCAGCCATTTTAACTATGATACTTGTAGTTCGTTAGAGTTAAAATACAACCTTCTCACTACCTCATTCTAACAAATTGAGGGCACATGTTTTCTCCCATATAATGCCTTAATTGAATTATTAAGATACTTGAAAGGTAATTGTTATTATATATAAAGTCAGATAATATTAATTATTCACTCTTCAAAAATGTGTGCTCTCAATATATTTTTCAATTGCTAATTTACACACTCTATTTCTTTATCTATTTGTGGGAGCAGCATAGTATTGAAATCTAATCTTGTCCCTAATTTTTTACATCATGCCTTTCAAAATTTGGAGGTGAATATTGACTCACTACCTAAGATAATAAACTATGACACATTATGAAGCCTAACCATCTTCTTATGATAAATTTGAGTACATTTCTTTGTCTTTAATGTAGTACTGATAAGGATAAAATGAGCGACTTTTGCTAATCTATCTATGATTATCTAAGGACTATTATATCATGTTATTATCTAAAGCAATCCAATAATAAAATATATTGATGCATTATTCCATTTCCACAAGGGATTTTAATCGACTATAACATCCAGGTCTCTAATGTTTAGCTTTAACTTGTTAGCACGTTAAGCATGTTGCCACATATCGGCTATTCATTACTTTTGCGCAAATATAGGGTGCATTTGATACTTGATAAAAGCGTTTTTTCTATCTAAAGATTTTTACATTTCGTAACTATTTTATTTTTCAATCATTTCTTTACATCCTTTTATAAAACTATCTAACTTTTCAATCATTTTTTTAGAACTTTTATACAATTATGTGCCTAGATTTTATTGAATGGTATAAGAGAAGTAATGCACTTTATAGTACTTTATGCAAAATTATGGACTTTCTAGGTGATAAGAGGTTGGCTGAACAATCAATCCCTCAAGTTGAAGAGGTAGCAAACAATACCAGAAAGTGCTGTAGATTTTTGAAGACCAAGGCCTTCTGAATCAGCAAGTCCTAGGGGCCAACACCATCGGAGTAGAAGGCCGAGCCTCCCTTTAGAAAGAGGGGCTATCTGCGATGAGATCACATTGGCATCAAATTAATTTATACTAAAAGAAGACTACTGACACCACAGTGCTTGAGCAAAGCAACATCGTCAAATGTTAATGACAAACTTGACAGGTCAAGCTGACTCAAGACATCATAATTCATTCAATACAGGCCTTGTTCGATGTTTAGTAAACTAGAAGTAGCCATATCAACTTAAGGAAGATTTGATGAGATGACAATAGATCTCTTTCTTATACTAAGCTTATGCTGTGATTACTTAATAAGTGTATAAAAGTAGCATTGATTATGAAAGAAGGGGCTTGCCATGAATAGTAAGTGGCTTCGAATGACTTGTGCTAAGCTCTAGACAATTTATAAGTATGTTGGACAAATCACTAGAGAGAATAGGGGCATAAAATTTTTGAATGCAAGGACATTGGACCTTCCGCATTCCCATTAGTGTTGGTCACTTATGTTGAGGAAGTTACAAAATTCTAAGGGATTGCATGGTTAGAGATTTTAAGATAAGGATGAGAATTTAGACCTAACACTAGATGTAGAATTTTCTCACATGTATGTTAGAGCCAATGTTGATATTCCTAAGAGGATCCACTCTTGGAAGGGGCAATCTGAGCCCGTCTTCTCTCCCTACTGGTAGTTTTTACTGAGAGCCTTTCACAAGAACACCCTCCTAGAGGAGAGAGATCATATCAAATATATAAGGGATTTCCTATCTCTATTTCCTTGTGTTATAACATTAGCTCTCTCAAATATTAGATCTTTGAGGCATTGATGGACACTCAAAGCCTCATGATTTTTTAAGTGATTTCATATTCACAGATCACTAATTTTTTTTATTAAAAACCAAAGTCTCCTTTGTCTGCTCTTTCTATCTCTCCCTCACACACACTTGTTGCTAGATGACTTGAGCCCTTAACTCAGCTCCATAGATCCTCGAGCCAAAAGTGAAATTGGCATTTTGTACCGTAAGTACAAAATGATTCCTAGATGTTTGTGGTAGGACCGTTTCTCATGCAAGCACAAGCAGTCTATAAGTAATATATAATGAGTAAAATATCATTCCTCCATAGAAGGTGTTAGAATCAATTATCCAAATTAATTCAAGTAATCTAAATCCTAATCGATGAGGTTTAATTCGATGGGAATATCAAACTAACATTAAATCCTAATAAAATGAAATTTAAAACAAATGATGTTTAAGAAATAGGAATCTCAAGATGGATGCACCTAGGGTTATTATTTCTCTTGTCATTGGTAAAAATTTAAGTCATTCATAAATTAACCCTCTAGGCTTTGATTATTAATCTATGACCTTATGTCATTTACTATAGAAATTAAATTAAATTATAGCATTAATATTAAATCCTAAGTAATGATTACATGATGTTAGCAGGTATATTCTTATCCTCACTGATAACTCAATCAACCTTTTTAGCCAAGATGGATCTACACCCTTAGCATAATATCTTGAACTCATGTTGTTTAATCTTAGTGTAATCACATGTTAACCCTTCGATGTATCACACATAATTCTCATAATAATGTAATGGATGATTAAGCTATTAGAAAAAATCAATTAAATAGATAATCCAACCACAAGAATCAATTAAAGGAAAATATAAATAATAAAATCAAACCTCTATGTCAAGATCCATCATAATGCTAGCAAAGAAAATTAGTTCGTTTAAACAATATTCTTGTTACAATCCATATATGTTTAAACCAAAGGTGAAAAAAGAAGAATTTTTTTAAAAAAATTTATCCTCTAAGAGCTCAATCTTCTCTTCCTTTCTTCTCCTCATTTTCGTGTTTTAAAATCTATTTCTTTACCTCCAAAATTTTTCCTAAACATGTTAAACAAACCCCTTTTATATTTCCTTTGCACAATAACTAGATTTTAAAATACTCGTAAACTCGATTTATATAAGGTTCTAGCATCATAGTGCCAACTAGAGGCCATGACACCCGTCATTTTTAAAAAAAACATGAATATGTCACCTTGGCAACCTCCTGGTGTTGTGGCTCCCATTGGAGGCCATGGTGCCCGGCATGTAATCCACAATTCTTGTTCCTTTTTCATCATTTTTATAGTTCTCGTTCCTTGCCTTTTATCGCTAACTTCATTCCATTCTAAAGTTTCCATTATCACCTAAGAATGATCAACCACCATAACCAAGATTAAAGTTCTCTAATAGAAATTCACTTCCTATCATGCATGTTATCGTGCACCTAACTATTAAAACTACATAATGTAACTAAATCTAAAATTAACATAACATAAAAAATAACAATCACAATACACTCTTAAACTAGCTTTGCATTCCCTAAACAAGTATAAACAACTCTATTTTCAGATAGTTATTAGTCTGGAGCCCTGGATCTAGTCTAGTTGGTACTTTGTGGTGTCCCAGCCCGAGCATCACAATCTTACTCCAAGATCTATTGGTTGGTAAACGTGATCAGGATTGTTACCCTGTCACACTGTGGGCTTATTAGATATTTATTCACTTAATCCTAACTCATTTGGAGTTTATATTATTTCATATATTCAATTTCCATCAAATGCCTTTTTAGGTCATTATTCCATTTGAGAATACACATATTACCTAATAAAATTTCATTCTTCATACCTTATCATTTGTCCATAAAAATTTTCGCCTTCTATGGTCACAAAACCATAACATAATTCATATACAACATTAAACAACTATTTAATGTTATCATTCATGCAACCATTCATACATAAAGTCATATACAAGTGTTCACAAGGATTCATTCATTCTTGAATATTCACCTGTGCTCCTTGCCTCCATCCTTTCATCTGTCTTGGGTTTAGAAAACAAAATGTGAGTTGAAACTCAATAAGCAAACTATAGGTTTTCAGGCAATTCATTTTAAAGGCAACACTGTTTAAAGACATTTCTCTCCATTCGGTAGGAGACACTTAGCAAGTGATCAACTACCTACGGAAGAAAAACCTTTTCATAGAAACCATTAATGTAAACCAGTCATATCCGGTTTAATCCCAATTTTTTAGTATTTCATAAACATTTGATGTGTAAATGCATTATTTCCATTCATGACATAATCCTACATGTGAGGGTACGCTAGCTTAGGGAACATACTTTTATGATATGACCCTTTCTATTCTTGGCGCCGGACCTTCTTACTTGGCAACGTCAAGGGCAGACCTCTTGTCCTGCTTTCTACCTTGACTAACCTACCTGATTTTCATTCTATGCATGACTTTTAGTCACCTCGGCATTCTACACCTCTTACACATGGCAACTTATCATTCTCATATAGAGAATTTTTTCACAATCTATTTTAGACATTGTTTCAATGAAACATTGTTTAAATCCATATTATATCACTTTTCATAAATAATTGCGAAACAGTAAGTAATTCACTTGTCATAATTGAAATAATATTTCAACACATATTGAAGTAAAGGAATGACCATCCTTAAATAACTTAGAAATAATTTCATAAATCAATTGTACAATGGTTCAAACCTTTAAAACATAATTAACAATCATTTTATCATCTTTTGATAAAACAAAAGTCATTTAGAAAGCTTCTTGCTTACTTGCTTCGCCTTAGCTTTCCGTATCGCTAATCTCTTTGCCTTTGCCTATACATATAAGAATGACATTGCATTCATAACATTTTTATTTGCTTGCTTAGTTTTTCAACCCATAATCCATTAACATACATAACCAACTTGAATTCCAAGTCGGGTATACATACATCTCGCTCACTTGTGCATCATACCATCCATTCCATATTGTGTTTTAAGCCCATATTTAATTTAAACACATAATTAATATTCATAAATTAACATATGGGGGTTTATATCTCCCATTAAGCATTTTTCATCCATTTTTCGTTTTTCCTACATCAATGCTCACTCTAAGCATATAAGTGAGGTTTTAAGCTTCATAGCTTAATCTCAAAAATTGAAATAATCAAAAATTATTCATACAGAAATATTCTTATGAATTTCATCCCATATTCATGCATATTTTGCATTTTAGCAACTTCACATAAATCATATATCATCCATTCATACATGCATTCCACATGCGTTCACTTTCAATACATATGTTATGCGTTTTTTAAAATTTATTAACACAACAACCTACATCCAATTTTAACATCATTAAACCCATTAATTAATATATATTTTAGGGTTTAATTTCGGATTTTTAGTCCATTTATTACTGGTTTCCAAAACAGCAACATTAGGACCCATTTTTCATCCTTTTAACGTATCTTTCAAGACTTAAATCATAACAGATTTTTAAGTCATAATTTTCAGCAACTAAACATGCCTTTTTTAACCTAAATTTAGGGTAGTATCACATATTTAGAATCCATAATTTAGTTGCTTCCAAAAGAGCAATATCTTATGCATGTAGGGTATCCATTTTAACCTGTTTTGACATGTCCAAACATAAGTCCTTAAAAATAAGTTTTAGGGAAAACATTTCTAAGAACTTTTGGAAACTCAAAGTATATTAATCATAGGTTAATTTATCCTTCATAACATCCATAAATTATTTGTTTGCAAACAACAACAAAAATCATATGTAAAGTACTCGTTTTGGCCCCCATTTGTATGTTCCATACATATACCCTAAAAAATCAGATTTAGGAAAAACTCATCTAGCCCACTTAGGTCATCCAAAGGGTCATTAATTTAAGGTATTTTACCCTACAATTCATCCATAAACCATTTAAGCACTTTTTTGTATCACTTTTAACTCAAAAATGAAAAAAATCAGGCATTACTTGAAACCTTAAGTTCCATTTTTACTAAAGTCATTAATAAATACTCAAATCAATATATTTAATTCAAAATAATGTGAATTATATCCAAATAATCATACTTTAATCATACAACAACTTGGTTTAGGGTTTTGAGAATTTCCAAGTTAGCTTTCATCTTAAAATTCAACCCTAACTTCCCTTTTTACTCTTTTGAAATTTTGATCTCATTTAAATATTTCAAAAATCATTCAATATCTTCATCAATGCATCATAACTTATCCTTTAAGAGTTCTTTATGAACCGTATTCATGGCTCATGATTTCAGAGAAGAAACTTAGGTTTCAAGAATCTAAAACTCAATCCATACTTACTGAATCTAAGCAACTTTGATTCCAAACTTTCCCAACTTGAATTCCTTTCTTTCTTCTCCTTTTGCCCTCTTTTTTCCCTCTTTTCCTTGCTAGATTGGGTCGTGCAAGGGCTTCCTTGCTTAGAGGATTTTGCTCCTCAAAATTTTTTTCTCTCTAACCCTCTTGAAACGTCCCCATGGAAGCCTCTTTTATGCCCTTCATTTTTCAAATTTTTGGGCTCATTTGCCACATCATTTGGGGGATAATTTAGTGCCCTCTTATCCCTTTGATGTGTTAGCTAATTCTCATCCAAGTAAAATATGCAATTATTCCATTTTAGAAATTCCAAATTCAAGCTCTTCAATGGGCTACCTATCTCCCTTAGGTTGAAACATCCCCATGGCTTGCTTGGGAGGGTTTTCTTGGTCACCAAGTCACTCCCGTTTATGTGCATTTATATGCCCTTGCTTTCTTAGCTTAGCTAGGTTTTGACTTTGGTAAATCAAAAATTAAGTAGAGAGCCCCCTTGGATGTCTCCTCCATGTGCCACCTCCATGGCCTCTCTTAGTTAGCTCATTAGCCTCTTAAACCATGCATTTATCCACTTGAATTTTCAAGGATTTTATCCCTTAAATTCAACCAAAATATCTAGACAAAGGCACCATCTTTTGACACCTTGCATAGCATTAAACCAAGTAATTTAACTCACTTGCTTTTTAATAAATGCTATGGTACTCCAGGTTGCATAAAATTAATGCTAGGCACCTTTTTTGATTAAAAATATTTCTATTGTAATTAGCTTAATTCAATACATCTATACCATAGATTTCATAATTTTATTCAATCATTTCAAATTTCATCTCAAACCGATGATTCTACGTCAAGCTATGAACCTTTGAAAAAAACCTTAGACTATGAGACTAAAATCAAATAATTATCACCATAATCTTATCAATTTTTTCTTAATCCAATTCACTTATAAGGTTGAGCTCAAATTTATGAGCTTACCTTTCAAATTTCATTTCATTTTGCCTTGTAGGCGTCAAGTTATGAATTTTCTATATTTTCCTACATAATTCCACAATTATCATCATTATTTTCATAAATCAAATCATGATAATTAAAATAATTATTCATGACTCATTAGTGTTTTTCAATCCTCATTAAGTCCCTTTAGTCATCTTGACTCATATTGGGCTATGACTATTAATCTTAATCACCATTCTTAATCGTAATCCTAATTGCAAATTATCATTAAATCCTGAAAATCATAAATCATCCATAATTCATTTATATAATACACGTATCATATTTATAGACCTACTTAGGTTTGGGTATCACATACTTGGATCAAAAATTTTAAACTAACATTTTAGCATTTCTTATAGGAATTGACTTTGCATTCAAATTTTTTTTTTTACCTTTCACATCATTAACTCTAGTTCTCTCACCTATCTATCGAAGCACAATATGAACGAAAGGAAAGAAGCTTTCTTGGACTAAGAAAGCCTCCTAGAACTCTCTTGATAACCTTGAGGCTTGACTACTTACGACTTGAGGCCAAAAGGAGGCATATGAGGTTGAACAGCAAGCCTAGAGATTCTATCAAAAGGCCATCAATGGAGAAAGCTAATTGAAGACACACTTGCTAATGACACTCTCCCGCTTCCTATGATATGCATGTAATGCCAAATATGTGAGACGAGATAAAATGCCTCACCCCTAGACTCGGTCACTTGGCTCAAGATCAAGCCCTCAGATGGTGAATCTTAACCCTTGACTACAAATGCCACCTCCTTTATAGTAGGCAAGACCTTCGTAGTAGCTACCTTGAGAAGGGAAGTCATAGGAACCCAAACTCATTGATTAGGGAACAAAGGACCTCTAAAAGATAAACAACACATTCAGAAAGATAAGTAACTTTGACACTAATGAGACCTTTCATTTGTACCATATAATGCAGCATAAAAACAAAAAAGGCGACATGTCAATCAAAATATTAGACCTATCATTTAGCCTAATCCTGTCACGCACTTCAACTATGGTTCAAACCCAACTTTGGACCTATCATATGGGTCAATTCACTCACCCCCTCCCTCAATAATTAGAACTCACTCTTGAACCTACCATATGGGCCAATCCTCTCATGTCGTTTCATTGTGATTGAGGCCACTCGGCAAAAGTTAATCTTGGACCTATCATGTAGGACAATTCTATCATGCCATTTCCCTATGATTGAGACCAAAGACATTGATCTTACATAATTTGAAAATATTCAAGAGGATTAGCTAGAATACTTGGTTCCAGGGTTGCTATCAAGGGGCTTGGCTCAGTAAAGTCCCAACCACTTAGCCGAGTCTAAAGGGCACATTGCATTTGACAAAATGACCAAAAGGTTGTTGGTCCACAACAACCTAAACAACATAATGACATGGGCATTGGCCAACCCAAATGCGTCTTGGAGACAGCTTATGTAAGAAACACATAAGCTAAGCCAAATAAAATACTTCATGCTAAGTCCTAGAACCACACAGCGCTATTATGGTGAAAAAAAAATAATACACAAGGGATGAAGTCTAAGCTAGTCTCCTATCTCCTCCACTAGAACTTTACACTCAAGTACACTATATACCGCTTACAATAATTTAAAAAGGCTAAAACTTGGATCGTGAAAACACTCACACCATTGAGTACATTTTGTCCATTAATAGAAAACCAAGCACGACAAAATTCTTCTCACTCATAAGGCATGTAAACAAATTGATGATGAGAAAGGCATTCCTAACTATTTAGAAGGTACAAATAACTCATCATACAAAAGTCACTAGACAACCATAATGAAAGTGAGAAGGAAAGATATTAAAAAGCATTTTCAATAAAAGAAGAATGAAGTATAATTGCTCAAGTGAAAAGTATTCGAAGGTCCAGTCTTCTTGTGTTACTAGTGGTGAAGAGAAAATGACAAAGCTTTTGATATGAAAAAATTGGAAAAGCTAGCATAAGGTAATGGTAGTTTGAATACCTATGCACAAGCACCACCATGGAAGCTAGCTTTGGGATTGGGCCAATGAATCCATAGACCTCCATGGCCTAGAAGCATCCCTAAGAAGCTTGCAAACCACCTTGAGTCCAACTAGGTGCCTGCTCCATAGTACCAAACTCTAAGGTTTAGTTTGGAGGAATGACTATTGTTTTACCTAGGCTCGGAAGTGACCCTTCTTGTCTTAGGAAGAACAACCACTCTTCTCTCTAATGACCAACAAGAAGCTACATCATCCCACCAAGAAAAGCACCACTGCACTCAAAGCAAGATAAAATGTAATAACGAAAACTCTTGTTAGACCAGACCATGGTTTGTGATAAGAGCATAGAAGACAGATAGCAAACAACTACTGGAGCTTGCTTTTACAAACAATAAAAGTCTACCAAAAGGATTAACTATATGAAAATGTGTGGCTATATGAGACTAACTAGATAAAGCCATGCATCACATAAAGAGAAAAAAGTGGAAAATTTTGAATGGAGACATTCCCCCATTCCATGAATCAGTGCCCCTACCCAAAATTGGGATGACTGATGGAGCAAGAGGAATAGCCGCTATGGAAAACCATACAGATCGATAGTGCATTAGTGAAGGATGAGCACTCTTGATCATGATAATCCTAAAGTCATAGGAACAAAATGTGTACCAAGGCCAAGTAACTCTTCAAGCAAATACGTGTAGTGCCATCATCCCCTGTGGCGCCCCGAACTGAGGTGCCTAGAAGCCTTACTCCGGGATCGTTTTGATTGGTAAACGTGACTCAGGATTGTT
>JAXCLR010000092.1:41005006-41020184 GCA_035584095.1 Annona squamosa
TTAATTTACCGAAGAATTTTTAAGAACCCAATTCACCCCTCCCCTCTTGGGTTTTGCCGTTAACTCGGGACCAACACATATATCATTCATAGATGTCAACATAAAACATCAAATTATTTGACAACCATTTGACATAAGTTTTTCACAAACGTGAAACTTATAATGTTTTTCCATTTCTTCAATGGTCGGCGATTGCTCCTTTGCCATGTCTCTTCTTTCACCTGTCTATGGGTTCGGAACATGAAAACGTGAGTTGAAACTCAATAAGCAAGCTTTATCTTTTAGAGAAAATTTGTTTTGAAGGCAATCATGTTTAAAACATTTCTTTTCATTCAGTAGAGACACTTAGCAAGTGATCAACTACCTATGGAGTAGAAATCTTTTTATAAAACTTTCATGAACATTTCATAAACATGGGATGTGTAAATTCATCATTTCCATTCATGACATTATCCTTTATGTGATGGTACGCTAGCACGGAGAACATTCTTCCATAGCATGATCCTTTCCATCCTTGGTGCCGGACCTTCCGACTTGGCAACGTCAAGGGGGACTCCTTGTCTACTTATTACCTCAACTAGCCTAGTTGATTTCCATTCCATGCATGTCTTTGAGCTACCTAGACATTATATACCTCTTACACATGGAACTTGTCATTCTCACAAAGAGAATTCTTTGTACCATCTCTTTTAAACATGATTTCAATGAAACATCGTTCCAAATCCATACATCATCACATTTCATGAATAATTGTGAAACAGTAAGCAATCATTTATTTTAATAGAAATAACATTTCAACATACATTTAGACAAGGAATGATCATCCTTAATTACCTTAGAAAGTATTTAAAACGAAGCTCATTTAGAAAGCTGCTTGCTTACTCGTCTCACGTTAGCTTTCTAAATCTGCCTTTTCTTTGCCCTTACCTACATGAGAATGATATAACATTTATATATTTCTTTTTCTTGCATCCAACTTATTTTTCCAACCTATTTTCGTTAACATACATAATTCCTTTAACTTCTCAAGTCGTTATGTACATATAGCATATACTTGTGTATTATGTGGGCTATTACACATCACATTTAATCACATAAGTAGGGTAATCATTCAATCACTTAATAATCATTCAATAATCATCATTTAATGGCTCATTACCTTCCATATACCATTTTTCCTTATTTTCTAAAAATTTATACATCGGTGCTCATTTTAAGCACACGTTGTTGCCTTAAGTCTCATTAATTAATCTCAAATTTTGAGATTAACATCATGCATATAAACAGTAGTATATTCATTTAATTTATTGTATTTGTATACATTTTTTCACAAAATTAATTTACATAAGTAATTTACCACTTATGCATGTCCATCCATCCCTGTATACCCTTTTCACAACACATCTATGATGCATTTCATAAAATTTTCCAAGTCAGAAACTTAGTCCCTAATTCATCATGATAATCATCCATAATTAACACTTTATTTAGTTTATTTTTATGGAATTTTAATATACTAATCATAGGTTTCTAAAACAGCAACTTTAGAACCCGTTTTTTGTTGTTTCAATGCTCTCTTTAACAACATGGTTTAAACAGATTTTTAATCCAAAATTTTCAGCCTTAAACCATGTTTTTCTTAACTCAAATTTAGGGTATTAATACACATTTGAATTACATAATTAAATGAATTTCATACAGCAACTTACTCACCCGTTTCGAGTACCATTTTCACCCTATTTGGACAACTTTTCATAAAATTCATAAAATCATATTTGGGGCTTATCTTCCTTAATCCTTTTGGGTGTCCTAATTATCCTAATCCTAGGATATTTTACTCTACATAACATCTATATTAATCTCATTTTCATACCATTTTTAACACAAAAATGGAAAAATCAGGTCATATATACAACCCTAAGTTCCATACCTTAAAAAATCAGCAACTTATTCATAAATTATCATATGATTACATTAAATCATAATTTATATCCTAATTATGATTCTCAACTCATGCAGCAACATTTCATATAGATTCAAGAGGGTTCAAGAGGTGATTTTCACCAAAAATCACATCTTAGCACCCATTTAACTCCCTTGAACGCTTGCTTTCATTTATGCCATGTAATTTTCATTAAATACCCAATTTAAGGGTATCATAACATATTCTTTAAGAGGTCTTTTATAAATTTAAATCATGGTCCAAAACCAAGAAGAAAATTTAGAAATTGAAAGACTTAAACTCAACGGGTACCTACACGATTTAGTTGAATCTTTGCCCCGAGCTTTCCAAGCTTGCTACCAAATTTTTCCTTCCTTTTTTCCTTCTTCTCTTCCTTCTCCTTTCTCCCTCTTTTCCTCTCCTCCTTGCTGGGTTTGGACGTGCACAACAGCTGGTCCTTGGAGAATTTTTCTCCCCTCTCCTTTTCCCTCTCTCTTTCCTTTCTCTCTTGCTATGGGCGTCCACTTGGGTTTGTTGCTGGAATATTTTAGCAATTATGTTCCCCTTTTGATCCCATTTGAAGTCCTCATAAATGTGCACTTATCCCTTAACACTTGGCTAATTTTTACCCAAGTAAAATTGGGTAATTATCTTGATGAAAAATCACCAAAATCAAGCATTAAATGGACATATTGTTGTCCACACATGGGACGTCCACCTTACTGCCACTTTTGGAATTTTGTGGCTGATATTTCCATCCCATTTAATCCCTCATTAACTATGCGAGAGGTTAGGCTAATTACATGGACATTTTAGGATTTAAAGAAAATAAAAAAATCTAATTTTTGGGTGCTAATCCACTCATCTCTTGCCACACTTGCTATGCTAGTTCGAGCACTTTCTTTAGCTCGTTAATTCCAGCAGCATAGCCAATGAATTTGCACACATATTTAAGCATAAAATAACATGCCTTTCACCTGCACTAGACAGCTATTTGGTTAATTAAAAATTGCATTTAGTTCATGCACCTTTTGCCTTAAATGCATGGTAGTCTTGGGTGTAAAAGTCAACTACATACACCTTTTTCCATTGAGGAATTTTTTTCAGCATAATTTTCTTAATCTAATCCTTCTAAAATTTTAATCTCATAATTTTATTCAATCATTTCAAATTTCATCTCAATCTGATTTTTCTATCTCAAGTTATAGTCATTTGAAGTTAACGGTTGAATTTGAAATATGATCAATTAATTATCTCACTAATTTCATCAAAAATTTTCATAATCCAATAATCCCATAAGATCAAGCCCATCATCATCTATTCCCCTTTCAAATTTCACTTGAATCTGCCTTACAGGCGTTGAGTTATGAATTTTTTATGATTTTCCAACATAATTTTATCTTAATCTCCATTAATTAAATCATGAAAATTAAAATAAATATTCATGCCACATTATCATATCCTAATCCTCATTAAGCCCCTTTTAGTCACCTTGACTCATATTCGGCTTTGGCGATTAATCTTAATTATCATTCTTAATTGCAAACTCTAATTGTAAAATACCATTAAATCATAAAAATCATGAATCATCCATAATTCATTTAATTTACATATAAATCACCTGTATATGTTCAATGCATACATTGAATCCTACTTAGGTTGGGGTTTCACATAAAAAATCACAAAAAATCCAGAAATCTGCCTTGGATGTCCACCTCTTCCTAGCTCCACCTTGCTGTCCGCTTGTGATCATGTTCACATGGCCTTGATTTTGACATCTTTAGCCACAATTTTCTACTTAATTTAATTGCTCATTTACTTAATTTGATTCCCTAGCTATCTTAGGTGTGGATTTTATATAAAAAATCACAAAAATCCATGTTTTAGTTCTCTTGATCGTCCATGGGGTGTCACCTCCATGCACCTCCCTTGACCTCGCTCATTAGTTCCTTAAATCCAACATTAATGCAGGGGATTTTTCATGGATTTTACCATTTTAGGATTCATAAAATTCACTTGTAATTACCTCCTTTTGATACCTCATTTTTGTCATTAATTATATAATTAATTGCTTTAACTTTAACAAATGCATGCTACTTTAAGATGCAAAAAGTCAAAAGTGCACATCTTTTTTTGTGTAGGAATAATCCCACAATACTTAGCTTAATACAATCCTTTCATAGCATTAATCTCATAATTTTAACTATTCATTTCAAATTTTGTCTCAATCCGACTTTTTTATCTTAAGTTATGATCATTTAAAGTCATATTTGGATTTTATATGGAAATGATCAATTATCATTCTAATCCCATTAAAATTTTCATCATCCAATCTTTCCATAATATTGGGCACAAAATTATGTGCTTATCCTTCAAATTTCATCTCAATCCGTCTTACACACATCAAGTTATAGATTTTCTAGTTTTTTTCAACTTAACTCTATAATTATCCTTCTAATTCCCATAAATCACATCATGGAAATTAAATTAATTATTCATGGCACCTTAAAGCTTTTCAATCCTTATTAGGCTACTTTAATCATATTGATCCATATCGACTTATAATGATTGATTTAATCATCATTCACATCGACTAACCTAATTGCAATAAATTATCAAAATTTGCAAAAAAATCATTCATAATTCAATCAAATCATATATGAATCCTATTTATATGTCAAATACATATACATGAATCCTATGTGGGTCAGGGTTTCACAAATATCCTTCATAAAATAAGCAAAACCACAATATCTGTTACATTGTACACATGCTACATATTGAATCTTATTTAACTAGTTTAGCCAGTATGTTTATGATAAAATCCAAACACAAAGCAATATTATATTCAAAGTCCATCTCAAATGCAACTGTTTAATTCAAAAGAAAGAAACAAAAGGAAAGCTTATTGAGTAGAAGCCCACTCTAGGACCTTATCCCAAGCTCTAAGGACATTCTAGGATGCCTTGGGACATTACTAGGAAGTGTATATATAGTTCTGATAGCCCCTTGAGCCTAAAGTTCAAATTGTTCACTCATTTGCTTAACCAGGGTCCCACACAATTTGAACCATGTGGCACCCAGAGCTACATAGTTCAAACTGTATGGCACCTTGGAGTTTGCAAATTCGTGCACAATTTTGCACAATTTTTGTCCCATTTCACCCCGATTCGTTCCGAAACTTCTCCAACAGATTTTGGGTTACTTTGATCATTGTTTTAACTCATTTAAAACCTTCAAAATCATCAAATTAAATGTATTCTTGATTCCTGATCTTTGAATTTCTTGAAATAGATGCACGTTGTGCTAAATAAACGAACCATCTTCGTCTGCTCATAACTTTTGATCTGAGAGGAGTTACGACACTCACAACATATCGATAGAATGCATTTTTAGCCCTTCGACATGGAAACTAAGGCAAGCCCTATTGATCTCATTTTCGATGTCAAAATATGTTATTTTTGTATGATTCAAGGCCCCTACTTTGCACGTACTTTCCTATTTTGCATGAATCAGTCAATTGTGAGTGTTTTGTGATATATAAAACTAAATCAATTAAAATATAATTCAAAATATCCTAAACACGCAAAATTTTATCAATTAATATTCAAATACATAATATAAAAGTGACTCAATAATCATAGTAGACATTTTATAATAAATTAGGAAATAGAAATATTAATTACTTATAAAATATAAAAAATTCAATGAATTAAAATATGTAAATAGGGAATTAAAGAAGACATTTTTAATCAATAAAAATACTAATGATAATTTACTAATGAAATTATGAACCTGCAATTTCAATTTTATTGGAAGTTTTACATATATATATTTCGCTTAAATGTATAGACTTACAATGAAACATATAAATTTAGATACACAACTGTTTGTCTGAATAGACTTTTGCAATCAAGCAACAAGAACAAAATTATAATTACTTAGAACATAACAAATTTTACAAAACTTGAAAAATATAATTATTAAAAATAGAATATTAGACAATGAAAACATTGATGATTAGTTACTAAAAAAATTATGAACCTCTAATTTTGATTTTATTAGGGTTATTACATACATGAAAGTAGTTTCTCGAATACAGAATCTAAGAAGCATATGAATCTAGATAAGCATACAGCTACCTATAACAATAGTAAAGTAAAGTTTTTGTAATGAATTGGGTAAGAAAAAAATTTTAATCACTTACTTTAGGTGCATTTGGGAAGTAAGAAAAATGAGAGAATTTTCGCAAAATTTTTTGAAATAGATAGGATAATGATGTAATAGATATAGGCAATAATTAGAAGTAAAAAAATGTCAAAATATATATGATAACTGTATGGGAAGATATAAAGGGTAGGGTAACGTGGAAATACTTTTTTCCTTTCTCAATACACCTCTAGAATATAAAATAAATTTTCACTTGTGCTGATTATAAAAATAGTAAAAAGTGACATACTTTTAGATAAATAAGATATTGGTGATCAGTTACCGATGAAATAAAGGACCTATAATTTCAATTTTATTAGGATTTTTTATATACATATAGTTAGTTGCTTCAATATAGGGGGTGTTTGTTAATACAAAAAACTTTTTAAACTAAAATTTTACAATCTAAAACTTTTCACTGTCTACACCTACTTTATTTTTTAATTATTTCTTTATTTTTTTATACAACTACTATATTTTTCGATCATTTCTATAACACTATCCATATATCGAATATATCTATTTTAACTTTATTCTCTTTATTCAAAATTAAAATTTTTCAATCTCTATACCTACTTTATTTTTTAATTATTTCTTTACTTTTTTCTATACAACTATTATATTTTTCAATTATTTCTACACAATTATCCATATATCTAATATATCTATCTTAACTTTATTCTCTTTATTCCTCATTACCCCTGTCATATAACATTATTTTTTCTCATTTTAAAAAACTTTTGCACTAGAAAATTTTCATCAAAATTTTTATTGTTTCCAAGACACGCTTGAAAGAAGGAATGCATATATCTTCCAACAACATTAAAAATTTAGAATTTTTACAATAAATAAAGTAACAAAAAGTAAATTTTAATTAATATCCTAGAAAATAAAAAATTAAAATTTCACTTGAGATGTAAATGTAAATTTTAAAAATAAAAAATTTGTAATAATGAAAATGTAGGTCAGGGATTGCTAATAAAATTATGAAATGTTAATCTCAACATTATTAGGATTTTTACATGCATGTAGTGATCTATTTGCATATCGACTTAAAAGAAGCATATGAATCTAGTACATAGACATTTGCCTACAACAATAACAAACTAGAGTTTTTAAATAAAATAATTTAGAAAATATAGAATTTAATTATTTAAATAGAATATAAAATTTTTTGAAATTTAAGTATTTAAATAGAATATAAAAAATTTCAATAAATTCAAAAATGGAAATAGTAAAAATAAACTTTAAATAATGAAGCAATGTGTTTGATTATATTGATTACCAAGATATGGCTTGAGATGAATGGTTGTAACAAGTATGCATGGAATTGTGTGTTGTGAATTTGTTGTGGTTTTTTTTGTAAAAACTTTGACAAAAACTTCCATAGTTTTGGTTTAAAATTTTGATAATTTTTTAGCAAGATCTATGGATAATGACATGATAAGATTGGTTAGTTTGTTATAGTGACTTTCACTTGTTGCCCATTAGTGAGAGCATGTCCAATTGAGTTAAACTCTTAGATCGTATTTGGTATTTTGCTAAGATATTGCCTCATGGTATGATCTTAACATTTCTTATGGGTGTCAAATTTGATGGTTAGTTTCCTCATTTTTGTAGCAAAGGTACCAGCAAATTTTTTTTTTCAGGATTGTTTACATTTCTTAAATCGTAATATATTACTCAGACTTGCACATAAGGTCATCTTGTACACTGCTCAACAACATAATATGAGAGATGCTTTTTATTTTATATGGTAGATAAGCCCCATGGTCTTATTTGTGTTGACCAATATTTGCAAACTTATGTTCAATTGTGATGTTATTTAACATTTTCAATGCCTCCTACTCTTCCAAGAGATATTGAACTTTTTAGTGCCAGTTTGTTGGAATTCAAGGAAAATTAAGCATAATTTATGTTTTGATGATTAACAACTAAATTTGAGAATTAATTGGGTACTAATGCGGTTGCAAATTGTAATTAAAGGATAAAAATTCAAGTTTCAGAATATAGCATACTGAGTCATAGTCCCAAGTCGACTTAGCTATTGACTTAGGTGAAGTCAATCCTCAAGTCGACCCCGCAATTGACTTCAGATGCATTAAAAGTTTCAGCATTGAAATTAAGCACAAAGACAGATGAAGTCGTAGTCAAAGTCGACTCCACTTACGACTTAAGCGAAGTCGCAAACCCAAGTCGACTCCAAATGCGACTTGAGTATAACAGGCGGAAGTTTTCAAATTCTCAAAGCCAAGCCGCATTTCCAAGTCGACTCCGCAATGCGACTTGAGTGAAGTCGAACATCAAGTCGACCCAAGCATGCGACTTGAGTATTGAAGACCAAGACAGCCCAAGCAAGAAAATGACCATGAAAGAATCCTTTAAGATGGAGTATTATTAAGGAAAAACTATATACTAAAGATTTGGACATTAAATTCAAAAAGTCAAATCATTTTAAATCAAAGCCATAAGAATAAACTTCTCAAGAGAAGACATATATGCTAAGTCCCAAGATTATAACAAAGAAAACCACAAATATCAAGTGAAGTATTATATAAAAGAGGAAAATGAAGTATTGATGATCACTTGCGAAGAATCCAAAGTTCCAGCATATGCGCATAGATGGTGAAGTCACACCCGAAGTCAACTTCACCTGCAACTTGGGTTAGGTTCAAGACCAAGTCGACCTGAGATGGAACTTGAAGTGCAGGTTGAAGATCGAAGTCGCACCCGAAGTCGACTCCAGCCTACGACTTGGGTGAAGTCGCATTTGAAGTCGACTCTACCCTACAACTTGGATGAAGTGGCATATCAAGTCGATTCCACATGCGACTTAGTTCGAAACGGTCAGAAAAATTCGAACGTTAGCGCATTAAATGTGTGCCACCTACCACCAAACGTTCAAATTTACTCCTCCATTATAAAAGAGTATTCAAGATGACGTGCAAGAGGTTAAAGAAGCATTCATTAAGCCTACTTTCCACTCTCTTTAGCATTAAAGTGATCTACACCAACTTCAAGTGAAGAACTGTGCTCCAACTTGCTAAAAGCATCATTGCTAAGCATTCTGCTCTCTCAACGAGTTCTTCCAAGTTCTACAAACTACCTAAACGAATCTATAAAGTGAAGTTCTTTCTGTTTGATTCATTATTTGTGTTTATCACTTGATTTGATATTGTAAATCAAAACTACGTGAAGGCAAAGTAGTGTTCTGACTTGAGTGTGACTCGTCACTTACCTGTACTGTATTTGTGCAAGCCCCCTTTAGGTAGAATCTAGAAGAGAGCTACTGCTCTAGTTGTAAATTGATACTCAATAGTGGAACCCAAGTCACAATGAGTGTGAGCTTAGAAGAGTGGAGTAGGAAAGGTTGCCCGAACCATTATAAAATTATTTTGATTATTGTGGCTTTCTTATTTACTTTTTACTGCTTTATTTCTCTCCATAGTCTCTTCTTGTTTCATTAAGGAGATTAAATTAAAAAGGGGAAAAGTTTTTGTTTAAGTGAAGAATTTTAAAAATGCCCAATTCACCCCTCCCCTCTTGAGTTATTGCCATAAACTCGGGACCAATAAGTGGTATCAGAGTAGGTCTTTGAGTTTGAGGGAAAGAGATCGTACAAATGGTATCCCAACAAACTTCCACCCCTGCATTTGCCAAAGGCCAATCATTTACAATGCCACCTCTTTTTTATGGGAGTAACTTTGGTTACTGGAAGTTAAGGATGAAACAACTTATCATGACTATGGATATAGACTCTTTGATTGCTATTCAAGACGGTGTTATATTACCTATTGATGAAAGAGCCTACACATGACTTGAGGAGGAGGTTAGGACCGTTAAAAGCAACACCAAAGCAATAAATTCTCTTTTTTGTACTTTAACAATATCTAAATATGATAGGGTATCCTCTTTCCAAACCGCCAATGAAATATGATATAAAATAAATATCTATTTATGAGAGAACTTCTCAAGTCCAAAGGATGAGAAGAAAATTTTCGATTGGAGAGCTAGAAAGTTTTAAAATGCTTGAGACAGAAAATATTTCTGAAATATTTGCGAGATTCTCAAAAATTAGTAATGCTCTAAAAGGTCTCGAGAAAGCTATTTTTGAATCTAAGCAAATTATGAAGATTCTAAGAGCACTACCTGAATCATGGACTCCCAAGATCACGGTAATTAAGGAAGCAAAGGACCTAAATACATTAAAGCTTGAAGATCTTATTAGCTCACTCATGTCACATGAGTTGATAAAGAGGAGGAACGAGGAGCAACTTAAAGGTAAAAGAGCAATTGCCTTGAAAGTTGCACAAATTTCAAATGAGTCTATCTCATCTTCTCAAAACGACGATGAGGAGATTGCTCTACTCACAAGAAGATTCAGAAAGTTCTTGAGAAAATGAAAGAATTTCAAGAGTTTCAAAGAAAGGAATTTGAATGAGAAAAAGAAGGAAGCTACAAAGTGCTATCGGTTTGGAGGAATGAGGCATATGCAAGCCCAATGTCTTACACGTGAGGAGAACAAGACAAGGGAACGACAAGAAAAGAAGGACCGAGGCGAAAACAAAAAATTTTAAAAGGCTAAAGGAAGAGATGTACGTCAATGAGGAGATATCTACAACTTGTAGCTAATCAAATGAAAAGAATGAGGCTGCAAATTGTGCAAGAATCTGCTGCATGGCTACAATGGAGGAAGACACCAACCTTTGTCTCTCTGTAACAGAAATTTTGGAGGAACAAACCATCTCAAAAAACTGCATAAGCAGTGAAGAGGTAACCTCTAAACTAAAAACTCACTCTATTTTCTCTTCCACAAATGAATATCTCAAATGGGCTGAATTAGAAGAACTATAACAAGCATATGATTTATTATATGAGGAAATAAAGAAGTCGGAAAACAAATTCACAATAAAGAAAAGACATTATGATTCAATAATTATTGTGAATGGAACACTTGCAGAAAAAAGTTGACTACCTAACCAATGAAAAGAATATTTTGACAAGTGAGGTCGAAAGACTAAAGAAAAAAATGAAACATTAAATGAATCACTTGCTAAGTTCTCTAATCTAGGGGAAAGCATCAAAATATTTCTAAATAAGACCGCCCAAAACAACAAAAGAGAACTTGGGTACTCTACATTTAAGAAAGGAGAATGTAGAAAGACTAATGCTCCAAAGACTTTTAAAAACCAAGCAAAACCCGTTCATACTAAACCAAAAATGAATCGTGTTGCTTGGACCAAAAGGCCTATTCGGGAACCATCTACTACATGGATTCCCACTCCAAGACTTCCGAGAGCTTGAACTTTTGCAATAAGGTGGGATATAAGGTATATCAATGCAAAGTAAGAAAATTGTATAACCTTGGTGCAAAATTAGTTCAAGTACAAAAGAGCATTGGATTTATGCCTTCTAAGATAGAGAAACGTAGATTCCAATGGCTAACTAACCCAAATGGACCCATAAAATGGGTACAAAAAAAGATAAGATCCACTTGACTTTATTTTTTACAAGTATGTCTTAAAGCAAAAGCCAACAATATGTGGTTTATGGATAGTGGCTGCTCAAGACATGACGGGAGAAAGAAGATTGTTCCACAAGATCAAACCGTGTAGTGAAGGAATAGTTGCATTTGGGAACAATGAAAAAGGTATAATCAAAGGTAAAGGAAATGTTTATGAAAATCCAAATGCATGTATTGATGATGTACTATTTGTTAAAGGGCTCAAATACAACTTAATGAGTATTAGCCAGTTATGTGATAAAGGTTACAAAGTTTTATTTAAATCTTCTATATTCAATGTATTTGATAATGATCACTTAGTTTTCAGTGGCAAAAGACATGAAAATATATATTTTGTTTGTCTTGATGAACTTGATGGAAAATGTCTAATAGTTATAGAACATGATCCATAGATATGACATAAAAGACTTGGATATGTAAACATGTTAAATATTAAAATCCTGTGGAAAAACATATTAGTGGAAGGTTTACCAAAGCTTAAATATGACAAAAATAAAATTTGTAAAGCTTGTCAATTATCCAAGTAACCCAAGATGTCATGTTTAACTAAAAAAGAAATTTCAATAACTAGGCCACTTGAACTATTATATATGGATCTTTACGAACGGTTAGACATTTTAACTCTTGGTGGTAAAAAGTTTTAACTCTTGGTGGTAAAAAGTATGTATTTGTTATAGTTGATGATTTTTTAAGATTTACATGGACAATACTCCTAGTTAGCAAAGATGAAGCATTTTCTATGTTTGTCACATTTTTAAATTTGGTGCAAAACGAAAAATAAAACACAATATTTCCATTAGAAGTGATCATGGTAGTGAATTTGAAAATAAACGATTTATAGAATTTTGTAATGAGAAATGAATTCACCATATATTTTCTGCACCAAGAACTCTCCAACAAAATGGGGTAGTTGAAAGGAAAAACAGGATAATATAAGAAATAGCTTGAACTATGCTAAATGAGAGTAAATTGTCAAAAAGATTTTGGGATGTGATGAGCAACGTATATGTCAGTTAAAATGCTCGTTTTAACGCAAGTATACGTGTCAATCAAGTAATAAAGAGTGAGTACAATATCAGTCCCATGAGGATTGTGTTAAACGGATTAACACCTTAAATCTCAATTGTCTAAGTGAATTGGTAGAATAAATGAGAGTTTTCTTTTAAAGAATAAAACTAAACTAAACAAAGCAGTAAATGACTAGAGTGGGATGAAATTTTACTAAGATTGCCTTGAGATGATAAAGATAGGTGGAAATATGAATTCATTGAATCATAACTATATTATTTTGTTCCAATTAAGTTACTTGTGCGGAGATTACTAATCTAGGTTCATTCATATTCATATATGTCTTCCAACATATACAAACTTAACCAAGTTTTAGTTATATGCTATGTTTCCATGCATACAAGTAAAACTAGATTGATAACCATATAACCTAATCATGATTACACAAGGTTAATAGATATATTTCTATCCATATTAACATCTAACACAACGTGAGTTAGAATACCTGTGTTTTATATATGGATCTTATTCAAATCCCACTTTTCCAAGCATGAATATGAATATTAGATCAATCCACAATGTTGCAAGGCTTGTAAATGCATTAAGCATGATATATAAGGATAATCTCAAGTAGCACAAGTCACAGCACCACAGTATTATTAATTCAAGCATAAAAAAACTAAATATCATAAGCTATGAGATCAAATCTTACATATCTCCCACCATAAGAAGGTTTAGCCCATTAACATGACTTCAATTTCCATTAAAATCAAGTTACAATAATCTCCAAGAACACAGAGAAAAGGAAAGAGAAAGGAAAGAGAATGAGAATGAGAAGAACTAAATCCCGAAAACTTCCACCAGCGAGATCGGATCTCCTCTTTCGTTTGCGATGGAAAACGGATCTTTTTCCTTCTTTATGTGGCTACTCTAGCAGCTCTCTCCACACCTCTCCTCTCTATGGCCTCCGGAACTCTAGGTTTCTATTTAAACATAATAGCATGCGCATCAAAACTTGCTCGTACGGATGCATATTGGCGCCTAGGCACCAACTCTCTGAAGCCGTGTAAGTTAGAAACTCTCTGGGATGACTCTGAATGTTAGTGAAGTGGCATCTAGACGCTGCTAGTCGGCGCCTGGGCGCCAACTCTTTGGAGGCATTTTCCTGTGTGAGTGTTTGAACTTCTGCCTAGGCATGTAGGGTGGCGTCTGGGCATCAGCCTACATACTTCTTCACTTGCCTTTGTTCATTCTTTGATTCGCTTGCATACTTGTAATTCTCCGTCCTTCCATTAAAAATGAATTAAACTAAATAATCGAAGTAAAAATGACTAATTTATACTAAAAATGCATGAAAATCACATAATGCTCCTAAAATACGAAGCAAGTAAAAATTTGGCTAAATGAATGCAAACTAAACCTAATCTTTTGGACTAACATGCAAAAATAGATTGAAATAGGCCATGATAACTCGTATTTTTATGAGTTATCAGGGTGAAGCTGTAAGTACATCATGCCATATATTAAACCATGTTACCATAAGAGCTATCTTGAAAAAGATCTCATATGAACTATGGAAAGGAAAGAAATCAAACATATCGTATTTTCATGCTTTTGGATGTATATGCTATGTGTCGAACAATGGAAAAACTAACTTAGAAAAATTAGATACCAAAAGTGATGAAGCTATATTCATTAGTTATTCATCAAATTGCAAAACATATAGAGCCTTTAACAAGAAAAATCAAATAATAGAAGTCAATTCATATTGTATTTGATGAATTTAATCAAAATCCAAAAAAGGAGGATGAGTTGAATGATGCAGATGAGGCGTCACGGAAACCAAAGGTGGAACGACTAGAGCAACAAGGAGAAGCCGAAGCAAAGTAAGAGAATTGCATGGAGGAAAGGGTATATGAAGGTAACAATTCCTATAAACCTCTAACTGATATTAAAAAATAATCATCTAATTGAGCAAGTTATTGGTAATATCTATGAAGGAGTAAAAATTAGAAGGTCAAGGCACAAAATTTATGGAGAATTTGCTTTTGTGTAAAAAATTAAACCAACTTCCATTGTTGCAGCTCTTAGTGATGAAAACTGGATTATTATAATACAAGAAGATCTAAATCAATTTGAAAGAAATAATGCATTGACACCTAGTTTGTAGACCCAAAGATTGCAAAATTATTGGTATCAAATGGGGTTTTTAGGAACAAAGTAGATGAAAGTGGACTTGTGGTTAGAAACGAGGCCAGATTGGTAGCCAAAAGATATTTTCAAGAAGAGAGAATTGATTTTGAAGAATCCTATACTCTTGTGGCTAGATTAGAGGCCATATGTATCTTACTAGCTTTTGCTTCTCACATGGATTTTAAATTATTTCAAATGGATGTGAAAAGTATTGAAAACAATGTTAAACAAAACAAAATTGACCAAAGCATGAGTTTTGATGATTAACAAAGACTATTTTGAGTATATCAAGTGTACTAATG
>JAXCLR010000092.1:41053061-41069555 GCA_035584095.1 Annona squamosa
ATGATCGTTTTAAATTTTGGACGGTGATGATCAATTATCATCAAAATTTTCATAATCTACCTTTCCCATATGATTAAACATGAAATTATGTGCTTACATCTCAATTTTCATATTAATCCGCCTTATGGGCGTCAAGTTATGAATTTTCTAAGATTTTCCCTACTAACTTGAAAATTATCCTTTTAAATTTTTATAATTCATATTAAATAATCAAAAATGATTATTCATGATGTATAGGTATATTTTAATCACCAACAAATTATTCTAATCCCTTTGTCCCATATTAGCTTATAATGATCACTCGAATCATCATTACTAATCCTTAGCCATAATTATCATAGTTTAGCAAAATCACAAAATCACATATAAATATTCAATGCATATATTGAATTCTACTTAGGTTGGGGTTTCATAAAATGATTGCCTCAAATGTGATGAATTAGAAGAACTACAACAAGCTTATGATTCGTCATATGAGGAAATAAAGAAATTGGGAAATAAGTTCACAATAAAAAAAAGACAATGTGATGCAGTAATTATTATGAATGGAAAACTTGCCGAAAAAATTGATTATTTGACAAACGAAAAGAACACTTTGATAAGTGAGATGGAAAAACTTAAAAACGAAAATGAATTATTAAATGAATCACTTGCTAAGTTCTCTAATCTAGGGAAAAACATCAAAATATTTTTGAAAGTGACCGCCCAAAATGACAAAAGAGGACTTGGGTATTCCACATTTAAAAGGGGAGAAAGTAGCAAGTCAAATGCTCCAAGGACTTGTAAAAACCAAGCAAGACCCATCCATGCTAAACCAAAATTGAGCAATGTTGCTTTGACCAAAAGACCAATTTAGAAGCCTACTAGTACATGGATCCTCACTTCAAGACTTTCGGGAGCTTGTAATTTTTGCAACAATGGAGCACAAGGTATATCAATGTAAAATAAGAAAGTTACATGACCTTGGTGCAAAATTGGTTTGGGTACCCAAGAGCATTGGATTTATGCCTTCAAAAGTAAATCAACATAAATTTCAATGGTTAACTAACCCAAATGGACCCATAAAATAGGTACTAAAAAGATTAGCTCCATTTGATCTTATTTTTGTAGGTTTTTCTTAGAGTAAAGACCAATAATATGTGGTTTATGGATAGTGGTTACTCAAAACACATAAAGAGAGAAAAAGGATGTTCCATAAAATTAAACCGTGTAGTGAAGGAACGGTTGCTTTTGGGAACAATGAAAAAGTATAATTAAAGGTAAAGAAAATATTTATGGAATTTCAAATGCATATATTGAGGATATACTATTTTTTGAAGGACTCAAACACAACTTAATGAGCATTAGCCAATTATGTGATAAAGGTTATAAAGTTATTTTTGAATCATCTATACGTAATGTATTTGATGATGATCACATAGTTTTTAGTGGAAAAAGACGTGAAAATGTATATTTGGTTTGTTTAGATAAACTTGGTGGAAAATGTCTAATTGCCATAGAAAATGATCCATAGATATGAAATAAAAGGCTTGGACACATTAATATGTCAAATATTAAAACTTTATGAAAAAAGAGCCTAGTGGATGGGTTACCAAAACTAAAGTATGACAAGGATAAGATTTGTAAGGCTTGTTAATTATCTAAGCAACCCACGATGTCATTTTCCACCAAAAAGGAAATTTCAACAATTAGGCCACTTGAATTATTGCATGTGGATCTTTATGGGCCGTTGGACATTTTAACTCTTGGTGGAAAAAAGTATGTATTTGTAATTATTGATGATTTTTCAGGATTCACTTAGATAATACTCTTAGCTAGTAAAAATGAAGCATTCTCTATGTTTGTCACTTTTTCTAATTTGGTACAAAAATGAAAAACAAAATATAATTATCTCCATTAGAAGTGATCATAGAATTTTACAATGATAAAGGAATTCATCATACGTTTTCTGCACCAAGAACCCCCAACAAAATGGGGTTATTGAAAGGAAAAATTGAGCAATACAAGAAATGGTTAGAACTATACAAAATGAGAGTAAATTGTCCAAAAGATTTTGGGGTGAAGCTGTAAGTACTGTCTATCATGTATTAAACCGAGTTACCATTAGAACAATCTTGAAAAAGACCCCATATGAACTTTGAAAAGGTATAAAACCAAACATATCATATTTTCATGCTTTTGGATGTACTTACTATGTGCTAAATAATGGAAAGACCAACTTAGGAAAATTAGATGCTAAAAGTGACGAAGCAATTTTTCTTAGTTATTCGTCAAATAGCAAAACATATAGAGCCTTTAACAAGAAAAATTAAATAGTAGAAGAATCAATATATGTTGTTTTTGATGAATTTAATCAAACTCCAAGAAAGGAGGAGGAATTAAGTGATGTCGATGAGGCATCACAGAATTCAAAGGCAGAATAACAAGAGTAATAAGGAGAAGTCGAGGCAAAACGAGAAAATTCAATGGAGGAAAGAGTAAGTGAAGGTAATAACTCTTGCAAACCTCCAATTGATTTAAAAATTAAAAAATGATCATCCAATTGAGCAAGTCATTGGTAATATCTATGAAGGAGTAAAAATTAGAAGATCAAAAAACAATATCTGTGGAGAATTCGCTTTTGTGTCAAAAATTGAACCAACAACCATTGATCAAGCTCTTAGTAATGAAAATTGGATCACTGCAATGCAAGAAGAGCTAAACCAATTTGAAAGAAATATTATATGGCATCTAGTTCCTAGCCCCAAAGATTGCACGGTTATTAGTACGAAGGGTATTTAGGAACAAACTAGATGAAATTGGACTTGTGGTGAGAAACAAAGCTAGATTAGTAGCTAAAGGTTATTCCCAAGAAGAGAGAATAGATTTTGAAGAATCATATGCTTCTGTGGCTAGATTAGAAGTCATACGTATCTTACTAGCATTTATTTCTCACATGGATTTTAAATTGTTTCAAATAGATGTGAAAAGTTCATTTTTGAATGGATACTTGAATGAGGAAGTTTCTGTTGAACAATTTCCTAGTTTTGAAGAAAATGATCAATTGAAATATGTTTACAAATTAACCAAAACTTTATATGAACTAAAACAAGCTCCATGAGCTTGGTATGCAAGGTTGAGCAAATTTTTTATTAATCATGACTTTCAAAGAGAAAAGGTTGATATACATTATTCATCAAGTATAAAGACAATGATATCTTACTTGTTCAAATTTATATTGATGATATTATATTCAGTACTACTAAAGAAACTTTATGTCAAAAATTTTCTGAGATTATGCAGAGTGAATTTGAAATGAGCGTGATGGGAGAATTGAACTTCCTCCTTGGACTACAAATTAATCAACAAGCAGAAGAGATCTTCATAAATCAGTCTAAGTTTGTCAAGAAAATGTTAAAGAAGTTCGGTATGCAGAATAACAAAAGCGCAAATAGACCAATGAGCTCAACTATCAAGATCAACAAGGATGAAAATGGTAAATTTGTCAAATAAAAATTGTATTGAAGCATGATAGGATATTTGTTATACTTAACTGTTGCTAGTCCTGATATCCTATTTAATGTTTGCATGTATTCTAGATTACAATCATGTCCTAAAGAATCATATTCAATAATTGTAAAAAGAATTTTTAGATACTTGATAAATACTACTAATCCAGGACTATAGTATTCAAAGGGGTCAATATTTGATCTAATCAACTACTCGGATGCGGACTTTGCCAGTTACAAAGTAGATAAAAAACACTAATAGAACATGTTAATTTCTTAGAAATATGTTAGTTTCATGATTTTCAAGAAAACAGACTAGTGTTGCTTTATCTACCACGAAAGTCGAATATATAGCCACCAAGAGTTGTTGTGCCCAATTACTTTGGATGAAACAACAACTTAGGAATTATGATGTTGACTATCATGATATTCTAATTAGATGTAATGATACAAGTGCAATATGTTTGACCAAAAATCCTGTGTTGCATTCTAGAACTAAGCATATAGATGTGAGACACCACTTTATTCGTAAGCATGTTGAAAATCATGATATTTGTTTAGAATATGTGAAAACTGGGGACCAATTTGCAAATATCTTTATCAAAACATTAGCAAAAGAGTCATTTTATAAGATTAGGAATGATATGGGTATGATTGAGTTTGATTAGAAGTGAAATATGAAAGGGAGAGTAAATTAGAAAGAATATTGAAAACCAAGTCTATAGAGTCAAGTTGACTTCAGTCAGCCCAAGTCAACTTCACCAAAGTTGACTCCACAAAAACCAAGTCAACGTCAGATGGGGCGAAGTCGACTCCGCATGAGGCAAAGTCAACTTTGGTTAGGGCAAGTCGACTCCAGCGCGCGCCGCTTAAACTTCCCGCGAGACCTTTTCCTATTCTCTTTCTTTTCTTCTTCTTTCTTCCTTCCCCATTTCCCCTCTGGCTCTGTCTTTCCTTCCCTTCTCCATTCCGACGTTGTTTCTTTCCATTTCAGTATTCCATCACCGATTCCCTATTTTCTCTTCCTCATTTCTCTCCCGTATATCTTCTTCCTCACTCCAGCACCAATTTTTCTTGTTCGTCTCTCACAACTCTCTTTTTTCAGCATGTTTTTCTCTATCCTCTCACCCACTGTGACTGCAGGCTCTTCCCATTTCTCTCATTAACTTCACTTGATCCTCTTTCTCAGTTATTTCAGTCCATTGCCACTGCATTCTTGTTTAATCCAATCTTGGTACAAGTTCCAACTTACTCTGCTCTCACCAAGCTTCCCACTTAAACCCATCTCTATTAGAAATCATAGCTCTGAAAGTAGTTGCCAAGCCCTCTAAATTGCTCGTAACCAGACAATACCGATCCAATACAGGCGAGGGAATACCCCATCGGCAACGAACCCCATCCAAACGGTTCAGGAGGAGGCCTTTGCATCTGCGGGACACCGTGCGCCTTTCCGCGAGGCCAATCCCTCCTCATCGGTGCCTCAACATGATAATTCTGATTTTGAGTCTAGCAACGAGACACTATCGGTTGCGAACAGACAAGACATCCTGACTAAGAAGGCACAAGTCCTTAAGATGTCAATTACTTACTTCGAAGCAGAGCGGCAGCATAGCAAGTTTTATAGGCACTTCTACGAGTGTAAGATATTTGTGCCTAAGATTATTGATTTTAAATTCCTTTGAGATTATGAGTTTGGTATAAAGGAGCTACTCGACTTTCAGGGATGGACTGGGCTTCTAAAAGCCGACGACAGGGTGTACCCTGACCTGACCTGAGTATTTTATTATCTTTGGGATCAGAAGTATTACCTGACTTTTGTAAAAGGAATAGAGATAAACTTGAGTATTGGAAATGGAACTCACAGGGAAAATGCAATCCATAGAATTCCACATATCTTGGATGTTTTCAAAGTAGAGGAGAATATTCCCGAAGGGTTAACCATCACACAAATGTACAATAAGCTCACTGAGAGCAATAAGTATCACCTAGAGATTAAATTTCTTCATTATATGGATCTGTCTCCAAGATTGAGGGTTTTTAGATTGTTGATAGCTCATTGCATATACCCTATAGAAGGAGGTTGGAACCAACTCAACTCACAAGAAGCTAAAATTTTGTGGAAAATTGAAAACCGGGTCAAAGTCAGCTTACCTGCATTATTGCTAGAAGCTTTGTCCTCCAAGAAAGACAAACCCTGAGGTGTACCACCATATGGCACTTGTATCACTAGAATTATGCATTACCTCGGTATTGATCTTGATGGTGAACCGTTTGAAGTCCTAAAGCCAACCAATGTGATAATTAAGCCACTCTTGCAACGGATGAAAATCAATGTTGAGCATTTCCAGGCTAAGAGAATTTGGGAAAGAATGGGACAACCGACCCAGGAAGAACGGGACATATGAAGGGAAAGCAGGTGAGTCGAATGCAGATTGAGGCAAATTAGAAGCAGGTGGATGACGCCTAGGCGCCAACCATTGGCGCTCAGGCGCCACCCTAAGTGCCTTGGCCATTTTCAGCACACACTCAGTTTACAATATGGCTTCTAGGTGCCATCCAGGGGCACCCAGGCGCCAGACATGATCAATTACAAGGTGTCAATGAGAATCTCCAAGGAGGAAAAGTCTAGGGAGTTGGTGCTTAGGCACTAGCCAAGGGCGCCTATGCTCCAACACGCATCCATACACGCAATTTTCAGTGCGTAAGCTGCGCAAAGGGAGATATAAATAGTTCCTAGGAGTTCGCACGGGAGGAGAGAAAAAGGAGGAGCCAGAAGACGAATTAGAGAGCAAGAGAAAGAGGAAAACAAGATCAAAGTCCGAATTGAAGAGAGGAATCAACCCCATTGGTGGAAACCACTAGAAAATAGTTTTCTATTATTCTTTCTAATTTTCTTTCTCTACTTTCGTGGATACTTTTCATATGGATGTATTGGATGTTAAGATCATGACTTTGAACTATGGATAGTTAGGATTATTTGAATTCTAAACTATATTATTTCTTGGTGCTAAGAATATTCAGGAATGAATATTTTATTTTTTATATGATTGTGTATGATTTACCTTTGCATGTGTAGATTTAATGCTTTTTACAAGATTAGCTACCTTGTAAGATGATGTAATTGCTTGTTTATCATTGGAAGAGAAAGATCTCTGCCGGATCCATGTGCAAGGCATAGGTTTCTACCTTTGTATAAAGGGAGTTGTTTAACAGATAGGAATATACCGTTAAACCATGTGTAGTCATTAATGGCATGGGAACATAGAAATTAAATAGGGTGTCATTAGCATTATATAATGTTGGAAGATATATATAAAGATATATGAACTTGGGCTAGTAAATTCATATGTAATCCAATTAAAAAGAACCAAACCAATATAGTTTAGATTCAAGAATTCCAAGCTATCCATCTGCCATCCCTAATCAGAAAACCCGTTTAAAGTATCCAGTAGTCTCGTAACCTGCACTCTAATTTCTCATTGCAATCATTAGTTTAGTTAAATCATAAACCCAGAATTTTCTAATCATTGAAACCAGTTTAACTAATTAATAATTTCGGTTAACAATTCCTCGTGGGAACGATACTTTACTTACTCTTTATTATTTAACATGGCACGTATACTTGTGTAAATAGCGAACATTTTAATTGACATATACGCAGCTCGTCAAGTTTTTGGCGTTGTTACCAGGGAATTATTTAGCTACTTATTTTTAGTTTTATTGCTTTCTTATATAATTTTGTAGAATAGTTTATTTTCATAATTTCTTTTTCTGCTAGTTCAATTTCATTGGTTTTTGCAGAGCTATCTCATATTGCATATGCCGAGGTAGAGTCGAAAAGGAGATTGTTACTCCTTTTGATTCGGAACCCAAACGAACCTATTTGAGAAGGCATCACAAGAGCAGGGAGGCTAGAAACCAACAGCATACTATGGAGCGCATCAATAACTAAGACAAAAATATTCATTCAAAATCAATAGGGAAATCAAAGGATTGAGATCCCAAATCATCCACCTCAAGATGATTTGGACCAACCCATTTGGGATCTGATTGCGCTTGGCCAGAATGCAGTTCAAACTAGCATTGCACCTCCTTTGATTGACACCAACAATTTTGAAATCAAATCGGTGATTTTCCAGATGCTTCAGTCTATTGGGCAGTTCGGAGGTCTAGCATTTGAAGACCCGCACCGCCATTTGGGGAATTTTCTGTAGATTATGAACACTTTCAAGCAAAACGACATCTCCATCAAGGCAATGTGGCTTCAGACATTTCCATTTTCTCTGCATGATTGGGCTTCGGAGTGGCTAGACTCTTTGCCCCCGAACTCAGTCAACACATGGAACGACTTGGTGTAGAAATCCCTGGAGAAATACTTTTCGCCTGCCAAGTTAGCCAAGCTGAGGATGAATATAGTCTCGTTCAAGCAACACGGAGAGGAGACCCTATTAGAGGTGTGGGATCGCTTCAAAGACTTACTCCAAAAATGCCCACATCATGGAATTCAGCCGTGGGTCTAAATTCAAATTTTTGATAACGGTCTTTAGGATTCCACCCATCACATGGTGGATTCTTCATCAAACGGTTCTTTACTATGAAAAAGATATCAGGAATCATACGCCCTACTCGAAAACATGGCGACCAATACTTTCAACTGTCATCTGATAGAAGCCGAAGTGGGGGTCTACTCCAACTGGATGCAGTTTCATCGATAAAGGCCCACATTGACGCTTTATCTCGATAAATTCAGAATTTATCCAGGCCAGCCAATGTCAATGCGCTAGGGGCGTCTACACCACAGCAGTCGACAGTGGCAGACTTTTGTACGTGGTGTGGTGAATTTGGCTGTCCTAGTGATGAATGTGCCTCCAACCCGAAGTCCATTAATTAAGTGAAAATTTTTCAGAGAAACCCGGCAAATCGGTATGGAAACAACTACAACCCAGGCTAGAGAAATCATCCCAACTTCTCATGGAATAACTAGACGAGGCCGAACCAGCTGCTTGGATTCTCGCAGCAGCCGCCGTAGCAATAGCCTACAAGACCAATGCAGTTCAATCCACCATGAGAAGAGAAGAAATCAGATCTTGAAAATCTTTTTATGCAATTCATGCAATCCTAGATCACAACAAACAGGAACCTGAAAGCTCAGATAGGCCAACTGGCCTCAGCCCTGAACAATCGACCTCAAGGTTCATTGCCGAGCGACACCGAGCAAAACCCGAAGGAAAAAGGAAAAGAACAGGTCCAAGCAATCATATTGCGTAGCGGAAAGCAGTTACCTGGTGCAACTCCATCGGAATTAGTGACCGAACCCATTAATCCTCTGATTTAGCAGTTGCAGGAGCCAGAAGAACCAGTTACTACCCAAAAGCAATTACACGCTGAAATTGCCATGAAGCCAAGGCCTTCTCCTCCATTTCCTTAGTGATTTGAAAAAACTAAAAGGAAGAGCCAATTCAAGAAGTTCTTAAAGGTATTGAAGTAGCTACACATCAATATACCTCTTGTTAAAGCCTTGGAACAGATGCCTAGCTACGCCAAATTCATGAAAGACGTGCTATCAAAGAAAAGGCGGTTGACAGAATTCGAGATGGCGACGCTAACAGAGGAAACTAGTGCAAGGGTGTAAAGGAAGGTTCCTCTTAAACTTAAGGATCTAGGGAGTTTCACTATCCCATGCATGATTGGAGACTAATATTTCGAGAGAGCCCTATGCGACTTGGGAGCCAGTATTAATCTCATGCCCAAATCCATTTTCAGAAAATTGGGTTTAGGGGAAGCCTGAGCTACGACAGTAACGTTACAACTGGCGGATCGATCCATCACATATCCGGAAGGCATTATCGATGATGTCCTTGTTAAGGTGGATAAGTTTATCTTTCCCGCTGATTTTATTATCTAGACTATGAAGAGGATCGAGATGTGCCAATTATTCTAGGTCGATCTTTCCTTGCAATGGGCAACACAATCATCAATGTACAAGCCGGAGAATTAACCATGTAGGTGCAAAATGAGAAGGTTACTTTCAACATGTTCAAATCTATACAGAGCCCAACTAATCCAGAGAATCGCTTACGGATTGATATTGGCAATTCAAATGTTCAATAGCCTCCCTAGACTGGTATTAAAAAGGACCAAGAGGAGATTGCAACTAGGGGCCACAAGTTATCTGCCTATGTTAAAGACCGACTCATTGGTTATGTCAGGTTTGAACAACTGACTGAGTCGGCGGAAAACCAAGATAGGGAAATTAAAGCCAACAATGGAATAGAGGGGGCTACAATTGATAAACTTAGATGTTTTCACATCCGAAGACCCTTACCTCATCTGCTGGAAGGGCAAATCTGGCATGACTTTATGGACTGATGGGCCAAGATTAGATTTGAAACTCTAGGTTGCAGTCCAAATGGCCTGGAGTTCGATGCGGTGAAATTGAAAACGGACTAAACAATAGGAACGTTGAGCTAAGGACGTTAAGCTTTGCGCTGAGTGGGAGGCAACCCATTGCTTAGTTTCAATTTGATTTGCAATTTTTTTTTTGTTTTTATTTTTGGGTTTCTATTTTTATTTTCAGGAAAATAACTTGGAGCATAATGTCATAAAAATCATGATTGGAAGCAGTAAGGAAAAATTGCAAAAAAAAATTTATGGAAGAAATGGCGCCTAGGCACCATGAAGAACAACCTGAAGAACACGAGCGCCCCAGCGAAAGGTCGTGGACAGCGCGACCTGGACGCCTTATAAAGCATGGGGTTAGGGTTAAAACCCTAAACCCCACGCCTTGGTGCCGAAATTTCCCATTTCTCAGTTCCAAACATTCCCACTTTGATTTCAAACTATTTCAACTCAAATCCAACTGCATTTCATTAAGGATTCATCCTTCCATTCTATTCATTCCAACCATTCCATTTTCTTCCATTTTCTCCTTTGCTTAGATCCACTTAAATCCACCAAAAAATCCATTTTTCCAACACCAAATCATAAGCAATACCCGCACATTTGGTTTCCCATCATTTTCCCTTAATTTGGGCTCCATTTTGAGCCCCATCGTCGTCGTTTCCCCGTCCAGAGCTGGATATCAACTGATAGCAGATCGGCACCCAGGTGCTGCTACCTCGCGCCCCGACGTCAGTTCAGAAATAACACAAGTTCAAATTCTCAGGTGGAAGGCTTCTATGGGTAAAAACTTCTCCAACTTTGAGATATTTTCTTTGCTTCTAGGTTATTTGGTGATTGTTTGGGTGGAAGTTTAGATTGGATTTGTTGATTGGAAGGTTTTTATGGATTGGAGATTGTTTTGGGTGGATTGTTTGGCATTGGTTGGTGCTTGAGTAGCTTGGTGATTTGGGTGGATTGTTTGGTATTGGTTAGTTGGCTTGTTGTGTATTGGATTTTGGATTGCTTGGTTGTGTGGGACTTTTGATTGCAAGGGAAGATATGGCTTCATCATCATCAACCAAAAGGAAAAAGCGTAGGGACATGTGGACTTCGATGCAAACCGATTTGCGTCAGCCAAGGCCTTCAAGCGCTACACAGACTCGCTCCAGAAAAGGCATCTGATTCTGGAGAGAGGAATTAAGATAGATGAGTTCTCCGATGCTCCACTCCTCAACTTGCAACCTCGAGGTTGGCAACAGTTTGTGGCGCAACCCCCAGCCACTATTACTCCCGTGGTTAAGGAGTTCTATGCCAACGTAGTGGAACACGAGGAGGGGCTAGTGAAGGTCAAGGGCAAGATCGTCCCTTTTCATGCGGAGGTGATCAATGCCTAATATGGGTTGACACCTTTTCCTCACCCAGACGAGTACGAGGCATTTCTGGAGGGTGAAGACCGAGATACCAACTCCATTACCAGCCGTTTTGCCAGAGGCCACCAATTTGGAATTCGACGGGTGGGCAACTAACCTCCTTCAAGTGGAGCGACATGCTATCTTACAGGAGGATGATTTTTCACTTCATCTCGGCCCTGATGATGTCGTTGACCCACGTCGGCGAGGTGATGATGGATAGAGTGTTGCTTCTCATGCCATCTATAGTGGGCTGACAATCGATGTCGAGAGGCTGGTATACCATCAGATCTGTGCTTGTGCAACCGCACTCTGGGGCAGCTATTTCTTTCCATCCCTCATCACCGGACTCTGCAAGTGGGCCGATGTTAGATGGGAGTCGACGGAGGAGGTCCTGAACTTTCAGGCCATCATAGACGACCTCCCCTACCACACCCAGCCCCGGGTTCGCACCTCTACGACACGACCCAAAGTAGCTCCCGCAATGGGACCATCCTCACAACCGCTATCTAAGGCTGAGCGGTTAACCAACCTAAAGAATTTGGTTGCCGCCCAAGCCAGGTACTAGCAGCAGTATGACTAGGCGATGGAGGCTTACCTACAGTGGATAGCGGAGGACCGCCAAATCGAAATCTCCACCCTCCCGCCCTTCCCATCGACGCCACCAGAGGTCCGAGCCTGTTTCAGATAGTAGTCCTAGTCCATGCCCGACGACGAGGACGCGACAGAGTCCGATTCATGAGGGAGTCCCAATCCTTTCATTTTGTTTTTATTTTATTTTATTTTTTCTTTTCATTGTATTTTCATTATTAGTTCATTTTAGTTCATTATGCATTGAAGACAATGCATCTCTCAAGTTTGGGGGGTGTATAATTCTCAACCATAGGTTAGTTTTTCATTTTCATTTTTTACGCTTTATTTTATATTGCATGTATGACAATTCCAGCTAATGAAAGTTGTCTTTGTTTCAATCCATCCTATTGTGAAAATGTTCAAGGTTGTGATTAATGTTGACTTGAATTTGAATTCATGAAAGAATGGGCTATTCAGAGTAAAAATCAAGTATAAAAGCAGGTTGAAATTAACATATGAAAGATTTAAAAGGAATTTCATAATACATTGTTCTAATTCAATCACAAGCATATCTTTCAAACCGAGATGATGAAAATTACACTAAATAAATGCTGACCATGTACTTTAACGGGTTTAGAAATGGTATTATTTCATAGGAATTGCTCAAACATGTTCAGTTCCCCTAACAAGACATTAGAAAAAATCATAAGGGGGTGGTTGACCTAATTGAGTAACCGGGACTTGGCATAGACAAATGGCAAAATTCGCGTAAAAACCAAAGAAAAATCAAAATCAAAATTCTCCCTAGATACCGATGAGGGGAGCCAAAAACGAAACTAAAAAGAGATCTCCAAATATCCTGAAATATGGTGAGGAGAATTTTTGCAATAAGTTTGGGGGGGGGGAGAATGTGCAGTCGTTAGAAATTGAATCCAGCGACTTGATACCATTTGCTGCGACCAGTGTATTCAGCTTAATCCTTGGTTTGCTTGTGTTCATTAATTTTCCAACTAGTTTTCTGATCGAATAGAAGATTGACGTGTTAAATTATGAATGTGCATTATGGAATCTTAGCATTCATATGTGACTTGGTTTGAGAACGAAAATGCATGCCTTGTTTTTATAATGAAGGATTTTTCAAGTTGGATTAATCTCGACCTTATGAAATGGATAAGTGGATTGATCAAAGCATAACAGGAAGCAAATAGAGTTAACAAAGTTTGCACGCATTCATTGATTCATTCATTAGGGTTGCATGTGTTGCTTAAGGACTAGCAACATTTAAGTTTGGGGTATGATAACTCGTATTTTTACGAGTTATCATGGCCCATTTCAAACTTAATTTGTGTAGTAGTTCGAAAGATTAGGCTTAGTTTGCATTCATTTAGCTTAATTTTCATCCGCTTTGCATTTTAGGAGTATTATTTAGTTTTAGGCATTTTTAGCATTATTTAGACATTTTTTAATTCATTTATTTAGTTTTTCCATTTTTGTAGGAAGGATAAGACATATGAAGGCAAAGCGGACGAATCAAATGCAGATTGAGGAAAATCAGAAGAAGGTAGATGGTGCCTAGGCGCCAACCATTGGTGCCCAGGAGCCACCCTACGCGCCTTGACCATTTTCAGCACACACTCAGCTTACAACATGGCTTCCAAGGAGTTGGCGCCTAGGCGCCATCCAGGGGTGCCCTGGCGCCAGGCATGATCAATTACAAGGTGTCAATGAGAAGATCCAAGAAGAAAAAGTTTAGGGAGTTGGCGCCTAGGCGCCAAAGCATGGACTCCTAGGGTTTACAGCATGCATCCAAGTTGCCTAACACATAGAGAGTAGGCACCTACGCGCCAATACGCATTCATACGCACAAATTTCAGTACGTAAGCTACGCAAAAGGGAGATATAAATAGTTCCTAAGGGTTCGCTGGCGAGGAGAGAAGAGGGAGGAGCCTGGAGATGAATTAGAGAGCAAGAGAAAGAGCAAAACAAGATTAAAGTCTGGATTGAAGAGAGGAATCAACCCCGTTGGTGGAAACCACCGAAAAACAGTTTTCTCTTCTTCTTTCTAATTTTCTTTCTCCACTTTCATGGATACTTTTTATATGGATGTATTGGATGTTAAGATCATGACTTTGAACTAAACCTCTATTAGACGGATAGTTAGGATGATTTGAATTCTAAACTATATTATTTCTTGGTGCTTAGCATATTCAGGAATGAATATTTTATTTTATATATGATTGTGTATGATTTACCTTTGCATTTGTGGATTTAATGCTTTTTACAAAATTAGGTACCTTGTAAGATGATTTAATTGTTTGATTTATTCTTGGAAGAGGAAGATCTTTGCCGGATGCATGTGCAAGGCATAGGTTTCTACCTTTGTGCAAGGGGAGTTGTTTAATGGATAGGAATATACCGTTAAACCCTGTGTAGTCATTATACAAGTTATGAACTTATCAATTTCACTTTATTTAATGCATGGGAACATAGCAATTAAATAGGGTGTAATTAGTTTTATATAATGTTGGAAGACATATATAAAGATATATGAACTTGGGCTAGTAAATCCATATGTAATCCAATTAAAAAGAATCAAACCAATATAGTTTAGATTCAAGGATTCCGAGCTATCCATCTGCCATCCCTAATCAAAAAATCCGTTTAAAGCATCCCGTAGTCTCGTAACCTTCACTCTAATTTCTCATTGCAATCGTTAATTTAGTTAAATCATAAACCCAGAATTTTCCATTCATTAAAAGTAGTTTAACTAATTAATTATTCCAGTTAACAATTCCTCATGAAAATGATACTTTACTCACTCTTTATTACTTGACATGACACGTATACTTGCATAAATAGCGAGCATTTTAATTGACATATACACAGCTCGTTAGCAAGCTGCACCCACAGCTCAACCTTTATCATCTTTGTGCCCACATCAGGCCTACCCCTCTTACTCATCGATCATCTTATCCCATATCTTCTTTTTAGTTTACTAAATCCCAATTTCCTTATCTTCTTTTTGATTCATTGACAAAAAGGAGGAGAGAATTCTGAGTTTTTAGAGTTTTTAGGATAGTTTACTTTCATGGGACGGTAGTTTGTATTCATATAGGACATTTTGCATTTCAATGCTTTATATTGTATAAAATATTTGGTTATATATGAAAATGTTCTGTTTTTGAATGAATTGAAATGGTTGAATGACTATAATTTGTGCTCCGAATGATATATGTATGCAATGGTTGAAAATGAAATATGGATGTTGATTTCATTAACTTTGAAATGCAATGCAAATGACTCATGTATGCTCTAAAATACCAAAACAAGGATAAAATGGTAATATTCTAAGTAAATGAAAGGTATAACTCAAATTGATTTTGTCAATCATCAAAAAGGGGAAGATTGTTGGAATAAATGACAAATTAAGCATAATTTGTATTTTGATGATTAACAACTCAGTTCGAGAATGTTTTGGGTACTAATATGATTTGTTGAAATTGTTTAAAAGCTAAAAAATTAAAATTCAGAACCTGACAGACCAAGTCGCAAAGCCAAGTCGACTCAATTATTGACTTGAATGAAGTTGATACCCAAGTTGACCTCAATATCGACTTGAAAAGAGCAAAACCTTCCAGCGTTGAATTTTGGATCCAAGATTGGTGAAGTCGCAAGTCCAAGTCGACTCCAGCTGCGACTTGGGTGAAGTCGCAAACCCAGGTCAACTCCACTATCGACTTCAAATACTCAAACCTTCCAGCGTTGAAACTAGGATCCAAGACAGGTGAAGTCACAAGTCCAAGTTGACTCTAGCTGTAACTTGGGTGAAGTCGCAGACCCAAGTGGACTCCACCATCAACTTCAGACTCTTAAACCTTCCAGCGTTGAAACTTGAATCTAAGATAGGTGAAGTCGCATCCAAAGTTGACTCCATGTGCGACTTGGGTAAAGTCGTATCCCCAAGTCGACTTCACATACGACTTAAGTGAAGTTAGAACCCAAGTCGACCTGAATATTTGACTTGAATGAAAATGAAGAAATATGTGGTCTAGACATGCCAATGTGCCTAAGTTAATCATTCAAGACCATATATTTTTCAAGGAATAATCATCGGGCTACATTTATGAACTTCAAGACCAAACTATTCTAAGTCCATAACATGAAAGCAAGTCTCCAAGAAAAGATGATCATATTGAGTTCCAAAATCAAGAATATCAGTGAAAGAACAATATATGATGGATAGCAAACATTCAAGATCACTCTCAAGAAATTTAAGTTCCAACAAGTGCATATAGGAAGTGAAGTCGCACCCAAAGTCGACTTCACCTGCGACTTGGGTCAAGTCCAAGACAAAGTCGACCTAAAGTAGAATTTGAAGTTTTTGCTAGAGACCGAAGTCGCACCCCAAGTCAACTCTAATATGCGACTTGGGTGAAGTTGTACCCCAAGTCGACTTCACATGCGACTTGGGTCACAACGGTCGAAAAAATTTGAATGTTGCCATATTAATGCACGCCACCTATCTCCAAATGTTCAAATTTACTCCACTATTATAAATAAGCATTCAAGTGAACATGCTAGAGGTTAGAGAAAGCAATTACTGATATCCAATTACCATTCTCTTCAAGAATTAAGTGATCAAC
>JAXCLR010000092.1:41069655-41096062 GCA_035584095.1 Annona squamosa
AAGAACTAAGCTCCAACTTGTTGCATGCTCTAACGGTGATCAAATCATCTCCTCTACAAATTCTTCCACGAGCTTAAGTGAACATGCTAGAGGTTAGAGAAAGCAATTACTGATATCCAATTACCATTCTCTTCAAGAATTAAGTGATCAACATAAGTTTCAAGGGAAGAACTAAGCTCCAACTTGTTGCATGCTCTAACGGTGATCAAATCATCTCCTCTACAAATTCTTCCACGAGCTTAAACCTGCCTACACAATCTATAAAATGTAGATTTCTTTATTTGATTCATTACTTGTATTTGATACTTGGTTTGATATTGGTTTGATATTAGTATTTTGAACCAAGTGAAAGCAAAGTAGCATTGTGACTTGAGTGAGACTCGTCACTTACTTGTGCTGTGATTTGTATATGCCCTCTAGAGCTGAAATCTAGAAGAGAGCTGCTACTCTAACTGCATTTGATAATTCAATAGTAGAACCCAAGTCACAAAGGGTGTGAGCTTGGAAGAGTGGAGTAGGAAAGATTGCCCGTACCACTATAAAACTCTTATCTACTGTTGTAGTTTGCATTTGTGATTTTATTGCTTTATTACTCTCCATATTATTCATTTGTTTTATTAAGGAGATTAAATTAAAAAAGAAAAAAATTTTATTTAAGTAAAAATTTCAAAATACCGAATTCATCCCTCCTCTTTTGGGTAATAGTCATATACTCATGATCAACAGAACCGACCTTATTTAGGGTACCCAATACGTCGACCCGCGGGTAACTGGACTAAGTTGCACCCCTATGCAAAATCCCCTATTTAAAACTATTTTGGAAAAATATTTTTACAAAATTGTTAATATAGGTATATTTAATATATAAACTAAATTTTTTACCATTTTAGAGACATTATGTATTTTTAAAATTTTTAAAATAAGGGAGGTTTTCGTCATTTTAAATGACTAAAATATCCAAAAAAATTAAAAAATAAATTTTATACATCTCCAAAAATAGAAAATTTTAATATTATAAGTTAAATATACCTATGTTAACAATTTTAAAAAATAGAGTTTTATACCCTTGTGCATTGAGATTTCAATACATCAAGGCGCATTATAACATTACTCGTAAAAGATACTAGATTATTTATTTAAAAAAAAATCCCATAATCACTACTAAGGTAAATTTAATGCACTCTAATTTTGGATTGTCACATGGGGCGAGGTCCTTTATAGGTATAACACATTTGTTTAAGTGATAGATGAACCTATACACCTAATTGGATTTAGTCCGGTCTCTGGCCCTTGTGTGGCATGTGAGTAAATGATTGATGAAGACTATATTTTTAAAACCTAAGAGTTTTTTTTAGAATATGATTTAATGTATTTCTAAAATTTTGAAAAAATTTTGAGTTGAAAAGTTAAATTTTAATTTACTTAGAATTTTTATAAGAAATTTTAACCAAATTTTATCAGATCACTACAACTAGTATTCTTAAATTTACGACACATGCCATATATTGTCAGGTTTGTTTTCAAGTCTAGGATCTGACCAACAAACGGTTTGCCAATAAAAAATTTCTAAGATGAGATAGAAATAAAATAATGTAATAACATTAAGGGAGTGAAATTTTGGTAATTTTACCAAAACACCAACCATCTTATCCTTAATCTCCCTCTCTAATGCAAGAATAACATATGCTTCACACATACTCAAAAAAGGAGAGAGAGTGTGATGTATAGAGTAAGAGGAACATTTGGGAAAATTTTGCTTTGCAAGATTTAAAGGATTGGGAAGGTTTCGTGATTCTTGGGGTATTAAAAACTTCGAGCTTCCAAGGTTCTTCTCTTTGAAGGGTTTGAAGTTCTACTCAATTTTTACTTCAATTCAACAAAAGTAAGTGGTCTTCTTTTCTCCAATAAATCATAGATTTTTCTTATGAATATACTTTTTAACTATTATGTATGGGCACCAATTTTTGTTTGACTAATTTATGAAGTGGGAGTTGTTGTTGTATAGAGAATTTGGGGTTGAGATTGAGGTTTTTATTGAAGCTCATATAAATGATAGACTACAAGTGATTAGAAGTGATATGTTATGTGACGAGCTGCGTATATGTCTAATTATTTTACTCATTTTGACGTAAGTATACATGCCGCTTAATATAAAGAGTGAGTAGAGTATTATTCCCACGAGGATTGTATTAAATGGGTTAGCATCTTAAAATTCAATTGTCGTAGGTGAATTAGCAAATTGAATAAGATTTTATTCAAAGAACTATATTCTAACTAATCTAAGAAAAGTAGTAAATGTTTAAATTTAGGATAGCTACTGATGAGTTTGCCTTGATATGATTAAGATGAATGAGAGTATAAATTTAATGAGTCATAGCTATGTTAAATTGATTCATTTTTAAGTTAATTGTGTAAAGACTACTAATCTAAGTTCATTTATACTCATATATGTCTTCTAACACATACAAACCTAACCCTATTTTATTTATTGGCTATGTTCCAATGCACCTAAGTAAAACAAGGTTAATAACCATATAATCTGATTATGATTACATAGGGTTAATAAGTATATTCGTATTTATATTAACATCTAACACAAAATAGTAGCTAGAAAATCTAAGCCTTATATATAGATCTCATTCAAATTCTACTTTTCCAAGCATGAATATGAATTCATTCAATCTACAAGGCCGCAAAGTTTGTAAATGCATTAAACATAATATATAAGGGTAATCTCATACAACATAAGTTACAACACAACTTATATTATCATTCAAACATAAAAAACCAAATAACATAGTTTATGAAGTCAAATCATCTATATCTTCCACCACAATGAGATTTAGCAAAAAAATATGATATTAAATCCCTTCAATATCAAGTTTACAATCTCTCATGGGAGGAGAATAACACAAATGAGAAGAGAAATAAGAAGAAGAGATGAAACTCTATGAATTTGCAATGGATAACATGGTCTCCTCTTGATCTTCGCTTCTTGCTTGAAACCCTTGGTTTTTCTTCCTCTCCCAAGGCAACCGCGAGCACTAGATGTCTTTTTTGCAAACCCTAAAAGATATATTTATACCCCCCCCCCCATGAAATTGAGCTTATCACTTGTGAGATTTGGCATGTGCAAGGATTGGCACCGTAGCACCAGGGTGCCAGTTGTCTGGGGCATGAGCTAGAAGTTGTCTGTCTGAAAAATTTTGGCATGGAGGTTAATGGTGTTGGAGGTCAGATTTTGGTGCTAGAGCACCAATTTTCTGCCTTGAATTCTAATGTTTGTGTGCAATTCATTTCTCTTCCTATCACTTTGGCATGAAGTTTATGAGTTAAACACTATATTTCCAACAACGAAAGACACAAAATAAGTAAATGTTATCCTAAATGACCTAATACAATAATCATAACCTATGATGATATGATTTTCACTAAATGCAACTAAAAATACATGAAATTTACATCCAATGTATAAAGTGTAGAAATGATGAAAACTAATGCAAAACCTATGTAAATTCACATGCTTCTCTTAAAGTAGAATTTGAATTAAGTGCAAAATGGGCCTTGAAAATTCTATTTATATAGAGTTGTTATTATGAGTTTAACATATATTGGATGAACACCCATAGATATTATATAAGATTGTTACATTTTCTTTACATTTTCGAGTAAGTTTCCTACAAAATGCCTAAGAGAGTATTTGTGAGTAAATGTGGTGTGGAGCTTAGGAGTTTTTTTTTATTATGATTTAGGGATGATGGTTCATCGATTTGGAGTGATTTCGGTTGATTTTAGTTTGAGATGGGGTTATGGAATTTTTATGGTAAGCTTAATTTTCTTGAAATTATGATAGTTTCTATATTATTCTGATATTAAGAAAATGATTTTTAACTCTATAGATGTATTTTTAGAAATCAAGTAAATAATTATGTTGTGGTAGACGATTGTATTTTTGAATTACAGATCGAGATGTATGACCTATGAGACTATGATATTGAGTTGATGACCGTGTATATTACATTTACTTCCACCTATGTTTGCAGTCTCGCTTTCACATGAAAGCTAATTGGATATGATGATAATGTTGAGAATGATGTGACATGACATATTTAAAAGTAGTTTTCTTTACTAATTATATTGTAGTTGTGGAGATTAGGATTGCCATGAGATATTCTTGTATAATTAAGTGATTCTTCTTTCCCCTCACACAAGTTAGATGTTATTAGTTTTCTTTATCATAGCAACCACTCATCCAAGACATGGGTTGACAGGGTGCTACACTTTTCTTGAATACAAATTCATAATTTAGTGGGTACTTGTATGCAAAATTCAAATACACTACAAATAATAAAAGAATTATGGAATAAATAAAGTAAAAGATATAGTTCAACACACACCAATTTGGCATGATTTTATACCAATTTAGAAAGACTTTAGGTAGGACGTCACCAGCAATTTTTTTGTTTCTACTAACTTGTTGTTGAAGAAAAAATATGAACATATTTAATATAGTTTGTGTAATGCATCAATAGTGTTTTCATATTAGATAGCATAATAGCTTAGAACCAAGTTTCACAAAGAGAAATGAGAGAGTTTTTTTATTACATGTCCATCAGCTTCCACTTCATTCGTCCACAAACCACAATTCAACTTTGAGACTCTGCCCTAGATCTACTAGAGGGTCCACTATTATATCACTGATAATGCGCAGGTCCAAAAAAAATCCAAAGCTCATGTGTTATGGGTCTCAATGTGTAATATCGTCCGCTCTGACTTAGTAACTTAGTTGCACAGTTTCAAAACACATCACATTATGTTTAAGTTTATACTCACTTATAAACCCCAGGAGCTCTCTCCCATTTTTGATGTGAGATTCGGTTTTATGCTATTACAAGTCACTTTGAAAATCATTTGCAATGCTCATACTCAAAGAAAATGATTCTGGCCTGTGGATTATGGGTCTTATATAGTGATATTGTTTGCTCTGTCCTCACAGCTCAACCACATGATTTGAAAATGTATTATGACATGTCTAAGTTTTCGCCCACTTATAAATTCCAAGAACTCTAGGCAGTGCTAGTTGTTTGTGTACATAGTCCTTCATTGAGTATTTCAGTGCAACGATACTGCTAACGTGCATGGCACGTGCCTTACCTGGCGATCATCACACGTATCATACGTGTAAATCTTTGCCAACTGTATTGGCCAACAGGTTATATAAAGCTGAACCTTATGGAAAATATGTAACCTATCATGCCCAAATTAAAAGCCGGTCTTACATGCTTCATCTTGTGGGTTTTTTATGTTACTAATCTTGGGTTAGCTGCGTGACAATCGTTCTTCGAACTTGGAATTTGATAACCTAACCTCATGACACATGCAAAGGATGCAAGCACATGTATGTAGTGAGATGAATAGGACAGATGGCAAACAAAGGGATTGGGTGGGACCCAGTCGTGGGAGAATAAAGCAAGCTAGTTCCCTCCATGTCACGTTCCAAGCCATCTGCCTTTGTTCTATGCCCCTGTGACAAGGGACCCACAAAAGGTGCATAGAATCGCTTCTTCTTCATGCTCTCTCTCTATAAAGCCACAAAGAAAAAGAGAACCATGATATCCCCTGCACTAAAACCACCAAAGCCCAGCCAGCCCATAAAAAATACTTGCCTTAGCCCACCAACCCTTCTACCTTTTTGCATCTTCTCCTTCCTTGCTTCCGCATGCTTCTCTGTATCATCTAACCTGAGAGAGAGAGAGAGAGAAATGAGCAGTGGGATGCTGAAGTCTACGATTTGTGCCATTGGGTTGGTTTTGTTTGTTGGTCTGCTGCTGTCGCTGGTTGATTCTATAGAAGATGAAAGAGAGAAGATGGCTGCTGTAAAATCCGCTACTACCACTAGCAGTTCTGGTGCAGCTACTAGAGGACGTTTCGTGCACTCAGAAGACGCCGCGGGAAAACGTAGGCTTCAAGATCATGAACTCGTGAACCTCAACTACATGAGCAAGAGAAAAGTTCCAAATGGCCCTGATCCAATTCACAACAGGTGCTTATCAGTGATCGCATCTTTGTTTCATCCTCTCCTTAATTATAGGATCTATGGCCAATGATCAAAAAGTTTTTCATTATGATTACTGCCCTTACCATTCATCATCTATTTCGGAGCTTTCATCTATAGGATTATTGTAACAACAGCTGCTTAACAAAGAAATTATAAAATGCAATTGCTACCGTATATGTTGTTTCTTGGTCGGACTTGAAGAATCTGCAAACAAATAGAGAGCTAATCAAACTATAAATGTTTTGCATCCACAGCAGTATATGGAAAGATTTTACTCCAACCGGTATATTTTTTTTTATTTCATTTTAGCCGGTATTCATATTATTTATTCTACTCTATCGCACATCGATTTTTGATTTAGGGAAAATATCGCTTTAGTTTCTAGGCTGAAAAGTTATTCAAATTATATTATAGTTGTCTACATTCTAACACTGGTTTATGCTTAAACTATTGATCATGACTTCAGAGAAACGCTTCCCCCCCTTGCTTTAATTGTTTACAATATTTTATGTTTCTGACGAAATATTTATTAGAGATGTAAGACGAAAAAGGAAAAAAACAAAAAAAACCATATAATTGCATTTAAGCATTGTAATCTGTCCCATTTTTTCACTTCAATTACTGTAGAACCAAATGTAATTACAAGAATGATTATTGCCCCATAATCCGTATCTTGTATTTGTGGGCCCGTGGTTATAGGTTTCAGTGACCCCTAACCGCTCAAATCAAAAAAGAAAAAGAAAAAGAGAATCTCTTCACTTTATTCATTATATCCACATCCCTCTTCCAGCTGGGCTCTGTAATCAAGAGCATAAAACTTGCGAGGGAATTTTTTCAGGTTTTTTACCTGTACGTCTTGGGTGCTTGGAGACATCGGTGGTAAACATGTTCTTTTAGCATTAATGATGCAGACCATAAATAAGGCCTATTTGCATAGGAGCTCGAGTTTTGATAAAATTACACCGAAAAGCCTCGGAATTTTGATTTTTGCATTGTAAGCATGCATATATCCTTGATGTTGAACATTTACGGCTATTTTGCAGTTTTTTAAAAACCAGCGATTAAGTCCGCAAACAATATTAAATTTTCGTAACTTTATGAAAATGCCCTAACAACTCGAAACATTACAGAAATAATACTCATAGATTCAAATGAAAATTTGTAAATTAAACAACAAGTTGTTTCAAAAAAAATTCTTGGGTCATAGTTTCTGAGTTCTCTTGGGTAATATTTTAATTAATTCATATGAATTAGTTATTTGTAGCTAGGATGGGATGATCCTGAAATGAAAATTTTCATTTCTAACAATGCTGTTTTCATTTTCAAAAGTCACATCTTAGATTTTTAATTTCTAATGTCGAATCTCCATACATCTTTTTCCATTGCTAATATACTTTCATCTCAAATTTCCATCATATTCTAATTTCCTCCACTTCCTATCCAAGCTCTCAATAGTCGTTTGTTTTCATTTGGTAAAAAAATTTCCTTCTTTTTCTACACAACTTTTGATGTAGGTTCACGTATCACGTACCCATTTTTTTTTTTTTTGTTTATGTTATTATCTTTTTCACATTTTTTTGTATAATTAACTATTAGCTGGGATCTCATGCGGTTGTCTGCAGTTGGCGTTCAATTACATCCAACCAAAAATCATTTTTTATTTTCTATAAACCTGTTAGTATCGATAATTAAATGTATAAGCCAAGTTTTTACCTTTTTAGATATGTTTACATTTTTTTGAAAATTTAAATATAAGGATAATTTAGTCATTTTCACATTTGAAAATAACTAAAATACTCTTGCATTTAAAAATCGAAAGAATATATACACATCTCAAAATATAAAACCTGATTTGTACATTATATGCACATAGATTAATAGGTTTATTAAAAAATAAATAAATAAAAAGGTTATGTAGCTAACTAGCAGTATATGATCACTAGTCATTAACTATAGTATCAATTTTATGTTTATTCTCTCTACTCCCAATCATTAACTTTATCACATAATTCACATCATATCATTCTATCTTTTTTCAGAAAATTTTCACATATTATTCTCTTTGTGCCTAATCATTAACTTTATCACATGATTCACATCATCTCACTCTCTCATTTTTTTGGAAAAAAATTCTCATTCTTTTTGCTCTTTATGAACCAATATCTTAATGTTGTTCATTAATTTAATAGTCACATTTAAAAGTATTTATGAAAGACTGAAGAAACTCTTTGCAAAGGGCGAATTTATGCAGTTCTTACTTTATTCTCCTTCCACTCTCCTATTGCAGTTTATTCTATTTTATTATTTTAATTATTGTATTTATTGGGTTCAATTCCAGAAAAGCAGGAAATTCGAAAAGACCACCAGGTCGAGGTTAGAGATGAAGATGAACAGTAGCTGGATTATATACATCTGGTTGATGTGGAGTGTAAGATGTGGAGCCCATCTCGTAATCTTATCTTTGGATTGGGAAAGCTGTAGTTACTTGTCACATACTGCCTGCGTCCCTACTTTGCCATGTACTTCACAAAGTGTGTTGGGGAGGTGTTTATTGGGAGTCAAGATGCCAGGTTTCTCTGATTCAAACTATACCAAAAGAACTTGGAAAAGGATTTGATAGCTTTTTCAAAAACCTAATTTAGTATGAGTTATGATTGCATTTGCACTTGCCTCGCGCGCATGAAAATTGAGCATGCTTATTCCATGCTTGGTCAATTATCGAGGAGGTATCCAAATGATCGGTTGTCTTCAAATTTGCTACTCAAGGAATTTCAAACAAGCCATGTTCGAAACCCCTTGTCAATTTAATTTGAAATGTGAAAAGAAAGGTTAGTTGCAATGATAAGTATATATCAAATCATAAACTGGAAGATAAAAATATATGAATATTAATTAAGAAAAATAAGATTGTTATATACTGAGAGATGTGTACAAATCGAGAATGTTTAAAAAAGTGAAAAAAATTTTCAAGACATGTAACACGCTGATTTATAACGTTCCAATCTGATAGCCACGTAATAGAATCTCATGCCATAAACTTTTCTAAGCAGCGAAATTCATAACATGACATTAACTCTTACATAATGTCACAAGGAAAAGATTTATAACATTTTTCTAAAAGTGGTCTGATTTTTTTATAAACAACTATAAAAAATTCAGTAGTATCCCGTTTGTAAATACGACATCCAAAAAATACATACATCTGTTTCACAATAAGATATATAAGAATTTACTGCTTGTGTTACACAAAGAATTCTACTAAAACATATCCCAATTCACTTCCTATACTTCATCTATCTTTCGAATACGTTCTGTCATTTCATGGATCCATAACATCCCCACATACTCTTTATAACATAAGTATTCTCCACATCATACACAAAATACATCAATACAATTTATGAAGACCATAATCAGACATAAATGTATGAGGACCATATATACAGCTACCTTGTCATGGTCATCTTGGCCGTCTATTTTTTTCATTTTCATTCTTCCAAACTATGTATAAGTGACCCTACACTACCTTAACAACATTAATTTAACAATTTTCAATAAAATATACCTATATCCACCATTCTCACGGCTGTCATCTCATTATACCTACTTCCATTGCATTTTTAACATTTAAATAACTTAAAGTTCTCAAATAAATCATTTTCATTATGAATATTATAAAAGTCCTATGTTCAAACAAACTTTTTAGGGATGCCTTACTTATAAAGTATGTTGAATTTTTAATTTCTCTTTCTATATAAAATTAAATATAGTAATCAATGATTAGCACATCCTGATATCATTTACATGCATTATGTTATGATTTGGGAAAAAAATTTTGGTACCATAACTCTTGAATTTTTATATTTATATCTAGGCTTGATTTTATCTTTCTATTTATATGATTTAAACCTAATTTATTATTTCATTCATGAATTTATCAAAAGCCCAACAATTCCTATCAAGCTTTAAGGGTAGAAAACAAAACTCTAGCTACTCCAACTCTTGAATCTATGGGTGGCTACATTTCTTATTCAAATCTATATGTTTTTACTTCCACACATGTTTTTCTGGTGGATCCCGATGAAAAATCCATGATTTTAGAATAATTTAGTGCAAAATTTCAAAAACTCATCTCTTCCTTACATCCAACGATCAACGATAACTATAGCAATTGACGTTGACAACAGCATGGAGCTTCTTCCTCTCCTTCTTTTCTCCCTTCTCCTTCCTCCTTCCTTTCTTCTTTTTCCTCTCTTTTGCTTTTTTTTTTCCTCTTCGTCGCTCCACCTTCCTATCCCCTCATTTTGTGCCTTAATGCACATGTGAGCTACCTCATTCTTTTCTTTTTTTGTGTCTATGGGTCCCACAAGATATACATCCATCTATTTGAATACATTACTATTGGAAAAATGACAATATGTAACTATTTTTATGTAGCAATATTTTAATTTACTACGTCGAAAATATAAGCAGCAAACAATGGTAGCAGATAATATTATATGTAGCCACTACATATTTGTTATATATAACAATAATTTTAGAAAAATAAAAAAAATTTAATTGGCCATATATGAGTAAATTTATTTATCTTGAAAAATGGTTACTTGTGATAGTTATTTGACTGCATATAATTTTTTACTAGTCACTTTAATCACTATAAAAGATCTAATCTACTCATTCATGTTTATGCCACTATTTGCAACTTATAATATAAGCAGTGAATAATAGTGCATTCATGTAGCGAATTTTGCCTCATATAAGGAAAATTATGTGCCTTAAAATGTTGCTTCTTATGATAATTATTTGGCTGCTATAAGTTTATATATAGCTAATGTATTTGTAGTGATGTTTATACAATTAAAGTTTAAAACTAAATAATATTTAAACAATGAAAATTAGCAGCACATAATATTAATATGTAAATATTACTCATTTCATATAATAATAATTCCAAGAAAGATAATAAATAACAAGATTTTTCATAGCAAATCTTTAGTTGTCTTACATCCCAATTGGGTGAAAGTGGAAAAAAGTACACTTAGATTTCACTAGTAACATTTATGTAGATGAACATGAATATAATTTGGGGCATTTTCTACTCATAAAGAATCAAACTTAACTATGCTAACTAGGCATTGTTCGGTTGGCCGGGGATGCTCACAACAGACCACTAGATGTAGTTTTGACTTCCTATGGAAGTCATTTATGGTGGGAGCTTATTGTCTCCCATGTGGATAGGTGGAGATTATTGTCTCACATGTGGATAGATGAGAGCTTGTTTATTGTATCTCGTGTGAATGGTAAGAGCTTATTGTTATCTCCTGAGTAGATTATTGAGCTTAACTGTAATGTTAGTTGAGATATAATATTTTACAATTGATCAAAAATGTTAGGAAATCTGATTTGGGCTAATAAGGAATTCAACAAAAGAATAAATAATGAAAAAAGATCAAATAAACATTAACAAGATCATATATAAGTGATATCAAGATTTACGTGGAAAACTCTTCAAACTAGGAAAAGAAGAGCTAGTGGAAAGAGCAATCAAGCTTCCATAAATGTACAGAAGCCATGCATCTCAATGCCCAAACCTTTGTTCCTCCACAAGCCATGATTTCTTCTCTCCAAGAAATGCAAAGCTTAGCCGCACCATACGGTAGTCGCGGGGCTCCATGTCATTGGCTCCTTCTTGCATCATCGTCTTCAACCACCAGTGAATGTCCACATTGCTACCACGCCATCACCAACTCTCCACCGGGGGACACCTTCCTCGCCACCATCCGCAGCGAACCCATCACCAGAATGGAAAAATACCCATCCACCTCCTTTTCCTTCTCCACTACCAGCAACGACCACCGCTCTAAGAGCCGTTGCTTTAATTGCTTCAATTTTCTTCCTTATTTTCAACGCATGAGCCGTTTATTTGCCCAAATCCACTAGATCTAGGCCGTTTAAACTTCCACAAAAATATTGTGCCTTCAATGTCGCGATCCATCATATCTTATCTTCATGAAAACCATTGATCTCATCACAAGACCACCTTCCAAATCACAACAATAACTGTAGCTCTGATACCACTTGTTAGGAAACGTGATTCAAGTTAATATGAATTTTAGCAAAAACATAAATGATAAATTCAAATCAAATAAACATTAACAAGATCATAAATAAGAGACTAAGATTTACATAGAAAACCTTTCAAACAAAAAAAAAACTATGGGAAAAAAAATAATAATTCGATGTGATAAATAAGTCACAGAAATACACACAAGAATACGTCATACACATTCTCTTAATGGCTTACACACACCTCAAATAAGAATACTTTAATAAACCGCTCTCTCACATCCCAACAAGACACCTCTCAAGGTTCCATTAAATCTCTAAGGCTACATCAGTGTATAGGACTCCAATGAATACTTATGCAAAATCATACACAATTGTAGGCTTACATAACTAAAATATGGTAAATACAAGACACATTTTACCAAAAAAATCAAATTTAATCACATTGAAAACTAGGGCTATCAGGTAGTTAGCAACATTATTGCTACTTCGAAAACATAAAGGAAATCCATGTGGTTGAAATTTGACTACCTTGGCTACTTGATCACTCTATCTAGATTAGCTAATATAACTCCACTTCCCACAAGTAGATTCGTGAGTATCAAAGAGCCACTTTCAATCTTAACTTTGTATTTTATCTCATTTATTCACTTAATTTCCATTAATAGTGCATTTGCTTCTGTTAATGGTGGATCCAAAAATTCTATTTTCAGTCTCAACTAGCTTGTATTGCATCTCATTTTTATGCATTTGTTCTCCTTGGATTTCATTTTTTCATGTGAAATATGGCATGCGTATCTAACTAAAAATGGCAATGGAATATTCTTAATATGTAGCCATCCTTCTTCTCTAGCAATGGCCTTAATTTTCTTTGCTTTCCACCTCTTTAAAGCCTCATCTATGAATTGTAAAATAAGAACATTATCTAAAATATGATGTGGTAGAAATCCTATTTTTAGGAGTAGCTTACAAGCTCATTGGTCATGATTAAATATCTTTTGTCATCTCTTACTTACCATATGCATCCTACTATGAGCGGCTCCTCTTATTTTCTGATGCTCTTCCATATATACAAGTTTATTTGTCCAATCCTTGCTCAAGAATTTTCATCAAAAAAAATAATATAACAGCCCAAAACCAAGCTAACATTGAAAAAGGGGAGAGAGTTCTTAGGGTTTATAAATGGACCTATTTTTAAACATGATGTGATACATTTTAAAAATGTGTAACTAACTTGACAAGCCAAAATAGATAATATCACACTATGTAACTCATAACTAACGGCCCTAGGATTATTTCTTTGGACCTGTGCATTATAATTGATATCAAAGTGGACCCCCTCTAGTAGATGCAGATTAGAGGCCCAAAGTTGAGTTGAATTATAGCTCGAAGATAAACCAAGCAAAATTTGGTGGGCCTATAATAGCCCAAAACTAAATCTTACACAAATAGGTGGAGAGTTTCCAGAGGTTTATAAGTAGAACAAAGCTTAAACATGGTGTGGTGCAATTATTTGCTACCTCTATATAACCTTTCTTCTTACTCACAATTTCCACTATAATAACTACCACAAAAACTATTATTCGTAGTCAATATTTAGAATATGCATTTTGTTATAAAAAATAAACACATAATAAAACTAAAAAATGAAACATGAGTATGGATGCAACTTGGTCCGGGTTTGCCCCAAACCCAACCCGCCAAACCCGGTTTGTGGCGGTGCTGTAACTATCCAGTGATGAGCCCGAGCCCGAATTTTTGGATTAAGCCCCAACCCAATTTCAGCTTCTCCATATAAAATGCCTCTTTCGGGCTTGCCTTAATTTTTATCACCAAAATCGCTCAGGGTCACAGTCATAGGACGTTGCAACTCTCCATAGTCGTCTGCCACCATCTTCTACGGTGCAGCCATCGCTGTTGTTGTCATAGCAGCCGTGGCTGTCGCAGCAGCCCCATCTTCTCTCGTTCTTCCGTATCATTTACTGAAGGTATTATTTCCTTCTTCATTTGATGCTCGCTGTTTCCCATTTGATTTATGTCACTTGGTCCTAAGTCATCTGATCAACGGCTACAAGAAACAACTAACTAGGCAATGGTTTGCTAGACCTTGTATTCCATGGAACCAACGGAGAAACCGCGTGATAAGAAATTCGAGTCGAAGTTGCAAATAAATCCAACAAAAACGACAAATGAATAAATAAGTATCTCAATTCCCTACTACATTTATCATCATCATCATTCATGTCCATCTCAAAAAGAATTCAATTGAAGCCTTTGAAGAGCCCTCCATATTTTTGGTTGCATATACGTAAAGTCCTTAGTCCACTTGATTTTTAGTTCATCCACTTATTATTCTCTGGAATGAAATTAGGTGCACGCGGATTGATTCCATACTCTAAGGTGTACGAAACCATTGCTCTCTTATTATTATTTCTTTGTATTGTATAGTACTCATACCCTTTTTCTGTTTTGTTTTTGCTCGTTGCATTCGTTCCTAGCGAAGCTTTCATCAAAGACGCTCGTGCAATTGTGTTTCCAACAAATATTTTGATTCACACAAAAATTCGTGATTGAATATAATCTGTTTATATGAAGTAAATATTGTGAATGTGTGTATGTTTATAGTTTTAGTATGCATTCATTAAATATTTTGATTTAATCTGATTATTAATGTAATATATAATTATCACTGCTTACACATAAAATTTTCTAACTGAATTTATATATTATGAAAATGATATTAGGTGATTGATATTATAAGATTTCCATTATGGTTGGATATTAATATTTATGTATATAGTTGTAATATCAATGCTAATTTATAGAATTAAAAAAGTTTCACCTCTTTATTCTCGAAATCAAGGCAACTATTCTACTTATTACCAAGAGAAAATCTAAATCAAGTGACTTTCTTTCTACTCTTAACTCATCTTTGAATTTTTTTGCTTTATTATAATAAATTGTCAATTTAGAATTATTATAGCAATTAATTTATGATTGAATAAAGATAGGATGAATAACAAATATATATTCATAGAAGAAAATTAATCTGAAATTCAACGCGGGCCTAAATTTGAAAAATAGAGTTAGAGTTAGGGTTGAAATTTTAGAAATAAGATTAAGGTTAGGATTGACATGAATTTGAGTTTCATGAGCTCATATTATACCCCAAAATGGGAGTTGGATTAAATATTTTAAAATTTCAAATTCTCACTAGCAAAATTTTGTGCTTAATAAAATATATAAATTTATTAATGTATTTTTTTTATTATTTTACTATTCGCATTAGTTTAAATAAATAATGCGAAGTTCATATAACATTATTATTACATATGATATTTTATTATAAGTCTATTTGAAAACAAAATATAGTAAAGAGTAAAAAAATAAAAAAAATGATATTTGGCATTACAGGTTTATTCAATAATGAAAAATAGTATAAAGTAAAAAAATTGAGAAAAATTAAGCGATGAAATATAATAAGATAAAAGATTTTTATATGAAAGATATCAAAGAATAATTGAAAATTCAAATAATAATCAGAAAAATACTTAGGTAGTTTGAGTATTAAATCACATCGAAATGTTGCAAAGGGTGGAAATTATTTGTCACCTTGTCAATATAATTTTCTTATGTCCAAATAAACCTTTATTGTTAACTATACACATAGCATGAATATTAAATCTCCAGCTCAAATTAATATTTACTTATCTAAAAAATCTAGAAAAAGAAGAATTTCTTTTGATAATAAATAACGATATAAATTTAATAAATATCATTAACATATGATTGATGTGTCAAATAAAAAAATTTATTTTAAAATTCAAAAAGGATAAAAATATTAATTAAGAATAAGAAAAATAAAACTGCTCATTTTTTAGTAATTTAAATACTTAAGTTTTATTTTTGTTAAAAATACAATTCATAAATATATAAATATATATAAGCAATTAGTAAATATAAGAAATAAAATAAGGTCCTTTTCAAGTTCGAAGAATTTTCGATTAGGGCCTCAATTTCTCTTGCTTATAAAATTCAAAAATCAAACCTTACAAGTGCTCCTCCTACTTACTTTTCTTTTCTTTTTTTTTTTTTTTTTCTTTTTTCCTTTTAACAATTGTAGGTAGAAAACTGTTTCTTCTGGCACCACCAAAAACATGATTTCACATCTTAATTACCTATCTTACTGCCTTCCATTTGTACCTCTATATTTTACTATAACTGCTTTATTTCTTTCCGTTTACTCCGTTCATACTCAACACACTTTTCAAACGAATTCTATTTTAATGCTTCTTCACTTCCATGCTACCAACTAGTGTCGTCTTTCTTTCCAACCGATTGCGTATTTTACTCCTCTTTCTACTTGTTTTTGTTCTCCTCCACTAAGTGTGCAATCACTGTTAATGCAAATATGCGATAACAATATATTACTATTCTATAAGAGAAGAAAAGGATAGAACTGTTTAAAGAATCCTATACTCCCACAACTCTTAATTATCTTTAGTTTATCCTAAAGATTATACGTAAGGACATTTTTAATCTTTTACTATATCTATGGTTGTTGTGTATAAATTTGCATTGAAAATTTTACCTTTTATACCTAAATAAAGCATATAAAATAAAAAATTTGAAAGTATTGTGAAAAATAATATAAAATAGATTATTATATTCAATAAAAATACAAAATTAAATGCAGCTAAACCTTGTCATAAATTAAAAAAATAAATATAGAAAAATGCAATCTAAATTTGTTGTAAATAAAAATTGAATATAGAAAAATTTTCACCATAAATAAATGTTAAATGAGAGAACACCTTTAACATAGACTAATTTTGTTCTAATAAAAATTAAACGAAGGAAAATTTTTGCTGCAAATAAACATTAATGTTGTTTAATTTCATTGTAAATAAAATTAGATGCACAAAATTTTTCCTAAATAAATTTTAGAAGTAATTAGTATGCGTATAGCTGCTATTATTTATTGTATTTAATATGTTTATGCAGCAAATAATGGTTTCATATAATTAAATGCATGAAAATAATTCTCTGCCAATTTCGAGGTAATCTGCTTTTTAAAACATCTAACTATGCATATTTATATTTTAATACCCGAAGTTTAACTATTATTATTTAAAATCCTGCACATTTTGTTCCATTACATTTTAAACCTTAAGCCGGTACAATATTAAAAAGCATCTTTAAATATTGTGAAGTGTTTATAATGCCCTTGCATTTTAAACACTTTATGTTTTGCCCATTTGTATTTTAAATCCTAAGGTTGCCCTTCTCACTTTTTCCTACAAGCTAGGTTTTTTAGTTACTTTTCTTGGGTTTAGGCTTGAATTTGTGATTGTTAATTCAAATATTTTTTAATTATTTTCCTCCTTTTATCCTTTTAAAACCCTTCTCTGTAATTTAATTCTAAAGCTTCCACATCAATGTTGTGCCAAGCTGAAAAATCAGAACATTATATCAAGTAATCAAGCCCACAATAGGAATCCTCATGTTGTTTTGAACTTTGATTTAACTACGTGATGTATACTAAGGTGGAGCTTGAATGTAGTGTGAATCTAGATGAAGTTCCAACTAATACTTTTGAGGGTCATCAAAGAAACATAAGGGGGGATTGTGTAGGAGCTGTAGTGATTTCATTTTTATAAATCATATAAAAATTAATTTAGATAGTAGCATCGCAATTATTACAAAGCATCCACATTGGAGAAAAAGAGTAGAGAAATTGAATAAGAAAAAGTCATTCATGAGATCGAATGGTGTGTGAATGGTATTTTTAAAAAATTCAAAGATCTAGAAAAGTGTAAAAGTTCAAGATTGAAAGCCCCATGTTCATAATCCTAACTCTTTCTTCCACAACTCTTTCTAGCACTTGAAATATTAATAAAAAAAGATTTAATGAAGATAGATGATAATCATAATATCATCAATTAATAATATTAATAATTATGTCATAAAAAATTAAAGGATGTTTTTGGGAACTGATAAAACTTTTGCATAAAAAATTTTTAGTGTAAAATTTTTTAAAATTGAATAAAATTATATGATATGATATGGATAATGATGAAGAGTAAAGAGAATAAATTTAAAATAGATAAGTTAGTTGCATACATAATTATGTAAAAATAATTGAAAAGTAAAGTAATTTGATAGGAATATGAGAAGAAATGATTAGTTAAAAAAGGATAGTTGTGAAAAGAAGAAAGTTTTAAAATAAGGGCATGTTTAGATATAAGAAAAACGTTTCAAACCAAAATTTTTCAATCTAAAACTTTTCACTCTCAACAATTACCCTATTTTTAATCATTTGTTCACATCTTCTTTTATAATTATCCCACTTTTTAATTATTTTTATAGAACTATCTATACAACTAATTTATCTAATTTAACTTTACTCTTTTTACTCTTCATCATTGTCCCTATTATATCACATTATTTTCTAATAAAAAACTGTTATCCAAAAAAAAATTTATTTTCCAAAGACATCCTGAAAAATTTTAGTTTGAAAAGTTTTTTATGTAAACAAATACACCTAAAGATTAAAACAATAGTGAATAGATGGTAAAATTATTTAAAAAATTCATTTTTTATTCACAACATTTGCCCTTAATTCCCAATATGCCCACCATATTTTAAAAACTCCTCTTATACCTATAATATTTCACTTTAAATTTCTTTCATACTTATGTAGTCAAAATAACTGCTAATTATCTTATTGAAAAGACAAATTTCCCCCCCGCATATCATATTTAAATAATTCAAAAAAATTTCATTCAAAAGTTTTTTTTTAACTTCCCAAACACACCTTAAAAGATTTTAGTTGGAAAACTTTTTGATGTAAACAAACACCCAAAACTAAAACAATGGTGAAAAGATGTTAAAATTATTGAAAAAATTTCTCTTATAACCACAATTTTTGTCCTTAATCCCTAATATGCCTATAATATTTCAAAAACTCCTCTTTACCCATAACACTTCACACAAAATTTCTTTCATACCCATATAGCCAAAATAACAGCTAAGTACTGTATTGGAAAGATGATTTTACCTCTTAAAATTTTTTTCATTAAAATAATTTAATCCTAATATGATATTTGAATTACTTAATGTCACAAACTAATGGTTTATTAATATTAGTTGAGTCATATTAGAGTTGAATCTTTTCAATTGAGAGATTATAGAATGGCAAAATCATTTTCGAATAGGGTAATTAATAGTCATTTTGACTATATGAGTATAATAAGACTTAGGTTGAAATGTAATTGGTATAAAAGAAAATTTTGAAATATTATGGGTGTAATAGAAATTATGAGCAAATGTTGTCAGTATAAGAGTAATTTTTCCATTATTCAATAATATTGTTTGATGTTACTTGTTAAGACAATAAAAAGGATCAATAAGATTGATGTTAACCATAGAACAAGAAAGACTATGGAATTGATGTTTATTCTCTTATAAAAAAAATTATAGAAAATTATTTAAAAAGGATGAAAGAATGAAAATAATTAAAATCTTTTAAATTATCAATTACAAATTTAAAGCCTAAGTAAAACCGTTATCCAAGACCAAGGTTATATGAAAAAATTGAATGAGGCAAATTTAGGTTTAAAATGCAAATGTGCCAACTTAGAGAGTTTATAATGCAAGAGTATTGCCAACTGAGTTTATCCCAATTGGTGGCAACATTGATTATAATGCTATTTGTCATGGGTTTGGAACCCACAATCACTTATTTGGTGTGGGATTTTGTGTACCCTTGCATGTGTTCCCTTGATAATAGAGGTATTTACAGTTAATCTTCTAAGCGCAGAGGCATCTACAAGATGTCCCTCCATAGTGAGGGTTATTAATTTTTCTAATTTATAATATCAAATGTTACAGTGTATATAATACCATTCAAAAAATAATAAAATGCAAGAGTACTAAAGACATTTCATAAGATTTAATAGTGTTTTGTAACACCATAAGGGCTCAAGTTTTAAAACACAAAGGAACTAGTACAAAGTTGAAAAGAACAATTGTCAAACTTCAAAATTTAAAATGTAAAATACGCATAGTTGAGAATTTTAAAATACAAATTACCCACGATGTGCATAGTTGAAAAGTTTAAAATACAAATTACCCTCAAATTTCATTGCATAAGTTAACTTATATGTAGCAAATGCTAAAATGTTCTGCAAAAAACTTTATGCTGCAGAGCAATTGCAGTGAAATATAGTCATTTTATTTAGCTAAATAATTATATGTAGATAAATAACAACTATTTGAAATGAAGAATTTTTCTATAAAAATATCTTTCTCGTGGTGCAAATTCAACCCAGCAGGCGCCCAAAATTTATCAGAAGAAGTGGAATTTTTGAAATTTCAGCCAAATAAAAAAATCTCAATTAGGATTACAAAAATGTTTCTCAAATTGAACAAATAAACGAAAGGCCAAACTGGGCCTTAATTCTTGCAAGAAACATTATTATTGTCGAACATTCATAGAAGCTTTATATAAGAATATGAATTAGCATGAGGATGACCTGTTCACGTGCATAAGCCTGTATATATTTCCAAATTCAAGCTATCCCCGGACCTAAAGAAACCATTTTTGTTTGGTCTTGTTGGCACAATGGTTTATAACGTGTGTTAGCGTGTATTAGCATGTAAAGTCGAATCAATTACTGTGTTAGCATGTAAAGACTAAATGTCTACCAATGGTGAAAGTAAAAGCGAATGGAACACGCTCCAATAAATGTCTTACCATGCACGAGATTGATAACGCAGCAAGCACAGACACGAATTCCTAGCAAAACTTGCCGGAAGAAGCAAGCATGCATATGCATGAATAAAACAAAAATAAAATTCTCTTTATGTCCACAATATTTAGTTACTGTTCTTTTTGTACCTGTAATATTTCACTCTTCACTCTCAGGACACTCGTACTATCAATCTTAGCATAAAAAGACACCGAGTACATGCAGAAATGTCAATTTTACCCCCACACCATTATGAAAACAAAAAATAAATGTTTGCTCTATTTCCATTATAATATAAAAAAATACGTCATCTCTGTTTTATTAAAAAACAGTACATATTTCATTTGGCATCTTTTTTTTCACAAATGATGTAGGAGCAAAATTAACATTTTTGCATGCACTTAATGTCCGTTGAGGCTAAAATTGAGGGCATAGGTGTCTAGAAAATTAGGAGGAAATATTGTGGGCTTGGGGAGATTTTCTAGAATATTGGGAGTATGAAAAGAATAATGACCAAATATTATCCATATGAGCCAAATTTTCCTTAACATAAAAAAAATATTTGGTTCCTCCGCCCCGCATACTTTTGACATCTCTACATATGTAAACATTGAGTCACCCAAAGCATAGCCAAAATAGTTTAACATCTATGTGCGCATTAGTGAGATCTGGGAGCGATAGTCTCCATTCACATCAAAATATGTATAACCACTAAAAAATTTTAAAATGTATAATATAAATATAGTGCATAAAAATTTATAATACATATAGTTTTTGAAACCATATATAAAATATTCATTGATAGACATAATAAATTATTTAAATTCTTTTAAAAGAATAAAAAGTGTACATGAAGGCTTCCATTCGAAATCTTGATAATCGATCAACATGGAACCTTTTGATTCTAAATTAAGATAATGTTTAATCCAAAAAAAAAAGATGTCCATATGCAAAAGATTCAAAATTAATAAAAAAAATTTGTCTATATATTTGTCTCAAAATTATATCTTAATTTTAAAATCATCTAAAAATATTTTTTCTGTACAAATCAATGATTTTATAAAATATTATTATATTCTATAGATGCATGAATGGTTCTAATATATTTTTCTAAGCTAACATGATTTTGTATTTTAAGTAATATAATTCACTCAAGAATTTAATTGAAATGATTTTTAATTTCATTCTAGAATAAATAATGCTAAGCTATTTAAACAATTGGATTTTGGATTTGCTATAAGTTGGTCCTAAATTTTGGGTGACACTTTGAAATCTTCAATTAGAGAGTATCATTCAAAGTATTTCCCTTAAATAAGTATTTTTAATGGTCTCAAAAAATAAGTATTTTTAAACACATCGAACTATTTGGATAAGAGAAAACAATCCGTTAAACTGCTAAATTGGTCCATGCGTTCGAAATTTGAAAGAAATCGCTTCTAAAACTTAAATGTGTCCTGGAGAACCCAATTTCAAAGAGTTGACCTTAATCGTGAGAACTACTCACGCAGTTATGCGGCTTACGCCCCTAAAAGAAGTCTAACATCGCTACAAGAATGAGCACATCAGGCAAGCCTCGCTGTAACAAAGCAACAGCAAAAGGAAATCAAAGTAACACATTCGAGGTCTCTCTCTTGTCTACTTTCTTTTTGTGGGTTTCGTTTTGAATGGATCGAGAATCAAAGATCCGGTCTTAAAGTCGAAAAGGATTCAAACACAGGCCTAGCTGTTTATCCATGCACACCAGAACCCTTTTTTTCTTTTTTTTTTTAGATGTCCTCATTCTAACCCATATGGCCTTTTTCTTTCCTACGTATAATATATAGCCTCCACTGCGTTCTTGTACGCTTGTGCTGATAGGCCACATTACTGAGACAAGGAATTTAGATGTAGCTCCGGCTGTCATCAAGACAAGACGAGATGCCATGCAATTGGGGGTGGAAATTAAGATACGTGGGTCAAGTTGGGTTGGCAGTTCAAGTTGACAATGTGGATAAGTGTGGTAGTTTTAATAATTTGTACATCTATAGAATAAAAAGTCATATTTATATTAAATTTATAAGTTTAATACTTCAACGTTTTACTGTTGGTGAAAGTAAAGCGTTATTTACCATACTAAAGCATTATGAAAGGTAGATAATGAATTTATTGAAACCAATTATTATACCTGATTAAAAATTTTATTTGCAATTTGAACCAATATTGTAGATTCAAAATTCGGGTTAATTTGAAAGTACCGTATTTTTTAGTGTAACGTTTCATTTATATCAAATTTACTTATTAGTAGATATAATTCTAAATTAAATTATAGCTTTTTGAGAGGGACAATCTGAAATTTTGAGAGAAAATAAAAATACGATAAGCCTATATTTTAAAATAATGAATATATACGAGGCGGGAACATAATCGACCAATCCCATATTCCCATCCTTTTTTTCGAATTCGAATTTTTAATTAATCCTATCTCAAATAATGAAAATGATAGCTTAATTCAGTTGAATCAAGGGCCACCCATTCTGCAATCCGACCCAATTTTCACCCTTGGATGGCTCCAACGAGTTGCGTACGTCTAGCTTAACCCAGAAAAGTGTAAAGCCTACAATTTCTAAGCTGGGTTGAAATTCTATGTAAATTGTTACAGCACATAACGACTTAAAAGGAGTTCGATCCTTTTTGGGTTCCAATAAAAGTAACGTTATGGCTTAACGTTGTGTCTTGTTGTTGAATCCTAAACTTGAAGAAGCTGAACTCTATTTATAAATATAATTATGAATATAGATTTGAACCAAAGTAATCCAAGCGCCATTTTCACTGTTTATATTTAATATAATAAATATTATATATAACACCTAAATAATCTTTTTCATATTTTTGTGTATGTCTGAATACTTATTTATCATATTAAAATTTTATTTTAGATAAATTAAATTATTTTAATTCTTTGCTTATATTTATATTATATATCTTTACTTTGGCTATTTTTCTTTTTATGTCATTTTGAAAAATTAAAATTTCTCATAGGACCATATTATACATTACTGCATTTTTTAGAAATTTAATTGTATTAAGTATTATTATTTTTGCTAGCATGGTTTGTTCTCATTCTATATTCTTACGAAATTTAAAAATTTTCACTCTTAATTCAAACAAAAATTGTGACTCAATTACAATCGAAATTTCAACTTGAACTCCATATAAATAGGATTAAGATAGTTAGTTTAGGTTTTATAAATAAAGCTAGGATTAGGACTAAAGTTTAAATTTTAATTACCGATAAGATTAAAGGTTATAAAAGGCAAAATTCAGTTTCACGAACTGCCACTTTACAAAATTTTCAAACTGGACTCTAATCTTCTGTGAAATTGTATGCAAGATACACCCTCCTAGTTTTTCTATTTTTTTAATATTTTCAATAGATTCGAGTCATGCTATATTTTTAGAATTATTTAATTAGCCTAATATAGAAAATTAACTTCATTAAGAACTTTTATAATCTATCCTGTATTTGCGCTTTCTTTAGATCATAAATACATCATTCAAGTGAATTTTCATATAATACAAATATTCATGGAGAAAAGAATAATATATAGCATGGATGTTTGAAAAATATATTTAAAATAAGACGCCTAAGAAAAAGATTGAGGAGCCTAATAAGCTCCATCTAAGAGTGAAAATTGGAGTGGGTCTCGGCAGGTTAGGATGCGCGCAATCCTAACCTTATATTTAAAAAATCTTGTTTGACTCTGCTTTCTATATTGATTTGGGATAAGATTGAGACAACAAGTTGGATTGAAAAGCATGTCAATGTTTAAAACTTTATATGCATATCAATATAAACTCACATCTATGATAAATTTAAATGTTAAATAATTCAATATTTTACTATGTAATGAGTAAAGCACAATTCTCATAATAAAGCATTAGTAAAATTTTTAAATAATCTTGTTTACAACTTAACCTTGATAACTATGTATATCAATATTAAAAAAGACACTGATATAAAATTTGAATTACAATTAAAATTTTAAAATAATAATATTTATTCTTGTAAGATATAAATAACATAAATAATATATTTTATTTCATTGATAAATATGTGGATGAGATAACTTTAATGACATATATGCAGTTAAGATATACAAACTTTATCTACAAAACAAGTTATATAATTAAACGTTCATCAACATAAATCATATTCACACTAATAAGTCATAAAGTTAAATATATTTATCCAACAAAATAATTTTCACATATGTAAGTCATATAATTAATAAAAATGAGTTAGGGCATGTCAAGGTGAGCTAGGACATAGTCAACCCACCCTACTCTTTAGAATTGAAATATGGATTTAAAATCCTAAGTCACCCCACCCCACCCCAACCCAACCCACCAAGTAAAATTTCTTATCCCGACTCTCTGTAAAATTGAAGCAGGATGGCGTAGGTCACTAATTGACCCGACCTTATTTTCACCTCTAGCTCCATCACCACTACAAATCCATGGAACCACCTCTTCAAATTTGTGGAACTAAGAAGTTTACAAAACTACATTAAGAAATTTGTAGAACTTATCTTCAAAATTCGTGGAACCTATCTCTAAGATCTACGAAATGTGTATCCAAAATCCAAAGAACCCATCATTGAATATCACTAAAATTTGCATAACCTATCCCTAAAATCTATACAACCTTTCTTCAATATTTGTAGAACTTGTCTCCAAAATTTGTGGAACGTGGAAAACTTATTGAACTTGAAATTTATGGAACCTATCTGCTGAACCCGAAATCTACAAAACTTATCTTTAAAATTTAATAACCTTAAAATTTGTGGAACCTGTCTACTAAACTCAAAATTCAAGGAGCCTATCTCTAAAATCTACCAACTTGAAATCCATGGAAGTTTTCTTGTAAATCTAAAATTTGTTGATTTGTTGAACCCAAAATTCATGGAACTATCCCTAAATCCATGGAACAATCTCACAACTCATAACCCATAAGCTCACAAGTCTCTTAGAGTTTATTTTTACTCTCTTCAGCTTCATCATGTCACCTAATTAGAATTGTTAACCTCCATTTAGTTTTCATAATCTCAGCAATCAGATTGTAATGAATCTGCATGATAATCATATCCTTTCTTTGGCAAGAAGTTTCCATAGCAGACCCTTTGCCGACACTTTGCCCTCATATCAGAGCACACATTATACACCAAACCTGTTAACAAGTAGCAACTTGTGGACATGTGAAATCCAAAGAAAGGTAAAGCTTGTTGGAAACAATGACTCAAAACAAAATAAATTGACCAAAGTGTAAGTTTTGATGATTAACAATAACTAATTTGAGATTAAGAAGAATACTAATGCGTTTGCCAAGTGTTTAAGGAAAGCAAAGAAACCAAGTCGTTCACCAAGTCGACTCGGACTTCGACTTGGTGCGAAGTCGATACCCAAGTCGACTTCGTTAGGGACTTGGAATGGCCACAGGTGGACAGATTTGAAAATGGAAGGACTGACAGGTGAAGTCGCAAGTCAAGTCGAC
>JAXCLR010000092.1:41096162-41123338 GCA_035584095.1 Annona squamosa
TGCTTTATCTTTATTGCTCTCCATTCACTTTAAAAAGGGGATTAACTTTTTCAAGGGGATAAGATTTTTGATTTACCGAAAGAAATTTTTAAAGAACCCAATTCACCCCTCCTCTCTTGGGTTTAGCCATCAACTCGGGACCAACAAAGCTGCCTACTATTGAAAAGTTATAGAAAACTCTTTTATTAAGCTAGGATTAGGAACATGCTAAACCCATCGCAATCTATGCACACATGAATTTATCTGGCATACATCTGGAAACCAAGCACATAATTCTAACTAGAGTCTTTTCGATTGGGCCTAAAACTTTCTAATTAGTATAGTTAGGCCCAGAACTCTTTGAACAACTCAATTGGGCCTAAAACCCTCAAAGGTGGCGTAATTGGACCCAAAACATTACAGTTAGCCCAATTAACCTAAAAATCTCTAGCATGCAATTATGCCCAAAACTCTTCAAATAGCCTAATTGAGCCTAGGACCCTTCAAAGGAAATCTAATTTGACTTAAAAATATTCCAGTTAGCCTAGTTAGTGTAAAAGTCTCATGTAGGCCAATTTGGCCAAAACTCTTCAAACTGTCTAATTGGTCCAAAATACTCAAAAGCAGCTTAATTAGGCCCGAAACATTCTAGTCAAACTAGTGAAGCCCAAATGTCAACCAAGTTGGACCCATACTTTTTTTAGTCAATCCAAATTGGCCTAAACAAATCTAACATTTTAGTTAAACTCAGTTTTCCTAATAAAACTACCCAGAAATTAAATCCATAACCTATATGCAAAACACACTATCTTGCTATGTAAATTCAGAAGTTGTACTCAAAATGCAAACCTGTTGTGTAAATTTAAAGACTATATGTAAAACATATTAGTCTTTCTTGTAGATCCAGAAGCTATAAGTAGAACACACTAGCTTGTTATGCAAATCTAGAAGTCGTGTGTAGAATTGCCAAATTATTGTGTCTAGTCATTAGTGTAGCCAACAACCCCTCAATATCCCCAAATCAAGTCATTATTAGTCGATGGGTTAAGTATAAACTCACCCCTAATCACAGTACATGGCGACATGTACTCACTTACCTCTTTTTAAGTCATATTATGTGGTCATGTGTACTCTGCCTATTCTTAAGTGTCATAGCATGTGGCAATAAGCACTGACCCCTTTTTAAGTCATTATGTGTATCAATGTATATTCATCCCATACTTATATTTTTTTGTTAGATATGATTTCTGCTTACTTATAAATTCATGATAAAATCTTCCACACATTTTTTATCATTTCAATAATGTAATAATTTTTAGCAATGAACTATTGTATTTAACTCTTTTAATTAAGAATTTTCTCTTCAAAGATGTAAAATCAAAGTGTAGAACACATTGCAAAACACTTCCGTGTTATTCGTTTTAAACTCCATTAAAAGAATTAGATGCTTTATTTTTTGTGATGGCTACATAAGTTAATGTAAGTTACTCTTGCTTTCTTAACTTTCATGATTTTTAATAGTAAGCGGATTAGTTAGGAGTTTATTTTTTTAAGCACATGATTTTGGAAATGCTGAATATTTACTTTAAGATTACTAGGAAAATAATAGGAACAAAGAATATTCATGAAATTTAGGAAAATGAAATAACTAATATATAAATAATAATATACATATAAAAAAGAGAAATTAATTATTAAAAAATTTTCAAAATAGAAATGACTTAAATATTTTTAGCAATGAAATTATTAATAATTACCTAACACTTGACTAACAAAGACATTAAGATCTCTATCAAAAATAATGAGATTGGATTTGGCAAAATTCAGACTTTAAATTGAATTTGTTACTATATTTGAAAAGTATATACATGATCAAGTGAATCTAGATTTATGAAACTTTGGACTTTCAAAAAAGTAGTTTGGGTTCAAACCATATTGTTCATCATTAACTTAAAATTTTATTTTATTTAATTCTCTAGAATTTTTATAAGTTATTATTATTAAAAATTATAATAACAAATTAATAAGATGTGCCATCAAACGAATGTTAATGGGTCAATAAATCATTATTAAGGAATAAATAAGATGGGCCACCGAATAGATGTTAAAAGGTGATACTTAAAAGAAAACTAACTGCAAAAGCCATGAGAAAATGACACATCACAGCGGGAGGGCTCAATTCACGTTCAGTTCTAATTGGACGAAATCATGATCCAGCGAAAAGATGACAATCATGGCACATCCAAATGTAAATAGTTCTACATTCATGCTAACAAACAGAAGTATAAATAGTAAGCTACTACGGTAAAAAAAAATGGGGAAAGAGAAGAATAGTAAGCCAATGCAATGAGGAGGTACCAAATAAAAATACGAAGAAAGAAGAATCGCTGTTGTAAAGAGCATTAGCAAGGAGAGTTGGGTGTAGAAGCTTGTGAGATTTCTTTTATTTTCTATTTAATTGATGATGTTGTAAAAAATATATATATAATAAATTAAATTAAACAAGTGATCAATATGTGTATAGCAAAATATTCTATCTTTGTTTTTCCTATTATTAGGGAATAGGCCTACGACATGAATGTCTTACATTAACATGTCACCTGCATATCAAGGAAATCGAAAGTAAAAAATGATGGTAACATTCATGAAATAAAAAATTGAAATTGATAGATTAATGGTAGTAATCGAAAATGGTTGGAACAAAATAAACTAATCTGTTAATTACACAAAAAATGATGATTGCATATATAGTAATAAAAAAATTATTCATTGTTTAAATTAGTATATTAACAAAGGAAATTAAGGATCAGCGAATATATTTGGAGTAATATAATAAAAGTGGTACACTCGATGGGAGATCACTTATCATAGGGACGTTGATTTTAAATGTGATAATACTTCAACAGAATTCTTATCTGGTGGCATGACCATGGTGGTTGGAGATTTGAATTTCGATCCATAGGTTGTAATTTCGCATCATACGAACTACTTTTAACCCCTTTTTCCTTGAATTTCTTTAAAATATATTATAATAACAAAGCATTTCATAAGTTTCAACTAGGCCACAATTGTACAAGATTTATGCTTCCAATTATCTATTCTGAGTTTGAACCCCAGCGATTCGTTTTCGACTTATTATATTCTTTCCAAATATGTATGTGTTATACTATCAAAATATTAAACACATTTCTACTCCATTTGGATAGTAAAAGCTGTTGGAGTTCACAGACATGACGTGGGTTGAAACTAATTTCTCCCTTTCAACACAGATATCTCTAATACATTATTAAGAAATTTTTACACTGATTTTATTAAAAATATAAATAAGTCATAAGAAAGTTATATAAATAAAATCCAATGGTGGAATTAAAAATAAAATGGTTAGCTTATAAAGTAAGGGTGCAACTTGGGCAGGTACTCATCAAACCGATCATAAATAAGGTAGGGTAGAATCAAAAATCCTTACTCATGAGCATGAGTAGGGTAGAAATCATTACCCAATGCCTTAAATAGGGTAAGGGTAGAGTACAAGCGTTGGGTATCCAGAACCAACCCGGATAAGTACCATAATATGTAAATAACTTAAATATATGTATATAAATAAATACATAATAATTTTTATCCCCCATTCACAAATAAATTATTGTTAGCGTGATTTTCTTATTCCTTTTTTTTTATAAATTATATAAGATTTGTATTGGTAATGATGGATAATCATAACATAAATATGGATGATGATGTTAATGTGCTTATTATATGAATAATGAAGTTATAAAGAATGTAGAAATAAATGTAAATTTCAACAAAATGAAATTAATTATGAATTATAAAGTCCAAAATGTAAATGAGTATTTTTATATTATTTAAAATAATACAAAAAATATTTTTCATATATTGTCATTGATTATTGTAAGAACCGATTTAGAATCGAAACTGGAACGGACCCTATGGATAATGGGTAGGTTATGGTATAGTAAGAACCGACCTTGTAAGCGAGTATGGTAGGATAGACTTTTTAGAAATAGTATATGGGTAGCATGAACTATTACCTAAACCGAACCAACCCGAGTTGCACCTCTATTATAAAGAGATCAGGCTTTCAATGAAATATTAAGTAACAAATAGGGCAATTAACTCTTAAATAATAATAATAACAATAATGGAAAAAATTACATTACACCATCCAAACTTTCTAATATTCCTATTCTAATTATAGGACGAGAAAAGAAAAAGAAATTCAAAAATAAAATTGTACTAAATATATCATTACGAAAGATAAGTAGGCGATACTTTTAAACCATGTTCTATAATTGGTTTCAATATTTTATGAATTCTTGTGAATGATTGAAATGTAACTAATCTATGCATTTTGAAATAGAAATTTTTAAATGCATTTTATTATGACATATATATTTCCTCTCCATGATCATAACATATGGTGTGAATCTGATTATGAAATAAACCAGTGTGGTTAAATAGGAGGCAATAATTTTAGAAAATTTAGCTCAGTCCCCTAATATGATGTCCTACGGGTGGTGATTGAGATATTTAAATACCCTCTGGAGTTAAGCATGATGATTATGATTCATGTAATGCACTGACAAATTTGCTAATTTATTAAATGATTTGGCATTTTTATTTATGTGCCTACTTACTAAGTAATATACTCATATCCTTGTAAAAATTGAAAAAAATTAGTGATATAGGCCCTTGAAAATGAAGTAGGTTTGAGCACAACCCGAGGAAAAACCTATCTCTATTATTTAGTTCCCGAAATGCTATGATTAGTTTGTAACTAGAAAATGACTTGTATTATTCCGAACAACAATTATGGTTATGTATATATGAATTTAGTTTATTTTTGGAAATAACTAAGGTGAAATTTTACAATTTTACCATAATTTATTTTTTGCGGTAATGTAATTGTTGTAGTACCCCATGTTTTGGGATGCTACATTTTCTAATCTAAAATTTATAGAGAGAATAAATAAATATACTTAAATAAAAATATTTATTTCTTTAAAGCACAAATTAAAATTGACTCATCCAAAAAGGAGATCGAAATAATCATTAATTAAAATTTTAATTTATGAAACACATGATTGATTACCTTCATGTTTTTTTGTAGTGACTTAGAGAACAATCAATTGGTTGGCACTATGAAGGGCTACAATCAACTATGGAAAACTAAAAGAAGCATGCAAAGGCTTAAATCAAGCAATCATCACCAAATGAGCCCCACACGAGGGAAGAACATAAATAATACCTTCAAGGGATAGACATAAGGAAAATGTCTTAATCGCTTATTTCAAACCATTCAACCAATATAGAAATCTTCTATAAAGGACTAATTCTTGTGTTTATACTGAATTGTGTGGACTTTGGAGTGCTCTATTTAGTGCGTGGTTTTGCACAATTTTGTCCTGTTTTGCCCCAATTCGCTTCAAGACTTCTCCTACATATTCCGACACGTTCTATATTGCCTTGATCATCATTTTAACTCCTCTAAGTTCTTCAAAATCATCAAATGAAATGTGGTCTTAGTCATTGGGCTTTGAACATCTCAAAATAGATGCAACTTCTTGAAATAACCGCATGTTACACCAAAATGGACAGACAAACTTCAATAGGACATAACTTTTGATTTGAGAGAAGTTTTGAGAGCCACAACATATCAACTAAAGTATTTTTTGAGCCCATCACATGGCAACCAGGGCTTGCCTAGTTGAGCCTACTTTCCATGTGAAAATCTATCATTTCTATATGGTTTCGGGCTCAAAATTGCATTTACTTTTCTTCCTTTGGCTAATCAGTCAATTGAGAGTGTTTTATACTACACATAGTCAAATCTATAAAAATATAATTCAAAAATAATTTAAACACTCAAATTCTTCTCAATTAATAGTTAAAATAAATGATATGAAAATGACTCAAAAACCTCTGGATTTGAAATCACTGCTTATATACCTGGTATTGGCCATAATTCACAAGAACATTCTGTAGTCTTAGTAAGAGGAGGAAGGGTTAAAGATTTATACCCCTATACTTCAACCTTTGCTTGTCCTTAAGTAAATACAGAACAATTAGATCAAAAAATTTCAAGAATTAATCTTTCAAGAAGTTTGAGGAAAAACCAAGTGTAAATGATCATAAAAACTAGTGAGAATATTGAATTAAAAACTTTGAAACATATTACTTTAATGGGACAACGATTAAGTTCATAGAAACATTTAAAAATTGAATAGCCTCCGGCTTTGATTTAAGCCTTATATGCATAAAAAAATAAAATCACCTCCAAACTTAGTACTTTTGTTCTCTTTTTTTTTCTAAAGCTTGCTCTTACCCATGGTTTAGTAGTTTTTTTATATTATCAATTTTTTTAAACCAAGTCTTACAATAACTTCCCTCACCACACTTCAGGGTATAGGGAATATTTTTTCTCAAATAACTTCCCTCACCATATTTCAAAGTATCTAGGGAATATTTTTTCTCAAACAACCCCCTTCACCATATTTCAGGGTATCTGAGGAGTCATTTTCATTAATGCACTAGTCATGTGGTTAACCTCATTCTCATTATTCTTTTCTACTCCAAATTCAAATTCAAGGCAGATTCAATTCAAAAGGTGGGAATTAATGTCTAAAAAGAAATTTTAGGCTTGAAGGGGTGAACAGTAGTAATACTGTCAGAAATATGCTCATCAGACAAAGAAATACTCTAATCATATTCCACAAACAAGTTAAATGAGTATTTATCTTTAGAAATCCTTCAACTAAAATGAGATTTTCATGTACATGAAAAGAACTATCTTATTTAATTCATCAATTGTGTGTATTAGAAATAATTTTGACAAATTAGAGAGACTTACTCTAAGCTTGAGATAAAGCAAAATTGGTGCTTGAGTATATCAAATTCATCAAGTGATCAAGGACAAAAATATGACTATTTTCAACAAATACATGTTCAAAAACAAATTCAATATCTTAATAAAGTTCAATTATTCGTCAAACTCAAAGTGTTTGAAATTCCAATTATGGTCTGCTTAAAGGAATCACAAGAGTTTGAAGTGGAGTTTCAATAAGCTTGGTGTCAACATTCATACTCATAAAATTTTAAAAATTTCATAAAATTCATCATAATGGTCATTCAATGCATTCAGAGGGATAATTAAAGAAATAGTACAACTCATTCATCCCCCACTTAAAATTAACATTATCATCAATGTTAAGAATGGTTCATTTAGTCAAACATGAATTAATAAGTCAGTATTTTCAAGAATTTAGATATGAACTTCCCTATTTAAATACTAAGATTATGAAATTGCATTCTTTCTTAGTGAGTTCTTGCACAATACTAAACAAAAACTCCAAATAAAAAAAATATCAAAATCCTAAAAATAAAAATAAAAATACTAGAAAACTAATGCTTTCCTAACTAAACCCTGGGGCCTCATAGGCAACGATAAGTTTAATGTCTTCAGTCAGATTGGTTGAAATTACATGAACCAACACCAAATCTTTCAAATACAAGTTCATGTGGATCTTTCTCTAACTTATCTTGTGGTGCATTTTGCACTTTTATGAAATTTGGACTATCACTAGAAGCGATATCCATCAACTCCTCTTGCAGTATTATCTTGTTATGGTTTCCTTCAAAATCATAGATGTTCTTAGTGTCTAAAAAGATGTCTAAATAAAATAAGAGAGAAATTTTTCTAAAGTTATGATCATTAATGTCCATCCCTTTAAAATTTATACAATGTTCATATACTCTCGACGGAAAAACAAATGATGATGCTCATGTGGTTCTGATGGTATAGATGACCTCTTTATCTCTATTTATTTCTCTGGGTTGATTGTCATATCTTCCTCGCTGCTTTTATTTTGAGCTTTGTTAGGGCTTTACTGATTTTGAACTTGCTCTTTATCATCATCGTGCACCTTATCCTCCTCTTGATTCTCATCATTCAAAACAACTTCATTATATGTCTGATTTGGAATCTACACTTGTTCATATACATGCATCTAATCCTTCATTTGATCTTTATTAGTCGAGATGATTTCATCATAATCATCAAAAAATTCATAGTTCATGCATGGTTGACTAGGAGGTTCGTCAAAGTTTTCAGTAAATGTTTAGCTTGTTGTGCAACTTTTCCTATAAATATTAGAAGACACATTTTCATTTAACCAAGTTCTGGAAGAAGATGTTTTAAAATTTTGTCAATAGTAGATTCTTTAGTCTATGGTGAAACTATTGGTAGAATGGAGGAAGAAATTTTTTTTAATATATCTTCATAGTAAAAGTCATGAGATTAAGGTGGAAAACAGTTTTGTTCAGATGTAAAGGCATGATCGTTAGACCAAGAAAAGTTTGAATATGTATGCTTATCATGTTTGTAAGTACTTGAGAAAGAATTTTTAATAAGATGAGGGTAGTCATGGTTATAATAATGTTGTCACTCATGTCCTCAGTCTTGTTGGTATGGTGCATTCATCAAAAGAGTCCCTTCTCCATATGAATTGTACTGGTCAACTTTTCATATTTTTCATGATATGCCCTAGCAACTATCCTATCATCATGAAAAAATCTAGCACTCATTCTATCATCATACCACTAATTACAGTATGCTTTCAAACAACTTTTAGAAAAACACAACAATAAAAGAAAAATTACCTATGAAAAGAAAATATAAAGAGGGACAAAGTAGAAGAGGAAAGAAAAAGAAAATATCTAGAAAGACAATCTACAAAGAAAAAGAGAGAAAGAGAAAAAAAAGTGTTTAAACTCAAAGTTCTAAATAATGTTGAATTTCCCAGTAACAACGCCAAAATTCTTGTTCGCAATCTCATCGCAAATGCACAAGTCGTAGATTTTAGTACATAAATATTGATCGCTAAGAAATTTCGGACTTAGAACATTGGATTTAAACGCTTATATAAAACAAAAGAGAATAAAATGAAACGAAATAAGTAAAAAAATAAGAAGGTTTATCTTAAGAACACAAAACAAGGAATTAAAATTCAAAAGACGCGAGTACCTAAAATCTAAGATTTTACATATGACTTCTATAATGGATACTTGAATTGTTTATTTAATCTGGATATTATAAGTTAAAGGAGAACTATTCTTATATTGTCTTTGTACATTCTTTTGAAACCCAAAAGGCGTATCCTAATTACAAGTGCTGGATGCTAATTATAGTCAAATCAATCAAAATATGATCCAAAATACTTTAAATACTCAAAATTTTCTCAATTAATATTCAAAATATGTGATATAAAAATGACTCAACAAACATGTCATCTAAGTCCAATTGTTATGTTATTAGACTTAAGGCATTACGTTACCCATATAAGTCTTATTTTGGGATGACTCTAGTTATTATATTAACTGACTTAAGATGATATGCTATTCAAATTAATTATCAATCTTGAAGATATGCTACTCAAATTAAGTATCAGTCTTACTTATGTTACCCAAAAAAAGTGATCATGTTGTTCGAGTTAAGTTGTCATGCTGCCAGATCAGAGACAATAACTTCTATATATTTTTCATGATTTGAGTAATTAGATCATAGTGGATCTATACATTAAATCTTATTCTTACTTCTGTAAGAGTTAATATAGCCAATTTCATGCCGACATTTTACCTTCCATATTGGAGAATACATGATTTGTGATTCTACTATTTGACAGCATTACCCATGGATGTATATTACTCAATAAGGATAAAAGCTATCAACAATTGAAGAGGTTATAGAAGACTTTCTTACTATGCTAAGATTAGGACCATGTTAGATCTATTATGATTTATGTAAGTGTAAACTTTATACCACTTAAACTTGGTAATCAAGTGAGCATTTATCCTTATTGTCGTCTAGTCAACCCAATTTGGCCCTAATTTGTCATTCTAGCCTAGGTGAGCCTAAGTCTCCCAAGCAGCCTAATTTGGCATAAGACTCATTATTTAAAACTAAGTCAAACTTAATTTTCCTAAGAAAACTACCAAAAGCAATCTGGAAGTTGTGTACGAAATGCATAGCCTTATTATGTCAATCCAAAAGTCTTACGCAAAATGCATAGTTTTTCTTTGACAATCCACAAGTCGTATGCGAAATGCATTGTCTTGTTGCTTCAATCTAGAAGTTGTATATGAAATGCATCGCCTTATTGCGTTAATCTAGAAGCCATATGCAAAATGTGTTGCCTAGCTATATACCCCAAGAATCATATGCAAAATGCATTGATTTACTATGTATCCTTAGGAGTTATATGTATTATGCATGAAGTATGCTAATTCGCTATTTACAGGTAGTTAGTGTAATCAATAGACCCCTCATGTAACACCCCTGACCTATAGACACGTTACAATTTGAATCCTTACTCCAAGGATATTTTGACTGGTGAAGCTTATAAATTAAACTAAAGTATCATCATTACACAAACAAAAGACTTTTATGTATCTAAAGCTAATCTAATTTTTTTTTAAAAAAAAAAATCTTAGTTTCATTCCTCTTGTCCAAAATCTGGTATAATGTCATTTTTACTTAGGACATTCGGATGAGGGCTTAGCTACCATTTGATGGTAGACCCTTCCTCTATAAACTTGATAAACATCATATGATCTATGTTAACTAATATTTTATTTGGTCATTCATTCCTATCCATTTAAATTCATTTCAACATGATCTAAGGGCACAGTACATGTTTCTAAGCTCATTCATCTCTTAAATATATAGTTATGCACAATCTCAATTCACCCATCAAATCAAATAACTTAACAAATTTAAGCTTAATGCATTCCCACAAGCTTAATTGACTATAAGCTACGAGTGTAAATCGAATCTCAACCTCAAAGCTCTAAAAGACATATCTTCATTACCTTTTTGGCAGTGAAGATTCTTCTAACAAAAATGATTAACCTACACGCCCTGGTTGGTTGAAAAACAATGAATGTATTATACTTAGAAAGTAGGCATGAGGATATAATGCAAAGGTAGACTTCACACATTCATATATATATTTTACAAGGTCATGCTTTCACATGATATGTTGTGAATTTCGGAATCTAAAACTTGTAACACATGACATAAGGGATAGATGACACTTATCAAATGATCATCACTTATTATGTTCATGAGGTTTAAGACTCGAACCACGAAACTTGTAATAAGTAACATAAGGGATGGATTACAATTATCAAGTGATCATCATCTAAAATGTTCATGAAACTTTAGGGCTTGAATCTTGTAACTTTTTACTTATAACATAAGGAACGGATAATACTTATCAAGTGATCATCAACCTTTAATTTTTCAAAAGAAAGAAAGGCGCCATTAAATCATTTGATTCCTTAATAATTCGACATCCTTAACGAAGGAAAACCACTGTCATTTTCATACTATTTATTTTGCATAATAATTAGATGAAAATTTGAATGCTTAAGATGATTTGAATCATATTTTATTAATTTAGATTCATTTAAAACTAATCACGCATGTTTGATTAATTCATAAAAAGTTAGTTAAAATCGATGCAATACATGTTTATTTGAGAAGGTTCAAAGCATGAGGACCAAGACTCATTCAATTTGATGATTTTGAAGAATTAAAAGCAGAAAAAATAATGATCAAATCAACCTAGAACGTGTCATGGAAGTTTTAACGTGAAATGGATTGAAATGAGTGGCGAATCGACAAAACTGTGTAGGTGTAGGACCTCACACAGCCCAAGCCATGTTGGTCCCTAGCCATGCAAATTTCAATGCACGTGGACTTTGTCTGCAAGTTCTCTCCCTGTACTATACATAAACACTTGTTACACATGGCTAAGGCATCTTAGAACTTCTTTGAAGCTAATGTTGAGGTCTAGGACTAAGGGAAAGTGAAGGGCACGAGGCAAAAAGTGAGATGGTGAGTTGCTTGAGGTGTCCCAGACACCATCGAAACTTCCAATCAATAAGCTTTCCTTTACTTTTCTCTTTTGATTTAATTATCTTCTTTGTGATGGAGTTTGATTATAATATTATTTTGTATTTGGTTTTCTTATAAACTTGCTAGACTAAATCTGTTATCTAAAGTTTAGGATGTAACATGCATATAATATAGTAGATATTATGATTTTAATTTATTTATGAAAGATATCATGTATTAATTTGATAACTTGTGAATTTAATGCTTGTTTGGTATTAAGGCCTATACTTCAGTAATAATTCTCATATATTAGGTGAAGGAATCGAGATATGGAAATCTAATCTACGATAATCAAAATATTGAACCTAAAAATCTAAGACTATGAGAATAAACATGATGACCTTGAGAATTTTCACAAACTACCACAGAACTTAATCTAATGATAATAAGTGATTAATAAGATTAGGATTATGTCTTGTAGATTTCAAGAGAAAGTGCAAAGATAATTTAGACTTAGTTCTCCTTTAACATATAATATCTAAATTAAGTAAGCACGTCATATATCCATTGCATAAGACATGCAAAACCCTAAACTCTAGGTGCTCTCATCTCATGATTTCAAATTCACATTCTACGTTCATAGTACTCACTTTCTTCTTGTTATTTCTTTCTTTACTTTAACTCTATTATCTTAATATTACCTATAAAGTGTTTAAATCCAATGTCTTATGTCCCAAATTCTCAGTGGGATGATATTTTTAAATACAATAATTCACGACCCGTGTACTTATGCAAAGATCATAACAAGATTTTGGCATTGTTGCTAGAGATCAACATATTTAAGACTTTTACTTTTCCCCTTCTTCTCTTTATCTCATCTACTCTATTCTTCTCTCTTCGTTCTTTTCTTCTGTTCTTCATGTCTTCATTCTAAATCTGCTTATGGTGCTCTTTTTTTGTCATTGATTTTTTATTATTGTATGCACCCAAATACTCGAGACTTTGCTAAATAATTAGCTAAAAAATTATTTATTGTTGACCTTGAAATTAAATGGATTTTTCAGATGAGAGTTTGTGAGTACCTATAGCATCAATCTTTACAAGGGACAATGGAAAACTGCTATAATCCGAACCCGCCACAACCAGGTTGTGCAAAAGACTAAGTAAAAAATCACGACTAGCTAAGGAAGATAACCTTGAGTGACTTAAACCATCCAAATCCATAAGGCTTCAAGTATTGCATTATTGAACCTGAAATCGAGGCACGAAAATTAGAATTCAAACAAAAGCTTATCCAAATGATTCAACATGACCAGTTTGGTAGACTTCCTTTTAAAAACTTAATGTATACATCACTAAATTCCTGCAGTTGTATAATACAAACAGAGTACAAGGAATCTCAAGACAAGTCATTCATCTTCAACTGTTCCCATTCTCTCTATGTAATAAAGTGAGTGAGCAGTTCTTCTCTTTGCCACCCAACTCCTTTATCACATTGGATGAGCTCTCCATTGCCTTCTAAGAGAAATACTTTTCCTCCAAAAAAACCAAGAAGTTCAAGTATAAAATCAATTAGTTCATTTTGGAAGACGGTGAAATTCTCTACGATGTGTGAGAGAGAATGAAAGACCTGTAACAAAAGTGCTTACACCATGGCATTTCACAAGGCAACATCATCGATAACTTCTTCAACAGGCTTTATCAATCAATAAGAAGCATCATCAATTCAGCTATTAGTACTCAATTCGTGTGATTAGTTGACAAGGAGTCACTTGCACTTCTCGAGGACTTGGCTCTTTATGATTCCTGTATGGCCTAGAATGTGTACAAGGTCAAAGATCTCAATTGACTAAATTCCTAGGTGGATAAACTTCTGCAAGAAAGGAAATAAGAAGCCACAAACAAAAACATAACTTCTTTTCAACATGCCTTTTATGAGATTTGCAGAGCATCTCATTACACATCTAAGTGTGGGTTCTTCATCCAAGAGACCTCGGTCAAGAAAGATCATATAATCAACAACCAATATAATATTTGCACTTATGGTAATCCATACTCCAATACATACAACCATGGATAGCATATCCATCCCAACTTTTCTTAGTTAAACCAATCAAATGCCCAAAATCTTGTTGATGAACCATGTGGTTTCCCAAGACAACAACCAAACCCTCCCTCATACCAACTTAGTCAGCATTGCCTACAACAAATCAAACACAAACAAGTAGCCCCGTTATAAAAAATATTTTACTAATGCTCAACAAAATTAATGAGAGGATGTATCAAATGCAAACAAACATTAAACTACTAAAAAACCAAATTGATCAATAAGCCATATCCTCCTCTCAAAGAAACCAATGTCAACTCCCGAATCACCTTGAAGTAAACCCAAGGAAACAAGTCCTGGCAATCACTCTCCAGAGTGGTAAGCAACTTAAGTCAACTCAAACTTAAGAGAAAGAAGCTAACAACAAACTTGAGTAAAAACTAAAGCAAGGCGAGGAGTTGCAACCCGAACTAGTGGTGTAAAAGCCCCATGTTCCACCTCCACCATATTAGCTTCCTCTACCCTTCTTGTAGAGACAAATACATAATAAGCTATAGAAACAATTCAAGAAATTCATCTCAATCCTTAAAAACCTATTGGTTAATGTTCCATTCATTGATTGACAATCTCAAATGCCAACCAATGCCAAGTTTCTAAAATATATTGTAATCTACAAGTGCAAACTCGAGGAGCACAGGACAATAGCACTTATTGAATAGTGAAATGCTCTCTTGTAAAATAATTCACCACGCAATTTCAAGGATCCAAAAAGTTTTTCTATCCCTTGCCTTCTTGGTGATGTGAAGGTAGATAAGGCCTTGTGTGATCTTAAAACTAGCATTATCCTAAGCCCTCTTTCCATCTATGAAAAATTAAAGATAGGTCGCCTTAAGCCTACAACCAATTAAGGTTGGACAAATTTTTTATACTTGTGGATTTTGCTATGCTTGACATTGACGAAGATCAACCGACCCCAATCATTTTGAAAAGGACATTTTTAGCAACAGTTAGTGTCATCATATATGGAAAGATGAGAAGCTTATATTAACCATTGGAGATGAAAAGGTGGAGTTCAACTTGTCCTCAAAATCAGATGGCTTCCCTTTCGAATCTTTTTTATGTGGATCGATGTATTCAAAAAGGCATCAGAAAAAGAGACTTCGGTCAACTCAATAGAAGTATGTTTAAGTAAAGGAGGAACTATTGAAGGTTTGAATAAAAAATTTGCTCAATCTATAACTACATCTAAAAGTGAGAAATCAAAACCACCACAACAGCCAAAATCTAACAATTGGAAGAGAGTAGAAGACAAACTAATAACAAATCCTTTCCCTTCACGTTGATCTTTTAAAAATGATAGTTGTGGTATATTTAAAGGCACAATTATCAAACTAATTTAGAGGACAATTCAAAAGACAAAGAGTTTAAGCAAATCTGGAGGCAAACACAAGAAGCAGATCGATGTAAAATCTAGAGTAGGTTGATTTATACGGAACAAATTGCAATCAGGCTAAGGACTATAAACTAGACGTTATTTGTGAGGTAACCTGTGATTGTTTTAAGGAAGCAATAGTTTTCTCTATTATATTTGTTTTGATATTTTTCAGGATTTAGATACTTGTTGATGAGGAAGCCTTCATAGTTGTTCTACAAGAAGTCACCTAGGACGAACGCAGTCTAAAAATCTCGGTACTTAATAGGAAAGTTACCATCTCACACTCCACAAAAAATACTCGCTCACTTTGGATTGAATGAATTGTTTTCGACATTGAAGATAATGTGACCTCTAAGTGTAGGGGTAAATGCATTGTATTATTTCTTTCATTGGCCTTCTGATAGATTTTAATGATTAATGTGATGATTTTTGTGTAAAATATGCATAAGTATTGACACTAGACTAATTTAGACTCCTCGTTGAACTCTTGTAATTCCTTTAAGAAGTCCACTATTGAATTTTAAAAACTTTGAGTTAGGTGAATGATTAGACTTTAGTGAGATGTTGAATTTGCTTTTGAGCATGTACTTGTTGAAAATTCTCATATGTTTGTCCTAAATCATCTGATGAAACTAATACACTAATACACTATTTCTGCTTTTATTTGAACTTTGAATAATTCTCTAATTCGCTAAAAATTATTTCTAATACCCACAACTGATGAATTAAAGAATGTAGTTTTTCTCATCTATATGAAGATCTCATTCTGATTAAAAGATTTTCAAGACTAATACTCAAGTTCACTGATTTATAGGACATATTAAGAGATTCTTTTGTCTAATAATGAGCCTAATTTTGAATGAATTTCGTTATTGCCCCACATTGAGCATAAACTTAATTTTTCATGGTTCTTAATTCCCTTTACTTGAGTTGAATGATCCTTAAATTTGAATTTTGGGCCAAAAAGCATAATGGAAATTAAGTTAACCACATGACTTGTGTAAAATTATAAAAAATTCTAAATATCCTAAAATATGGTGATTCAAATCAAAGCCGGACATATATTAAAAAAATTTTAACCATCTAAAATAATGGGCTCTCAAAAGAACAAAACACAATGTGGGGGTTATTATGTTTCCTTCTTGCATTAAAGGCTCAAATCAGTGCGGAGACGATTTAATTCTAAATATTTAATTCCTGATCTTAACCTGATCATTGTCCCATTAAGTCTTTATGATTTTATGAACTAATCAAGTGAGTTGGTAAATAAAATTTTGATGCTAGAATTTGATAAGATGTATGCGAAATGATCTGGTGAATAAAATTTTGATGCTAGAATTTGATGAGATGTGTGCGAAATGACATAACTTATACTTTTCTATGTTACAACAATTAAAGGATTGAATTATTCGATGTGTGTATTAAGACAACAAAAATAGAAAAGGAAAATTTTATTTAAATAGGAGTTTATGCTATAAGGTTTTAAACTCCTAAAGTTTGATTTTTAAGTAGAAAATAGTGATCTTGTATCTAGTATTAGTCAAGGGAGATGGGATTATTTATTAGTATATTTAATAAGTGCAAGGCTCAGAAATTTTTGTTCAACGATCTCACTAATTCTGAACTCATATAAGATAATATTCACTTGTTACTCAAACTTACAGAAAGACCAATTTTGAAATACTATGAATTGGTTTTGTGTTTGCTTGTGGGTAAGCAAAATTTTAAGTGTGAAGGAATTTATTAAGTCACTTTCATACTATTTATTTTGAATAATAATTAGATGAGGATTTGAGTACTTAAAATAATTTGAATCATATTTTCATTGATGTTAGCTTTGTTTAACACAAATCACTCATGCTTGATTGATTCATGGAAAGATAAGTGAAATTGGTGCAATATACATCCATTTTGAGAAGGTTCGAAGCATGAGGTTCTACTTTAATAGATAATATCTAGATAATTTAATGCTAGTTCTCTTTTAACATATAAATCTGGTTAAGCAAGCACTTTATACATCTATTGCAAAAGACATATGTGAAACCCTAGACTCCAAGTGTTCTTATCCTGTGTTTCTAATCTGTGTTTCACATTCTCAAGATTCACTTCCTTCTTGATATTTCTTTTATTACTTTTATTCTATTATCTTGATATTGGTGATAAAGTGTTTAAATTCAATGTCTTAAATCCCAAATTCTCCATGTGGATTGATATTTTTAAATACTATAATTCACAACCCGTGCATTTGCAGAAAAATTGCAACAACAACAATCCTATTTATCAACCTTGACAGACTCCTACGTGAATTATTGACTTGTAATGCATGATTCTTAGGTTTGTAAATGCATGAAATTCATGACACGACACAGAAACCATATTCCATATGATGATAACAAAATTTATACATAAGAGAGCATTCGGTTACTCTTTCTACATATGTCCAATATAACCAAAGAATGGTTACCTTATAAGCATACCCAATATATATATATATATATTGGGAATCCACATACGTAAACAATAATCAAAAGAGGCAATTCACATACACACTCAAGACATTAATAACACATGACTAATATCATTCCAAATAACCATTGCAACATTAAGAAACCTTGCTTACATTAAGGCTTCATAACTAATTTATTTAGAACTTGTAACCTGCTTCACCTCGCTTTTCCTCCAGTTTCTATTCTCTCTCTCCTATCATAAAAAAATATATTTCTAAATGCACACCAGATCATTTATACATGCTTATCTAATATTCTTATCAAGCTTAGGCCATATGCATTTTCCATTACATAATTTGGGTAGGGAGCTAAATCTTTTTAGGCCTAAGTGGAACTTATATGAATTCCCTTTTAATTCATTTATATTCTAGAAAGTTTTTAATCATTTATAAATATCTATAGGACTTAACTTGTTTGTGTTTTCTATGTAGTCACTACTTTGAAGGCATCTTCATAAAAGTAGACCATGAATGTCCATTTCTATAGCTTTACACAATTATTTTATTCAAAGGCCTTTGAACAATGAATCAATCATCAATTTCAAATTTTATTTTTCCACCAACCCTGGTTAAAGCATTCAAAACCATCGAAAACAATTTATCGTACTCTAATACAAGAATGTCTTTTACCTTAAGAAAGGAATTTTGAAATCAATTTAACTTGCACTTATTTATAACTAACATCCTAAGTATCCTCATTACATTACTATAACAATTACATCTTGAAGTTAGCATGACTGCCCCTTTTTTAATGTTTTTATTTTTATTTTTCCATTCAACTTCCATTCAATTCACAAAATTAGAAATTCTCAAGCAAGCTTACACGCAAATCATTTTTTTATATTCTATAAGGCATTTAGATTATTACTACTTGAATAGCATGCCTGAGCATTAAGCACATATGGTGTATCAAATCAAACAAGTACTTGAGTTCTACATAGCACATAAACTTGGTATTAATCTTGAAAATCATTCTATGGTCTAAAGTTCTTATTTCTCATCACAAAACAAAGATAACAATAATTTAACTTGCTATCAATTCCATGTGCATGAGTTTAGGCTTATATTTAAACTTTTAACTTGTAAAAATAACTTTACCTAGCTATTTACTCTTCATTTCTCAAATGAAAACTTGAATAAATCATACCTTCATATTTACTTCAATATACATTCATATGTAGTAATATACAAGATTCAAGCAATCATTTACTTTTCTCAGTTCCTATGAAAAATCTAAAAATTTTGGCCTACAAATTGTTTGTGGGATAAACTTGGATATATTTATATCATTTGCATTCCAATCAATTTATATTTAAAAGCTTAAATTACATGATCCAATGATCATGATTAACATTATCCTTATCATATAATGGAAATTCAAGCCTACATAAGGTTGTTAGAATTAAGTTCATAACTTAAACTTTATCCTAAACTATCTTCCGTTAAGCATAGGCTCATAGATTGGCTCAAATATAGTAGGAGAATTCATAAAATATAAAACTCTAGAAAAAAACTATAGTAAGTTGAATTTCAACTTATTCAAGGTTATAAGATTTGATTTTACAATTATGGGACTAAATAAGTTTGAAATTTGAATTATTTGCAGATGACTTAATTTAGATAAGGTGGGTTAGTACTGAAAATGCAAAAAGTCCTATCAGAGTTAGGACCTACATGGCCAACTCCATAGAAACCTATAAAACTTCAATTTGCTTTTCACTACTTCTTGGTTGTTCTCCTATTTGAGCATGAACAGATTCAACCAAGTTTCTAATTGTACCTAATATGGTTGACCACATAAGATTCTCTATTTACCTTTACATGCAGGTTTGGAAAATAACAAAAGCCTCAAATTTCATTTCATTTCATTCATTTTATTTATTTATGTATATTTCTATAACAGTTGGTCTTGACTATATGGGTATATAGCTTGATCAACACACATTCAAGATTTACTAGTCCACCCCCAGGAAGTAGTACATTAAAATCAAAGGTTAGAAGGAACTTTAACTAACAGTTCAATTTTATATAAAAAAAATATTCCAATACACTAATTTGCATGCATTAGTCTATTTTCATGAATTACTAAGCAATTATCGAGGTAAATCATTCCAATTTCATATCAATTTCAACATGCAAGTATGGAGACAGAAATAGATGGAAATCCTTATTGGTCCAAAGTTTGTAACAAAACCTAAGAGGGGAGGGATGAATTGGGTTCTTTTGAAATTCTATTAGTATATTAATTTTAACTCATTGTAGATTTGGTCCCCTTGAATGAAATTGTGAAGAATAGTGATGTTAGTAATTCAATAATACCAGACACGCAAAATTATAGTAGTGCGAGACAACCCTCCCCATTCCACTCATCTAAGAATACACCTTTATGTCTTAGGTTCTACTATATCAATGGGATTACAGCTAGAGCTTTTCCTCTCTTTTAGATTCTAGCTGTATGGAGCTTTTACAATTTTCACACAAGTAGGTGGTAAGTCATACTCCAACCACACACTCCTTGCCCTCACTTAATCTTAGTCTCCAATGTCAAATTAAATGGAATCACAAAAGAATTGAATAAATAAAGAGTCTACACTTTATAGATGGTGTAAAAGAAGTTTTACCACGGCAAGAACAAGTAGAGTAAGTTTGAGAAAGGATCCCTTTAGCACTTGCAATGAGTAGCACCGTTCTTCCTATAGAACACTTAAATGATCACTTGATTCCTTATATGGTGAAAAGTGGAATCTTAAACAATACTTTAGCTAACCCTATCCTCCTTATTCGACATGTTTTAAATAAAGAGGAAATAAATTCGAACATTATGAGATAGATTGTACACATTTAATGCGCCAATGTTCAAAATTTTTTGACCATTACAATCCAAGTCACACTCGGAGTCAACTTCAAGTGCATGCAAACTAAACTTGACTTAGGTTGTGACTTCGGCCTTTAGCACATTGATCTTTAATTCTCGAGTTCTTCTTTGAGGTCGACTTGGTCTTAGACTTGACCGAAGTCACAAGTGAAGTCGACTTGGGTTGCGAATTCACTATTCACAATGCTTGTTGGAATTTTAATGCTTCACAAACTTAGTCCCTTGATATGTATGCCCTTTGATTCTTCATATTACAACTTCAAATACTTTAAACCTCTATTCTTCTTGATCATGCACTTAATCATCATCCATTTGAAACGTCATTAATGAATTTAAGTCTTAGATCTTAAATCTTAGCAAGGTAAGGTTGTTTGAGTCATGCTTATCATTCTTGAACTTGAATCTTCTTGTTTTGAATCCTCCTTGTACTTAAGTCTAATGCTAAAGTCAACTTGAGATGCTTTGAGATGCATCTTAACTCAAGTCACATTGCTAAGTTGACTTTATATGGGACTTCACCCAAGTCGCATGTCAAAGTCAAGTTGAGTTGCGACTTAACTTCATTAGACTTAGTATTGGACCTCCGAAGTTCATCCAAGTCACTAACGGAGTTGACTTGGGTTGCAACTTGACTAAAGTTGCGTGCAAAGTCAACTTTGAGTATGACTTTGCCTACTCACGCATAGCGCTATCTAAAAAATCACTGTTAAAAATCGATACTAGAGTCAACTTAGGAATCGTCTTGACCTAAGTCAATGCTTGAGTCAACTTGGCTTGCGACTTGATCTGTCATGCCTTGGATTTGAAGATTCTTAATTTGGGACCTTCTTGACCACTTGTTAGTACCTCAAAGCTTCCCAAATTAAGTCGTTATTCATCAAAACATGGATTGTGCTTAATTTGCTATATTCATTTTATAATAATGTCTCTATTTTTAATGATTGACAAAACCAATTTGAGATTAACCCTTCTTTTATTTGGGACTTTTTTGCAACTTGTGGAATCAAGACATACTTTTGCAATTGGTATTCATCCAAGTCTATAATTCATCCATGTTATTTCATTTACCAGGACATTCAAACTAGATCTTTTTTTAGAATTGTATTCATTTTTTGATATCAAAACATTCATATCATTTCACTTAGCAAGATATTCATGATAGTTTTATTAAATCATTTTAGAAATATCATTTCATTCAAAATATTCATAATAAGTCATCCTTTTTTGCAAAACACTTACATTTTTCCTAGGTATAGGCTAACTAACAACAAAAAAAAATTGTCCTAATCCCAAAGGTCCAAAAATGGTCAACAACGACCTAAAAACTTCTCTCCCCCTTTTTGTCCATCACCAAAAAAAGGGCAACAGAGGTTGTGTGGTGAGTTGGGATTTGCGAAATAGAAATAGAGAAATAAAATAAGGAGATTGTGGGGGTTAAGTTATTAGAGTAAAATGACATATTTGGAATAGGAGTCAAAAGAGGAGGTAGTGGGTGTTGATGGAGGAATAGAGCGGTTTTGGACGGTAGGTTTTGCATGAACTAACTCTCCCCAATATGGATCAAAGTTTGATAAGATGGTATTTGATTTGCTTTAGCTCTTGCTCCAGTTTATCTTGCCTCCCATAGACTTCCATAAGAGATATGTTAATAGAGCCTAGTTCTTGAGAAATTCTGCACTCCATGGCTTGAAGATATTCTAGAATAGCATTGGAGGTAAATGGGTGAGAGGAAGAATGTGCAAAGTGGTCAATGGCCTGAGATCCTTGGGGTGAAAAGGATGTATGTGATGCAAGGACATTTGGAACAAGATGTGGAGGTGGTTGTGATTAATGGATGTAATGATGAGAAATGACCCTCCCCATCAAATGGAGCCTCATCTGCCTGATGTTACTGCTTGCCTTGAGCTTACAGTTGACCTCCTCCCATTCAAGCTTGAAGTTTTGCAACTCCGAACACCTCAAGATCTAATTTTATCCTTATCAATGAAGCTCTCTTGATGGCATTGGTTAGCTTCGACACATCATAAGGTTCCCCATCTAGGTCAACATGGTAACACTCTAGGGTTTTAGTAATCGATGTGCCATATGGTAGAATCCTCTTTGGATTGTCTTTTTTTCAACTCCAGGGCTCCAAAAATAATATAGGCAAACTAACCCTGTGCCTGTTGGCAATTCTTTGCATACTTTCTGCCTCTTGCGGGATAGATGCAGTGAATGATTAGAAGTCTCAAAACTCTGAGCTGTGGTGGAAAATCCATATAATGTAGAAATTTGATATTCGGATGGTATTTATCACTCTCGATCAATTGATTATACATTCTAGTAAGGGTTAGGTCCTATGGGATAGGATCGTTGTGACATGGAACCCTTAAAATGTTGGCCACTTGGAGCATTACATTGGACTTGCAAACTCCATGACCTTGACGAATGTCAATTTCGATTCCTTTGACAAATGTATTCAACTCCTCTTGATTCTAAAGATAGTAGAATAGTCTAGTTAGTTCTGTGTAAATCTTTCCATTTTCTTTTAATAGCGTTGTCCAACCTTGAAAGTCAAGTAGCTCTATGCCAAATTCATATTCTTGTAGAAATTCAAAATTGATTATCTTGGGGGTAAGTGTCTTCCTTTCAAAGAAATGTTTGTAAAATTGGCTATATTGTTTCTTGTTTTTAAAGTATACTGACATTTTCAAAACCTGTCCCCTTTAAGTTGGGATATCTCTCCTCCTTCCAACTATTTCTGTCTCTTCACCACTTTCATCATGTGTTGCCTCTCTTACCTTCACAAAACCGAACCTGATGACCTGTCGATGTGGTGGCTTCGTCCCTAGCTCACTTGGATACCATTTGCGGTTGTCTTAGGATTTCCTCATGAGTGGTCGACTTGGAGGAACAAGATGTAGAGAGTTTAGATGGTTTGGGGACTGCTTTTAGTGCCATTGTAGAACCCTAAATTGGATTTGAAGTCGACTTCGAAGTCCACTTCAGTGATGTCGACTTGGGGATGAGTGGAGTCGACTTAGCTCTATCGACCCAAATATGAATATATCCTACGTGTTACCAACTTACCAATATCAAACCAACATATCATTTATTAATCGTAACAATCACAAACAATATATCTACAATAACTTTGCAATTTTGCATAAATTTTAAGCTTCAATATCAATAATACCTACTTCATTTTGATCTTATAAAATGATTCATTTGTCAATGCTATGGTAAAAATATTTGCAATTTGATCTTTAATTTTGACATATTCCAAACAAATATCATGATTTTCAATATATTCTCTAATAAAGTGATGCCTAACATCTATGTGCTTGGTTCTAGAGTGCAGTATAGGATTCTTGGTTGAGCAAATAACACTTGTAATATTACATCTAATTGTTATGTGTTTATAATCTATCTCATAATTGCTTAACTGTTGTCTCATACATAATAATTGGTCACAATAACTTCCAGCAGTAATATATTCGGCTTCCATAGTAGATAAAGCAGCATTAGTTGGTTTCCTTAAGAACTATGAAACCATCATGTTTCCAAGAAATTGATAAGTTTTATTAGTACTTTTTCTATCCACTTTGTAAATGAAAAAATCTGCATCTGAGTAGCCAATTAGATCAAATATTAAACCCTTAGGATATCATATGCCTATATTGGTAGTATTAATTAAATATATAAAAATTCTCTTTGCAACTGTCATATGGGATTCTTTGGGGTTTTATTGCAATCTAAAACATATACAAACACTAAATAATATGTTTGGTCTAGATGTAGTTAAGTATAACAAAGATCCTATCATGCTTTTATACAATCTTTGGTCAACCTATTTACCTTTTTCATCCTTAGCAATTTTCTTTGTTGAGCTCATGGGGGTATTTTTTCATTTTATTATTTTTCGTTCCAAACTTCTTGAGCATTTCCATGATATATTTGGACTGATTTATTAAAATTTCTTCACTTAGTTGCTTGATTTGTAGTCCAAGGAAAAAGTTGAGTTCACTCATTGTACTCATTTCAAATTCATTATAAATAAGCTTGGAAAATTCTTGGCATAGAGATTCATTAGTAGCACCAAATATAATATCATCTATACAAATTTGCACAATTAATAATTTTTTCCTTTATACTTGATGAACAGGGTAGTACCTACTTTCCCTTTTTGAAATTCATAATTGATTAAAAATTTACTTAGCCTTTTAAATCAAACTCTTGGAGCTTGTTTCAATCCGTACAAGGCTTTAGTCTACTTGTAAAAAAATATTGATTAATTTTTTTTCAAAGGAGGTTGTTCAACATATACCTTTTCATCAAGATATCCATTCAAAAATGCATTTTTAATATCCATTTAATATGACTTCTAATATTGCCACGAGCGCATGTGATTCCTCAAAGTCATGTGATAGCAAAAACATTTGAGACCCATATATGTAATTTAGGCATTAAAGCATTGCTAATTGTATAATGCAATTGGATGATTGAGATTAAAGCAAGTGATTAAGTAAGATGATTAAGTTAATCACCCTAGCTCAATGTGGTTTAATTTGTATAAAGAGACCAAATGAGGTATAGAGAATGATGATGTGGAATGGTTAATTTTTTCATTAATTATAACTAAATTGAGGATAATTATGGGATTAATGAGGTTATTGTTTGAAAATTCATAACTTGACGCCTATAAGGTGTATTAACGTGAAATTTAAAAGGTAAGCACATATGATGTGCTCTACCTCATGAATGGAATGGAATATATTAATCATGCTTAAATTAGGGTGGTAATTATTTAAATTCATCAAAATGCAAGATGCATTTTCAAATAACCATAACTTGCACTAGAAAGGTCATTTTGACATGAAATTTTGTGGATGGCTAAAGTGAGATGGCCTATCATATGGATATTTTGATTAAGCTAAATCCCATGAGAAAATGTTGAATCACTTATGGACAAAATCCTTTGACTTTTTGGCTTAAGGAGGAATTTTTGAGGCATTTTGCAATTTTCAAAAATTTAAAAATTCATGCAAAAGCTGATGCACATCTAGGGTGTTAAATGGCTTGGATTTTGGGCAAATTTTGATGCCACAAAAAGACAAAAATGTGGACATCTTGGACGTGATCATGTAAACAACATTGTTGGGCAGTTTTTGTGTTTTAAAAATTATGTAAAATGGTATTTACATGGGATAAATATGACAAATCAAATGGGATAAATATGAACATTATTAAACCTCAAAAGTGAGGTGAAATTTATGACAATTAAAGGAAGCAATATAAAAGAGAGGAAAGGGGTTGTGTGCACGTTACCTAGTGGACAACTTTGGAGAGAAAAAATAGTTTAATGGTCTAGCAACATAGACGTCCCAAGCAGGGGAGAAAGGAAGAAAAAGAAGAAAAAGAAGAGGAAAAAGAAGAGGAGAAAGAGGAGAAAACAAGCTAAGCAAGGTAAGAGCAAAACTATAAGTAGGTATTAAACCAAGTTTGGTTTGATAGATTTTAAGTTTTCTAGCTCAATTTATGAGTCATAAATTTGATCCATTATGAACGTTAAGTGATGATTTATAAAGCTTTTGATAGGGTTATTAAATGATAATGAATGAGGAGATTTAATTCAAGCATTCAAGAAAGATATGTATGAATTTAGGGTTGGTTACAACAAATGTGCCATGCTGGAATTTTATAAAATTTCATTTAATGTTACTATTTTGAGCATATGTTATGAATGGATTATGTGAATTGTTTCCATATTTAATATATGTTAAGCCAAGCATGTTTGATAGACCTTAGAAGGGTGAAACTTAGGGTTGATAACTTGATACAAATTTTGCTCATTTAAGGTAGAATTGATGCATGATTTAGGCAACATGTTATGTGGGAAATTAAAAGGGTAAAATACCCTAAATCTGGGGAAAGAAGGGGATGTCCAAAGGGATGAAAATAAAAATGTAAAAATCTATTTTTATTTCCATGGTGATGTTGATGTCCAAGGTGGGAAAATGGGCAGGAAAAGTTTATGTTTTGAGGAAATTAATTAAGGGGTTTTGATTTCATGAATATACCCCAAATTATGTGCAAAATAAGTGTTTAAATTAGGCAAAAATGGAAGGAAAAGTTCTGTTTAATATAAACTTGATTAACACATAATTTTATGTGATTAAGAGAGTGCAAATGAAGGGTATGGTTGGCAAGAATAGAAAATGACTAAGTATGGTTAGCTAAAATGAAAAAATGAAAGGAAAATGTAGCCAAATGAGAAAGGAGAGGATTGTTTTGGAAAAATTTTTAATCTCAAAATGTGAAACCCCAACCATATACGCGTCATTTCGATATCAGTAATTTTGTAATGAATAAATGAAATTTCATGAATTATATTGATGGATATGTGTATTGGAGATTGAAATAATGCAATTAGGAATTTAA
>JAXCLR010000092.1:41139043-41149594 GCA_035584095.1 Annona squamosa
AAATGCAAGAGAACAACAAAAGGCATGAAGGAACCAAGCAAACTAAAGCATTCCAAGTTTTCAAGTTCATCAAGCTTTCTGCCGAGGTGAAGTCGCACACCGAAGTCGACTCCACCTGCGACTTGGGTAAAGTCGATACCCAAGTCGACCCAACCTGGAACTTGAAGACTTTACGGAAAGGCGAAGTCACACCCGAAGTCGACTTCATCTGCGACTTGGGTGAAGTCGCACCAAAGTCGAGTCCACCTGCGACTTAGGTCGCAACGGTTGGAAATTATTCGAACGTTGGCGCATTTAATGCACGCCACCTACCTTCAAACGTTCGGATTCCCTCCAAAATTATAAAAGGCAGTCATTGTAGATGAGGGAAGTAGCTGGAAAATCATTAAGTGTGCTTAACTCCCATCTTCAAGAGCATTAAAGAGATCAAGCCCATTCAAAGAAGAAGAACTTTGCTTCAAACTACAAGAGCTCAACTTCTGAATCTTCAAAGCCTACACTACGAGTTCTTCTCTGCGCCAAACTACTTCTATACAACTGTAACGTGTAGATTCTTTTGTTATTTCATTTGTTTGTATTGAACTTGATTTAGTTTGAGGAACTAAGATCAAGTGAAAGCAAAGTAGTGTGTGATTGGAGTGAAACTCATCACCTACTTGTGCTGAGATTTGTTGAAGCCCCCTAGAGCTAGAATCTAGAATAGAGCAGTGGCTCTAATTGTATTTGAGAAATACAATAGTGGAACCCAAGTCATAAGGAGTGTGAGCTTGGAAGAGTGAAGTAGGGAGGTTGCCCGAACCACTATAAAAATCTTGTGTGCTTGACTTATATTTCTGCTTTCTACATTATATTATTTTCCATTTCATTTTTTCTACCAAGGGGATTAAACTTTCAAGGGGTTAAGTTTTTAAGTTACCAAAGAATTTTTTAAGAACCCAATTCACCCCTCCCCTCTTGGGTTTTGCTATTAACTCGGGGCCAACAGACATGTTCTACCTCATGAATGGAATGGATTATATTAATCATGATTAAATTAGAATGATAATTATTTAATTTGATCAAAATATAAGAGGCCTTTTCAAATGACCATAACTTGGACAAGAAATGTCATTTTGACATGAAATTTTTTGTGTATGACTAAAGTGAGATGGCCTATCATATGGATGGCTTTGATTAAGCTCAATCCCATGAGAAAATATTGAATCACTTATGGATAAAACCCTTAGACTTTGTGCTATTAAAATGTGGTTTATCATTAATGCAAAAGTCAATGTATTTAAGGGGAAATTGAGGTGGCTTAACGAGGTATTTTTAAGGAATTTTGCAGTTTTCAAAAATTCAAAAATTCATGCAAAATTCGCTGCACATCGTTAAATGGACTGGATTTTGGGAAAATTTTGGTGCAACAAAAAGACAAAAATGTGGACAGCTTGGACGTGATCATGTAAACAACATTGTTGGGCAGTTTTTGTGTTTTAAAATTTATGTAAAATGATATTTACATGGAATAAATATGATAGATCAAGTGGGATAAATATGAACACTATTAAACCTCAAAAATGAGGTGGAAATTATAAGGGTTACAGGCAGAATATAAAAGAGAGGAAAGGGGTTGTTTGCACCTTACCTAGTGGAGAGTTTGGAGAGAAAAAAAAGTTTAAGGGTCCAGCAAGGTGGACGTCCCAAGAAAAGGAGAAAGGAAGAAAAAAAAAAGAAAAAAAAGAAGAGGAAAAATAAGAGAAGAAAATATGTGAGGCAATGTGGGAGCAAAACCACACAATCACAAGTAGGTATTAAACCAAGTTTTGTTTGACAAATTCCAAATTTTCTAGCTCAATCAACGGGTAATAAATTTGATCCATTATGAACATTAAGTGATAATTTATGAAGCCTTTGATAAGGTTATTAAAGGATAAATGAATGAGCAAATTTAATTTGAGCATTCAAGAAAGTTATAAATGAATTTAGGGTTGGTTATAACAAGTGCACCACACTAGATTTTTTATAAAATTTCATTTAATGTTGCTGTTTTTAGCATATTTTATGAATGAATTATGTGAATTGTTTCCATGTTTAATATATGTTAAACCAAGCATGTTTGATGGACCTTAGAAGGGTGAAACTTAAGGTTGACAACTTGATGCAAATTCTACTCATTTATGGTAGAATTGGTGCATGATTTAAGCAACATGATATGTGAAAAATTGAAAAGGTAAAATACCCTAAATATGAAGCAAAAAGGGGATGTCCAAAGGGCTGAAAATAAAAATATAAAAATCTGTTTTGTATGGCCATGGTGATGTTGATGTCCAAGGTGGGAAAATAAGAAGGAAAAGTTGTTGTTTTGTTAAGGGGCTTTGATTTCATGAATATCCCCCAAATAATGTGCAAAATAAGTGTCTAAATTAAGCAAAAAATGTAAGAAAAAGTTTTTTTTAATATAAACTTGATTAACACATAATTTATGTGTGTCTAAGAGAGTTCACATGAAGGGTCTGGTTGGCAATAATGGGAAATGACTAAGTATGATTAGTTAAAATGAAAAAAATAAAAGGAAACTATGGTAAAATGAGAAAAGAGAGACCTATTTTTGAAAAATTATAAAATCTCAAAATTTTATAATTAAAATTTGTAGCCCTAGCTCATAGGTAAGTGTCTTGAATTAGCACCAATGTGAAAATATAGAGAATAAGTGTTGAATTACAAATGGAAAGTAATAAACTTCCATATGTTAAGTAAAATTTAATGGTTATAATGAATGAGAAAACTTACCCTAAATAAGGGTATTAAAAATGAAAGAATGATTGCTGTGGAACCATCCGTCACACTAATGTGAGAATTGAAAAATTGAGTGGGTTGGAAAATTTTATGATGTGCAACTATATGAAATTTTATAAATATAAATGAAATGTCATTCTTATGTGTTTAGGCAAAGGCAGGTAAGAAGTTAAAGAAAGGAACTGAAGTGAATTTAGGTAAGCAAACAAACTTTTGAAAAACTTACTTTTTCAAAATGTTGACAATACGTTGCAAATTGATATTTAAATACTTTGAAATATACCTTGAAAATGGATGTTTAAAGGCTTTTGGAATTATTTAAGGATGCCTATCCCTGTAACTCTTGCAAAATGACTTGAATATTGTTTCATTAAAATAATGTTAAGAAATTATAGTTCAAATGGTTATTCATGAAAATCAGGCTAACATGTCTATGTTTATGGTGCACAAGGTACTGAGTTCACTTTAGAAGTGTAAGCGGACCAGTTGTACTCTTTTAGTGTGACCAAGTCACTAAAATGGGCCAAAGGCCAGCGGTGCCCTCCTTGAGATGGGAGCAAGATGATGGGATGGTCGCCTAACTAGCGTACCATCATATGATGTTCATATTATTTTAATAAAAATATATTTGCATTTTTCATGATATACCCATGTTGGGTATGATGTTGGTTATTCAAAAATGTTTATATAAGAAAAACTTTGCCTGAAAACTATGCAACTTACTGAGTTAATACTCATGATTTATTTTCTAAACCCTAAGGCAGGTGCAAGATGACTATGGAGGAAAAGGCACAAGTTAAATGAAGAAATATAACTCTTGCATTCCTTTGTATGTATTTATATAAATGGTGATATTTATGGAATGGATGTTTGTAAACTTGTTGCATTTATAGGGAAATATACACTGTTGATGTGTGATATGGATTGAGATATGTTAATATATTAAAAAAATGATGGTGGGTGATGTATGTGTATTTTAACATGATATCAATGTTGTGAAGTTTTAGGTTTTATGATGGAAATAATGGAAGAAAATAAATGTTGAATGTGTAAATCAGGGCATGATGGATAAGATGGGCAAATTGATGTAAAAATGATTATGTGGCATAAGATGAAATCTTATGGAGTAAATTATAAATGTATTTTCATGTTATAAACTCGCCGTGTGATAGAGAAATAATCCTGCTCATATTTACCAATCAATAAATTATCTCGAATTAAGGCTCATGTTGTGACTCTCGGGTTAGTGCACCGCAAGTCAATTCCTTCCTCTTGTAAATACTTCTTGGCCACAAGTCTGACTTTGGTTGTGTTTGGGAATGAGTAAAACTTTTAATAAAAAGTTTTGAGGAATAAAAGTTGTCAAATGATGTGATATAATAGGGGTAATGATGAGTAGTAAAAATGATAAAATTTTAAAAAAATAGGTTAGTTGTATGGGTAGTTGTATAGAAATGATTGAAAAGTAGGGTAATTGTATAGAAAAATGTGAAAAAATAATTAAAAAATATGATTGATGTAGAAAGCGAAAAGTTTTAAATTGAAAAGTTTTAATGTGACAACTTTTAACCATTGCCAAACATACCCTTTATTTCTTACAACAAGTCTACTTTCATCTATTTTGTTAATAAAAACTCATTTCGTACCAATAACAGTACAATCCTTTGGCCTGAAAACTATGTGCCATACTTGGGCTCTTTCAAACTAATTAAGCTATTCTTGCATAGCAATAATTTAGTTTTCATCATTAAGTGCTTGATCAATTGAGTTTGACTCTATCTTGGATACAAATGCAAAATACTTACATATATTTTGCCTAAAACCTCTAGTTTTCACACCTTCTTATATGTCTCTTATAATTTATTCAATTAGATGGTCATTTTTGAACTTCATATCTTTGGGAGGTTTGTAGGAAACATTACTTTCACTTACCACTCTGTCTAAGCTTTGATCTTGATTGGGTTCTCCTCCCCCTTGCTTTTCCACTTGTAGCTTTTCAAAGTTCTTTGATAGATCGTTTCCATCACTAAGCTCATTCTCCTTCTTAGGAATTGGGTTAAATTCCTCAAATGTAATGTGAATGATCTATTTAATAACATGGTTTCTTTTATTGAAAATTCTATATGTTTTGCTATTTAAGAAATATCCAAGAAATATAGCTTCATCATTTTTTGCATCTAGTTTGCTAGGATTATCTTTTCCACTATTTAACACATAGCAGGTGCAGCCAAATTTATGAAAATATGAAATATTTAGTTTTCTACCTTTCCATAGCTCATAAGGGGTCTTTTTAAAGATAAATTTAATGGTGACATGATTTAAAATATGAAAAGCTGTACTTATATCTTCACCCTAAAATTTCTTAGATAATTTACTTTTATTTATTATGGTCCTAGCCATCTCTTGTATCGTTCTATTTTTTTCTTTCAACTACTCTGTTTTGTTGAAGAATTTTAGGTGCAGAAAATGAATGATAAATCCCTTTTCATTACAAAATTTTGTAAAATATTTGTTTTCAAATTCACCACTATTATCACTTCTAATAGATATAATTGTATTTTATTTTTCATTTTGCACCAATCTTGAAAACTAACAAATATAGAGAAGGATTCATTTTTGCTAGCTAATAGCATTATCCGAGTGAATCTTAAAAAAATCATCTATAATAATAAAAAAGTACTTCTTTCTTCCAAAACTCAAAATGTTGGGTGGTTTATAGATATCCATGTGTAATAACTCAAGAGGTCTTGTAATAGAAATTTCATTTTTAGGTGAAAAGGTTACTTTTAATTGTTTGGACATGTGACAAGCTTTATAAATTTTGTCCTTGTCATATTTGAGTTTTAGTAAACACTTCTACCAAACTTTTTCTATAGGTCTTGATGTTTGATATGTTTATATGTCTAAGTCCTTTGTACCATACTTATGGATCATTATCTACAGTCACTAAACATTTTTCATCCAATTCATCAAGGGAAACCAAATATATACTTTCATGTCTTTTTCCACTAAAGACCATGGTCTCCATCAAATATATTGCATATAGATCATTCAAACATGACTTTATAACCTTTTCATGCAGTTGGCTAATACTCATTAAGTTGTGTTTGAGTCCTTCAACAAATAACACTTCCTCTATGCATGCACTTGTGATATTATAAATAATTTTCTTAACAGTTATTTTACCCTTTTCATTATTCCTAAACGCAACAATCCCACCATTATAAGTTTCAAGTTCATAGACCAAAGCTTTGTCCCCAGCCATGTGCCTTGAGCTGCCATTATCCATAAACCATGTGTTGTTTGCTTAGATATAAGACAAACCTGCAAAAATAATTAAGTGAAGATCATCTCTTTGGTAACCACTTTATAGGTCCATTTGGGTTAGTAAGTGATTGCATTCTATGTCCTTGTATTCTAGAAGACACAAATTTAATGTTCTTGGGTACCCATACTAATTTAGTCCGTAGTTGTTAATTTCTTGATCTTGCATTGATATATTTTATGACCAAACTTATTGCAAAAATTGCATGCCCCACAAATTCTTTGGGGTGAACTCCATGCCCAAATTGGTCTTCTCATTCAATCAACTCTTGTTGTTTTTTATTTGTGCTGTGATCTACCTTGGCTTGGGGTGTAACCTATTTTGGAGCATTTAATTTGCTAAATTCTTCTTTCTTAAATGTAGAATACCCAAGTCCTCTTCCACTAGTTGAGGTAGTCATATTCAAGAACATTTTAGCACTTTCTCCTGAGCTATAGAATTTTACTACTGACTCATTTAATGTCTTATTTTCTTTCTTGAGCCTTTCAATTTCAGTTTCAAGGCTTTGGTTTCATCTATTAGGTACTTGACTCTTTTGGTTAATTTTCATTCATAATAATAGTTAAGTCACATTATTTTTTCTATAATGTATATTTGTTGCCTAGTTTCTTAGTCTCATCATATGATGAATCATAGGTTTGTCGTAGTTCTTTTGACTTGGCACATCTGAGACAATCATAAGTGAAGGAATAGATAGATTTAGAAATAGACAGATAAAATTTAGAAGTTACCTCCTCACTGCTTGTGCAATTAGTTGAAGCAATTAGGCTTTCAACTAGTTTGGTTGTTGTGAGGCAGTTTAAAGTACTTTTTTTCTTCAATTCCTATTAAACAACATATCCTGGCACAGTTTGTAGCTTCATGTTTCTCATTTGAAGAGTTGCTGGTAGTGCAAGAATCCTTATTTACATATATTCCTCTACTCTTGAGCTTTGGAAACCTTCTTGAACTGCTTCTTTCTTTCTTCTCTTGCTTTTCTTTTGATTTGTTTTCTTCAAATGTAAGACATTAAGCTTGTATATGTCCTACTCTTCCACAACCAAAATACTTAGTTACTTCTTTTCTCTTCTACTTTTCTCCTTAAATCCTTTGGAGCCATAGCTTTTTTTCTTTCCTCACAAATTTTCTAAACTTTCTTGTGAGAAGTTCAGTTTTTCCATCTTCACTTCGAGATAAAGAATGGGATTCATCTGAATTGTGTGTGGCTTTTAATGCAATGACTTTCTTTCCTTTATATTGTTCCTCATTTCTCTTCTTTATTAGCTCATGGGACATAAGTGAGCTAATAAGATCTTTCAACTTTAGTGTGTTTAAGTCCTTTGGATCTTCAAAAACTATGATCTTAGGGTCTAAGATTCAGGTAGAGCTCTTAGAATTTTTAGGACCTAATCAAATTCAGATATTGTCTTTCAAGACCTTTTAATGAATTAGTAAATGTTGAAAATTTAGATAATATTTTAGAAATATATTCAATATCTAGCATTTCAAAACTTCTAAATTCTCTAATTAAAATATTTTTTCTCATCCTTTGGATTTGAGAAGTGCCCTCACATATTAAAGTTAAAGCATCCCTTATCTCTTTGGCGGTTAAACAAGAAGACACCCTATCATACTCAGTTGTAGTTAAAGCACAGAATAATGAGTTCATTACCTTGGCTTTACCTTTTACTATTCTGGCTTCCTCCTTAGTCCGTTTGGAACATTTTTCACCTTTAGGTAGTGTAACACCATCTTGGATGGCTATCCAAGAGTCCATATCAGTTATCATGATAAGCTGTTTCACTTTCAACTTTTATTAACCAAAATTACTACAATTAAGTAAATGTGGTCTTGTGAAAAAATGGCCCTCAACCAAAAAGGAGTAACAGTTGATTGGGATGTCATTTATATAAGATCTCTTTAATTTAAACTCAAAAACCTGCTTTGATATCAATTGATAGTCCCGAGTTTGTGGTAAAATTTAAAAGGAAAGGGTGAATCGAGTTCTTTTAAAATTCTTTTAATGTATTAATTTTAACCCATTGTAGATTTGGTCCCCTTGAATAAAAACGTTGAGAATAGAGATGTAAATAAGGCAATAATACTAAACACACCAGATTATAGTAGTTCGAGATAACCTTGCCTACTGCACTCCTCTAAGGACACACTTTTGTGTCTTGAGTTCCACTATATCAATGTCATTATAGCTGGAGCCCTTACTCTCTTCTAGATTCTAACTTTAAGGGTCCTTTACAAATTTCACATAAGTAGGAAGTGAGTCACACTTTAACCATATACTACTTGCCTTCACTTGATCTTGGTCTCTGATAATAAATCAAATGAAATCATGAAAGAATTGAAAAATAAAGAATCTACACTTTATAAATGATGTAGAAGAAGTTTTACCACAAGAAGAACATGTAGAGTAAGTTTGGGAAAGGATCTTTTTGACACTTGCAATGAGTAACACTGTTCTTCTAGTAGAGCACTTAAATAATCACTTGAATGCTTGTAAGGTAAAAGGTGGAAGCTTAATCAATGGTCTAGCTAACTATCTCCTCTTCATTTGACATTTCTTAAATAGAGAGGGAATAATTTGAGCATTACGAGGTAGGTGGTGCACATTTAATGTGTCAATGTTCAAAATTTTCCAACCGTTACAATCCTAGTTGCACTCAGAGTCGGCTTCAGGTGTGATTTTGCCTAAGTCACAAACTAAAATTAACTTGGGTTATGACTTTGGTCTTCAGCTCATCAGTCTTCAATTATCAAGTTCCTCTTTGAGGTCGATTGGGTCTCAGACTTAACCCAAGTCAATTTGGGTTGCAACTTCATTACTTATTATACTTGTTGGAACTTTAATGCTTCACAAACTTAGTCCCTTGATATGTATGCCTTTTGATTCTTCATATTACAACTTCAAATACTTTATACCTCTATTCTTCTTGATCATATACTTAGTCATCATACATTTGAAACTTCATCAATGAATTTGTCTTGGATCTTAAATCTTAGCAAGTAAGGTTGTTCAAGTCATGCTTATCGCTTTGGAACTTGAATCTTCTTATTTTGAATCCTTGTTATACTCGAGTCTAATGCGGGGGCCTACTCGAGATGCATCTTAACTCAAGTTGAATTGCTAAATTGACTTTAGATGAGATTTCACCCAAGTCCGATGTCAGAATTGACCTAGGTTGTGACTTCATTAAATTCAGTAATGGACCCCTGAAGTTCATTCAAGTCACTGACAAAGTCGACTTCAGGTGCGACTTTGCCTGCTCACACGTCCACATTATCAATATTGTCCAAAAATTCAATGTTGAAGTCGATAATGGAGTCGACTTGGGTATCGACTTGACTTAATCGATACTTGAGTCAACTTGGCTTGTGATGACTTGTCATGCCTTGAATTTGAAGATTCTCAACCTTAAAACATATTGAATACTTGTCAGTACTTTAAAACTTTTTAAATTGAGTTGTTAATCATCAAAATATGGATTGTGTTTGATTTGTTATTTATTTTACAACAATCCTAGCATATTCATCCTTTTTCCCATGTGGCCTGTTAGCCATAGTAGCATGTGTTGTAAACATATGGAAAATTATGCACAATTTATATTTTGATAATTAATGATTCAAATTGAGTAATGTCAAGGTACTAACGAAAGTGGAGTTGTTTTAAGGTTTACATAATTCAAGAATCAAAACTTGGCAGGTCAAGCCGCATGCCAAGTAGACTCAGCATTGAATTAGTTAAAGTCAATATCGAAGTCGACTCCATCATCGACTTTAGAGCACCATTTTTCGAAAACACTGAAATGTAGACACTTGAGCAGATGAAGTTGCAATCAAAGTTGACTTTGCATATGACTTGGGTGAAGTTGCAACCCCAAGTCGACTCCGTCAACGACTTGAGATATCTTTAGGGTCTAGAGTTAAAAGTAACAAAGTCAAGTCGCAATCCAAGTTGACCCTCACATGCAACTTGGGTGAAGTTGTGGCGCCCCGAACTGAGGTGCCTAGAAGCCTTACTCCGGGATCGTTTTGATTGGTAAACGTGACTCAGGATTATTGCCCTGATCACACGGCAGGATTTTTTTTTTTTTTCATCAATCCATGGAAAATTTTCATCATACCTTATGCCTAGTATATCATGATATTTTTTGAAAATTTGTGATGTTCACCGTGGTTACTGTTCACAGCGACGTGGTTACTGTTAATGGGTTTCAAAAATTGATATTTTTTCCAAAAATAAAAAAATACCATGACATACCTTATGCGTAGTATATCATTGGATATTTCTTATATTTTGAATTTATCATCATTTACTTGTCCAAAAAAATCATTTTCTCCCTATACTAAAAATCATCATAAATTCACTTAAGCATAATTCTTAATTCCAAAAATTATGAAATTAATATATCATCATTTCAACATCATATTTATCATAATCATACATCCCAAATCAT
>JAXCLR010000092.1:41149694-41186291 GCA_035584095.1 Annona squamosa
AAATAATCTTCAAAATTACAAATGTCGAAATGACGCGTATATGGTCGAAATGACGCGTATACGGTCGGGGTTCCACAGAAGTCACACATGAAGTCGACTAAGACATGCAACTTGAATGGAGTGGTAAATAAAGTTGAGCCCAACACTAAATTCAAACAGATGAAGTCCAAGTAATGGCATCTTAAGCTCAAGAATGACAAGCTTAAACTAAAGATACATTAAGCTTTCATCAAATGTTTGAAAGAGATTGACCAAGTTCAATTTTCAAGAAGATTGAATGGGCCTCTAATACGAATGAAAATTTATTAGAATGAATCATGAAGAAACAAGGAAAAGCATACAAGCACAACAAGATCACATTATGTCAAAGTTTCGAGAAGTCGAATAGTAAGTGAAATCGCAATCCGAGACAACTTCACCTACAACTTCGATTAAGTCTAAGACCAAATCGACTCAAGAGTGGAACTTAACTGAAGAGCTAAAGATCAAAGTCACAACCCAAGTCGACTCGAGTCTACGGCTTGGGTGAAGTGAAGTCGCATCCAAAGTCAACTCCAGTCTGTGACTTGGATGAAGTTGCATCCAAGGTCAACTCCAAGTGTAACTTGAATCACAATGATCAAAAAAAATTTAAACGTTAGTGCATTAGATGTGCTCCTCCTACCTCTAAATGTTCAAAATTACTCATCCCTTATTTAAGACACTTCAAATGAAAGGGAGAGGAAGAGAAAAAGCATTGATTGAGTTCAACCTCCTCATTTTTAAGCATTTAAGCGATCATCAAAGAGGGCTTCCAACAAGAACTGGGTGATAAATTGCAAGTGTTGAACTGCTCCATCAACAACTCATTCTACACATTTTTCTTTGCGTAGAAACCTATTCTCTACACGTCTGTAAAGTGCGGCATCAATTCTCTTTATTGTTCATTTGTGTTTCCACTTGGTTAGGTATTAGAGACCAAAAGAAAGTGAAGGCAAAGTAGCGTACAACTAGGCATAACTCATCACCTATTTGTGCTAAGTTTGTAAAGGTCCCCTAGGGCTGGAATCTAGAAGAGAACAAGTGCTCTGACTATATTATCTTTTTGCTCAGTGGAACCCAAGGCACTAAGGTGTACTCTTGGAGGAGTGGCATATGAATGGTTATCCCAAACCACTATAGTATCTTGAGTTTATTTTTTATTTTGCTTGCTTTTATATTGTCCATGTTTTTCATTCAAGGGGATTAAACTCACAATGGGTTAAGCTTCTGATTAGAAAAGAAAAAAAATTTTAAAAACCAAATTCATCACTCCCCTCTTGGGTTTTACCACAAACTCGAGACCAATAAGAGGCATCAGAGTAGGTCTTTGAGTTTCCACAAAAAATATTTTATTTTAAATGGCATCCAATCAACTTCTACCCCTGCTTTTGCTAAGGGCCAGTCATTAACTAGGCCACAACCATTTGATAGAAGTAATTTCGGTTACTGAAAGTTGAGAATAAAATAACTTATTATGGCTACTAACATGGACTCTTAGATTACTATTCAAGACGGAGTTACTCTATCATTTAGTGAAAAAGTCTCCGGATGAACTGAGGAGGAAGTTAGAATAGTGAAGAGCAATGTCAAGGCGATGAACTCCCTTTTCTATGCGTTAACTACTACAGAGTATGATAAGGTATCATCTTGTAAAACTGTGAAAGAAATATATTATACACTAACAATAATATATGAGGAAACTTCTCAATTCCAAGGGATGAGTAACCACTTAGCAGACGAGAAAAATATTTTAACAGACAAAGTTGAAAGGCTAAAGAAAGAAAATAAAACACTAAATAAATCATTAGTCAAATTCTCTAACCAAGGCAAAAGTGTCAAAATATTTTTAAATATGACCATCCAAAACAACAAAAGGAGACTTATGTATTCCACATTTGAGCAAGATGAAAGCAGTAAATCAAATGCTCCAAAATTGGTTAAAAACCAAGCCAAGACCACTACCTTTCGTAAACTAAGAATGGATTATGTTGCTTGGACTAGAAGGCCGACTTGGGAACCCCATAGCATATGGAGCCTTACTCCTAGACTCTTAAGGGCATGTGATTTCTACAATAAGTTGGGTCATAAAATTCATCAATGAGGAATAAAAAATTATATGACCAAGGTGCCAAATTAGTTTGGGTATCAAAGAACATTAGATTTGTGTCTTCCAAAGTAGAGAAATGTAGACTCTAATGACTCACTAACCTAAATGGACCCATAAAATGGGTACCAAAGAGATAAGCTTTATATCAAAATTTTTATAGGAATGTTTTAATACAAAAGCCAACAACATATAGTTCATGGACAGTGGTTACTAAAGATACATGATAGGAGAGAAAGGATTATTCTAAGACATTAAACCGTGTAATAAAAGAATTGTTGCATTTGGAAACAATGAAAAAGGTAAAATAAAAAGTAAGGAAAATATTTATGGTATTTCAAATGCATGTATTGAGGATGTGTTATTTGTTGAAGGACTTAAACACAATTTAATGAATATTAGCCAATTATGTGACGAAGGATATATTTAGTAATAAATAAAAATTTTGATGAAAAGTTTTGAAGGATAAAAGTCGTCAAATTGTGTGATATATAGGGGTAATAATGATTAGTAAAGAAGATAAAGTTAAAATTGATAGGTTAGTTGTGTGGATAGTTGTGTAGAAATGATTGAAAAGTAAGGTAGTTGTATAGAAAAATATGAAAAAATAATTAAAAACATAATAGTTGTGGAAAGTGAAAAGTTTTAAACTGAAAAGTTTTAACTTGATATTTTTTATCAATTATCAAACACACCCAAAAGCTACAAAGTCATGTTTGAATTTTCTATATGCAATGTTCTCGGCAAAAAACATGAAAATATACCATTAATGAATTGGATAAACAATGTCTTATGGTCATTGATAATGATCCATGGGTTGGGCATAAAAGACTTAAATATATTAATATGTCAAACATTAAAGCCCTATGGAAAATGAGTCTGGTAGAAGAGTTACCAAAGCTTAAATATGACAAAGATAAAATTTGTAAGACATGTCAACTATCCAAGCTGCCCAAAATGTCATTTTCTTCTAAAAATGAAGTTTCAACCTCAAGGTCACTTGAACTATTACACATGAATCCAATAGACCATCCTACATCATGACTCTTGGAGGAAAGAAATATATTTTTGTTATTGTTAATGACTTTTCAAGATTGACATGAATAATACTATTAGCTAACAAAGATGAAATCTTCCCCATGTTTGTTACTTTTTCAAATTTGTTGCAAAGCGAAAAACAAAATGCAATCATATTAATTAGAAGTGATCATGGTAGTGAATTTGACAATAAACAATTAATTAAATTTTGTAATAAAAAAGGAATTCACCGTATATTTTCTGCAGTAAAAACTCCCCAACAAAATATGGTAGTTGAAAGGAAGAATATAACAATACAAGAAATTGTTAGAACTATGCTAAATGAAAACAAATTATCCAAAAAAATTTAAGGTGAAGCTATAAGTATAACGTGTCATGTATTAAATCGAGTTACCATAAGAACAATCTTGAAAAAGATCTCGTATGAGTTATGAAAATGTAGAAAACTAAATATTTCATACTTTTACGCTTTTGGTTGCATTTGCTATATTTTGAACAATGGAGAAAAAAATGTAAAAAAATTAGATGCCAAGAGTGATGAGGCAATATTTCTTAGATATTCATCAAATAGCAAAGCGTATAGAGTTTTCAACAAAAGAAATCAAGTAGCAGAAAAATCTATTCATGTTGTATTTGATGAATTTAACCCAATTCCTAAAAAGGAGGATGAGCTAAGTGATACAAAGACCTATCAAAGAATCTCAAAAAACTAATGTGAAAAAGCAAGGGGGAGTAGAATCAAACCAAGAACAATCTCCAAACGAGAAGGTAAGTGAAAGTAATAGCTCTTACAACCTCCAAAGGATTTGAAATTCAAAAATGATTATCTAATTGAGTAAGTAATTGGTAACATATATGAAGGTGTAAGAACTAGGGGCTTTAGACATAATATATGTGGACATTTTGCTTTTGTATCTAAAATAGTCCCAAATTCAGTTGATCAAGCCCTCAATGATGAAAATTGAATTATGACAATACAAGAAGAGCTAAATTAATTTGAAAGGAACTAAGTATGACACCTAGTTCTTAGACCCAAAGATTGCACAGTTATTAATATCAAATGGATCTTTAGGAATAAATTAGAGGAAATAGACTTGTGTTGAGAAACAAAGCTAGAATTGTAGTCAAAGGGTATTCACAAGAAGAAGGAATTGACTTTGAAAAATCATATGCTCCTGTGGCAAGATTAGAAGCCATACGCATCCTATTAGCATTTGCATCTCATAAGAATTTCAAACTGTTTCAAATGGTTGTAAAAAATGCATTTTTGAATGAATAGCTAAATAAAGAGGTATATGTTAAACAACCTCCTGATTTTGAGGAAAAAGATCAATTCAAATTTGTTTTTAAGTTGACCAAAGCTCTATATGGATTGAAACAAGCTCCAAGAGCTTAGTCTTAGAGGTTAAGTAAATTTTTGACTGATCATGACTTTTGCAACGCCCTGGTCCAACTATCACAGGTATTATCTGCTTTGGGCCTCAGCCCTCACCCAAAAAGATGCCTTAACAGAGTTACTAATAGCCTTCACTTATAGCCTAAGCTCCCTCCTTCATCTTAACTGATGTGGGATGCCTTAACAGAGTTACTAGCGACCTCCACTTATAGCCTAGACACACTAGCAGGATATGAGAGTTAGCTCTAATACCATTTGTAATGCTCTGGCTCAACTGTCGCAAGTATTGTTCACTTTGGGCCTTAGCCCACATAATTTTGTCCTTCTTGGTACCTTGAATGCACCCCGAAAGACATCTTAATAGAGTTACTGGTGACCTTCACTTATAACCCAAATTCCCTTCTTCATCCTAACTAATGTGGAATGTTTGACACTACCTTATTCATCAAGTACAAAGGAAAAAGATGTTACATACTTTCAAAGAGAAAAGGTTGACACTACCTTATTCATCAAGTACAAAGAAAAAAGATGTTACATATTGTTCAAGCAAAGTAGCGTGTGACTAGAACGTAACTCGTCACCTACTTGTGCTGAGTTTGTAAAAGTCCCCTAGAGCTGGAATGTAGAAGAGGAGAGCAAGTGCTTTGACTGTATTATCTTTTCGCTTATTGGAACCTAAGGCACTAGGATGAGCTTTTGGAGGAATGGAGTATGAAAGGTTGTCCTGAACCACTATAATATTTTGAGTTTATTTTTTATTACACTTTCTTTTATATTGTCTATATTTTTTATTAAAGAGGATTAAACTTACAAGAGGTTAAGCTTCTAATTAGGAAAAGAAAAAAATTTCAAGAACCCAATTTACCCCTCTCCTCTTGAGATTTGCCACATACTCGGTATCAATAGTGTGCATGAGGAGCTCAAATCTGTCTAAATTTTTTACTACATATCTTATTTTGTTTACTCCACATCTTGGAAATTGAAAAGGGGAGAATCTTTAACATGCAACTTGCCTAATTTTTCCATCATCTTCCCCATCACTAACTATTGGCATCCACGAATTTAGGAGATGGGAGCTTTAACCCACTTGGATTTTCCCCCCAATCATGGCTTAAAATCATCCTCTAGATTCATAGGCATTTCACTAGCATGTTGAACGAAAGGAAGAAGATCTAAGAGGATTTTAGGAAAAAGAAAATTTCCTCACCAACACATAAGATCAATAATAGCCATGATGATCTCTTTTGCTCTAGCAATGGTGATGGTGACAAGTAGTGAAGGTGGTGATTGCAACAACACCCCCCCCCCTTCTTGACCTCCTTTCTTTCCCTTCTCATTTTCTCTCTTTTATTTGTTGTAAGCAGATGCAAACCTGCCTCTACTACATTTCTCCTCTTCTATGTTATGGTTGGTGCATGCTAGCCTCTTCTCTTCTTTTTATGGACTTCCCTTGGGCAATCCACACATGCACTATTGCTTGCAGACTTTTCCTTTTTGTATTTATATTTTTCTTATAATTTATAGTATATCTATATAATCTATTATACAAAACTTGTATAAAAACCTTACCCATTTCATCATTTATTCATAACCTATTGTATGCATTCAACAATTTGCTATCAATTATTTAATACACTTATTAATTAGTTTAATATTTTAAACTAACTATGATATCTTCTAGAGTCTTGAGATTTATTCAAACAAATAAATTTAAAAACTCTTTGGCCCTTTTATTTTACTTGTCTACATGCATTTTTGGCCATTAACTAATGATTTAAAAAACATGCATTCAAATGACCAAAAATTTTTCATTAAATTAAAATGCCACGTTAGTGATTTATTATCATTGTTCAAAGTTTAATATTTTTATAACATGCACATGAAATATCGGCATAATTTGTAGACCACATGCTTATGTTAAATAGTTTAATCTCATTACATTGGTTTAGTAACCTTCTTAATTGAAATTATTATTCTACAATTAAACATGATATTTTGCATCTTGTTTTCATTTTAAAATAATTTTAGGCCTTCGATTAAGATTCAATTTCCTGAATTAAATGGCCTCAAATTCTATATATACCCTTTATTACATGAACATGAAATTCTAGGCTTTACACATTACTAATCCTAAAATAGAGTCCTCATTGCTCGACTAGCTAAATATAAACTCCTTCTAAGTCATAGCATGTGCGACATGAACCCACCCCAAGATATGGAGCATGATGACATGTTCTCTGTTATTTGGAGTTGATGCGCACCAAGTGCTTATCGTTAAGAGCACTGTGATCACCAGTTTAATTAAAATTTACTGAAACACATTAAAGCTATCACTATGCGGGTGATAGTGTAGAATAACGGTGAGTAGGGTCGAATCCATGGAGAGGCTATATAATTTTGAATTATTTTAAGCAAAAAGAGAAAAGTGAAAGAGGGTATAAAGAAGAGAAAAAAATTAGAGATAAGGGAGAAGAAATTAGAGAGAAAAGAAAAAGAAATTAGAGAGAGAAGAAAGGAGAATTGTGAAGAGAAAGAAAGAAGAGAGAGAAAGTAGATAAATAAAAGAGAGAAAGAGATAGAGAAAGGAAAGGAGAAATTGCAATTAACTAAAATTAAATCTAAACTAGGACAGTGATTAAAAGGCTACAAAAATAAAATTTAATCTACCAAAATAGGAATGAAAATTGCATTAAATTTAAAAATTATAATGCATAAAACGTTAAATCTATACTTAAACATTACAAATCTAGAGTTAACAACCACAAAGCATTAAAAAATTTTATTTGCCCCACTTCTTGCTCGAAAATCACTCTTTTGAGAAGTAATCCAAGCCCTTGGAGTTTTTTCCCACTTGGCAAAGGTCCCACCTAAATGGGCCCCACTTCAAGTGATGGGAGAGTGTGTGTCTTGGGATGAGTGTAAGACCCCTTTTATGCTTGTGGAGCACCCCCTCTTGAGCTTTGAGAATTCGATGTGGGATTCTGATTTTTAGGTTGCTATAGCTTTGCTGCTGTTGTCGTTGAGGTAGGTTCAATGTGGGCCAGTGGCACTGTCTTTGCCAAGCTCCTAAACTGGAGGTTGTAAAACATCTGCAAATATCGTTTCTTGGCCAGTTTCTCCTCCTTGTTCAGTTGCCTCTAGAAGCTGTAGATGGATCCCATGTTCAACACTCTGTTTGCATAGATTTTCCAGGTGTAGCATTCATAGATGCGTTGGAGCCCCCCTGCTGATATCTTGTTCCAATGCTCCCTTGTCCTGCTTGCAATTTAGCAATTTTATTGCTTGATTCGTCACTGTTGGTGGGGTCGATTTGGAAGCCGGAGACTCCATCAATGATGATCTCAGCAGGGCCTCCTTGATTGGTTGCAAAAGTAGGCAGGCCACAGTTCATGGCCTCAATGAATGTTAGTCCAAATCCTTCATATAGAGCAGGCTGCACAAATGCGCCTTTTGAGTCGGCAATGCATCAATAGAGCTCCCCGTTCCGGACTCGATCGGTCTGGGTAGCAATCCATCTCATCTGCCCCTTGAGCTGGTATTTTTCTATCAAGGAGTGCATCTTCTATATCTCGCTCACCTCCTCTTTGTCCTTGGACTTTGATGCGTCAAAGAAGCCCCCGACAATGACAAGATTAACCAAGTCTCTCAGCCTCTTGTTCTTCCCATACCACTCTGTCAATCCGGTGAGGTTCTTGACAACATCCAGTCTTGCTATTGAGAAGATAATGGGTTGCTTCCTGTCAGCCAGAAATCCCAAATGCTCCTTGTTGTCCTGTTCGTTATAGAGCAGCTCTTCGGTGGCAGGATGGAACGAGGTTAGCCTCAACTGCTTCTCTGTGTAGGGGAAGTAGAGTGATTGATCAGCACTAGGCGATGCGATGTTGAATTTGGGGTCAAAGACATTAATGCCTGAAGGCACTCGATACAACCCATGCATTGTGTATGCAGAATGGTTTTCATATTGTCTTGGATGATCAATTCTGCCAGCAATTTCTTAATATGTGCTTGTGATGATAAAGTTAGTGCAATCTGCTGGGGAGATGATCGGGAGGGCAGCTACTCGAAATAGGTGCTCAGGTAGTAGCTTAGAGTTGTTTGGTTCTGCTGCCTAAATCGGTGATGAAGTTGAGGGTTGATTTAAAGAAGGAGATGAGCTGGATTTTAGGGGCAGTTGGAACAGATGGGTATGGTTGATTGTCGGATGGGTTTTAGTTGAAGGGGCTGATTGAGTGTCTGAGTTGTCTGCCTGAAATTGAGTAAGTGCAAGGCAAAAATGGGTTTTTCGTTGGTCGTCAATGGTAGCTAGGGGAAGATGTAAGGAGGCTGCCGATTTATATGGATGGTTGGAAAAACGGCAGATGCAGCTTTGAATGGTGGACGTTAGTGGCTAATTGTGGATGAATTATTGTATAATTTCCATTGAAGCATGGGGATTGGTGGGGCAGACTTGGATGCCATTGCTGCTACTATTTTGGGCATGGTGGAGCACCGAATATGGTGCTCCGATGGTGTATAGTCGCCTATACTCTTGCAGAAAATGAAAACGTGAATTTAAACATTTAATTTTGATCAAAATAATTTGAATAAGGTCGCAAAGATTTTTAATTTACTTTTTTAGCCCCTTTATTCTACAAAATTTTATCTTAGAATTTCATAACGGTTTACTTTATATCTATATTTCCAAGTGAGCCTATTTAATCCCTTTTAGCATGCCTAATTATTTTTATAATTTTTTATATTTTTAACAATATTGCAAAATGACCAATTTTATAGCAAAATTAAATATTTTAAGAAAAATGTGAATTTTACAAAATTTCACATAAAATTTGCATTTAATTAACATTTTAATATTTAACGGTGTAAATTTTATATGAAATTAAATGAAAATCTTTATACTTATTAGGAGTCACGACTCAAGGAGACATGTACTTCACTCTTTTTCAAGCCATGGTGTGTGACAATGTTTACTCATCATTTTTCAAGTCATGACACGTGTTGTCATGTATTTAATCCATCTTTGTATTTTTTGTTAGATGCAAGTTTTTCTTGTACACTCATAAAGTTGTGAAAAGACCTTTCACATATTTTATCGTTATATCAAAAAAAGAATATGGTAACAAACAACTTTTGTATTAATCTCTTTTCCTCAAGGATTTTCTTTTCAAAGGATGTAAAATCAAAGTATAAAATACAATGCAACATGCTTTTGTAATCTTCTGTTTGGATCGGATTAAAAGTATTAAATTTTTTGCCTTAATCCAAAACTTTTATGAAGAATAAATAAAAGAACTATAATAATTAAGCATTTGCTTTTTGAAACCATGATTTAGAAATTAACCCTAAAAGAGGTTGAAACAAATGATGAACCTAACATGAAAATACTCTCCCTTCATCTATAAGAGTCAAATACTTTAGTCTTTCAAATTTTTATTTAATCACTTGCTACTGATACTTTGAACTGTTCTTTTACAGGTTTCGTGGAGTGATCATTGGCATTTGGTTTCATGGCCAACGGAGCACTTATCATCTTTGAACCTACATACATGGATGCAAGCATTCTGCATTACTGTATTTGGGTCCTAGAGAAACTCAAATACTATGTCTACCAACACATAGACTATTCACCAATGGCAATTTCCTCAACTAAGAAGAGGAACTGACCATCCTTGCATGAAGTATGATATGCTTCTTAGGTCCCATTAGGTCCACTTTGTTAACTGCCCAAGTAGTCAAATATATGTCATCTCTTGGCCACACTCTTTTAGCCATCGATGCTTAGTAAAACTATTTGATATGCCTTGCAGCATGGCTTGGCTTAAAAGTTTACCAACCGATCTGTCATACCACTTGCAATAGAACATCAATAGCCCAAGGATGTTCCTACTTGAAGAATACCTAAAATCTCATAATACCTTATTTCATATTGTACTCAATAATGATGCTCAATCTAGCCTATTTATTCGATCTACTCTGTTAGTTGCTCCAAGTCACCAAAAGTTTGAGAAATCAATTAAGGTGACTTGACCTACCACCTAAAGAGCTTGTCAATCTATTTTCAACCCCCATTATAGTTTGATCCAACTTGAGCATGTCATAGCTTATGTGAATGTGGTCAATCTCTCTAGTTGCAATCCATCGTTCCAATGTAATCAATCCAATGAAAAGCTTGACGCTTTATCTCAATTCTATGAAGGGATTGACACTAAGGAAGCTCATCAAAGAAATCAAGTTGTCAATTAGTTTTTCAAGACTTCTTCGTCCCTTTCTGAAAGGCGAAGGGAGAGAACTCAACATGAAAGCCCTATGGGGAGAGTAGCCTTTCACTTGAATCTGTAGACTGCATTTCCTTTGCCTTTAGGGCAAAGCTATATTTTCTTCCATTGTCATTCAAAAAAAATGTCTAGCAAAAGCCAACAATGAAAAAGGTTGTTATTCTAGAGAATGCGTCAAGACCAAAGCTCGCCAATAGATAGTAGTATCCCTTAAAGTGTCAAACAACACATCAATGATCAATGCTTGATCTAATACCTAACTTTTCCAGCTTAATAAATTTGTCTCACTTGTAATCTTAGAGATGACTTGATTTACCTTTGGCTTATCAAAGCTCTAATACAAAACAAGCATAGAATACTACATTAAAAAGAGAGATCGAAAGCATAAGACATTCCTTTGACATAATGGAAATCAACATGGTGAGCACTAGTTAGCCTACTACCTCAAGACTTCTTAGAAGGATGAGTAAATTAAGAGCGACTATAATGCCCTCACACTAACATTCTACAGTCACTTTCACTCAGAAGGCTTCAAATCAATACCATCAACTAGCAACTTGGTATCTTCTTGCACAGTCAGAGAGGAAGAATGAGTTGTAATGCCTAAATCTCAGCTCATTTAGTGACCACAACTTTAGCCTAGTGGTAGTACATCAAGGTATGAGTTCCCAAGTTTCAAGGTTCGAAGCCCTATGATAGTCATGTTTAGGGCTATAGACCCTATGACAACATAAAAAATCTTAACTCATTCATGATCATTAAAAAGAGATCAAATGAATGAAATGGATGATGAAGGCCTAAGGATAACCAAAAGTGTCCAACTTTCACCCACTACTACCACCAAAGAATCAATAGTCAGCTTATCAGTCAAAGATTTATTTCAAAAATGCCCACTTGAGGGAAGAATTGAGCAAGATGAGAATACAAAATTTGATGAAGGTTTCTCATGTTCAATAACTTGCATATCTCTATGCCTCAAACTTATGATGTGAGAGTTAGTAGTTACATAGGACCTCCACAAGATTTTGCTACATAAAAGAAAATGATGCATCAATTTAGTGTCAAAGTGTCTTCATCTTAGGTGCCTCAACTTATTCGCATGCTAGCGGTTGGCGGATCATAAACTATTTATTCAAAAATCTCAACCTAAACTCATTTATAAACGTGTTGGACGGGCGGATTGGTGGGTCGACCATTACCACTAACACCCCTAGCTGGGGCAATGGTGCCTATAGAAACCAGATTAGCATCGTTTTGAGTTGTTATTCATTCAAGCTTACAATTAAATTATGCTTTGATGAACCAGAAACACTAGATGGAAAGTTAATGCAAGTTTAGTAGCAAATTGAAGTTCATCAAGCCAAAATGGCCAAAGCGTACAATTAGGGTGTTCGTTATCGAGTGTTTAAAGAAGGTGACGAGTACTAAAGCTGCTACAAAATCATGGCTGGAGGTAAGCTAACTAACAAGTTTGATTCTAAGTGGGATGGACCCTATGTTGTGGAGAAAGCTTATGGTAATGACACATATGAGATTACAAGTTGCAAAGGTTAGATCAAAGTCATAATCAATGGTAATTATTTAAAAAGTATAATTCATGATAAAGATAAAATTTTAATACGTCCAAACTGTTGGTCCCGAGTCTATGGAAAAACCCAAGAGGGGAGGGGTGAATTGGGTTCTTAAAAAAATCTTTGCTTAATTAGAAACTTAGCCCCTTGTAAATTTAATCCCCTTGATGAAACGTCTAGCGAGTTAGATTGAGAGGGTGCACTAAAAATATAAAACACAAGCAATCAAACCACATAAAGGGACAACAATATATAGTAGTTCGGGCAACCTTCTCTACTCAACTCTTCCGAGCACACACTCATTATGTCTTGGGTTCCACTATTGTATTATCAATATAGTTTAGAGCACCCACTCTCTTCAAGATTCTAGCTCAGGGGCATATACAATCTCATCACAAGTAGGTGACAAGTTCTACTCTAATCACACACTACTTTGCCTTCACTTCGTTTCAATCTTCAATACCAAACTAAGTAGGAAAAATAAATAATCAATGAATAACAAGAAATATACATGTTACAAATGTGTAGGCAAATTTGAGTGCGTAAAAGAACTTGTAGAAGCAGTTGTGGATGAAACAGTTCAACTTTCAGCAGTTTCAATGCAATGTTCTTCTTGAAACCTTTTGTGGATCAGTTAAATGCTAGAGAAAGTGGAAGATGAACTCATTCAATATTTTTCCAATACTGTTCTCATTCACTTGATTCTCCTTAAATAATAAGAAGTAAATTTGAACGTTTGGTGGTAGGTGGCACACATTTAATGCGCTAGCATTCCAATTTTTCCAACTGTTGGAGCCAAGTCATACTTAAAGTTGACTTGGGACATGACTTCTCTCAAGTTGCAGGGTGGAGTCAACTTTGGGTGCAACTTCACCCAAGTCGCAGACTGGGGTCAACTTCGGATGAGACTTCAGCCTCAACTTCCAAATCAAGTTTCATCCTCAAGTTGACTTGGTCTCAAACTTAACCTAAGTCTAGGTGGAGCTAACTTCGGATGCAACTTCACCAGCCATATGTCTTGTTGGAACTTCAAAACTTTGATTGGGATCTACGTATTGTGCACGGCCTTCCTTTCTTCTCTTTTCAAATGCTCGGATACTCATTTGGTTTTATATCCCTTTATATGTATCACTATGCTTAGGTTGTAGAATACTTTAGTCCCAAAAGAAACTTCCTTAGTGGTCTTGATTCATGATTGTCATTTACTTCTTGATTTTGATTTCCATCTTCTAATAAGGAGTCTTAGAAGCAATATGAAGTTGTTTTGTACTTAAGTTGCAAGCCTGAGTCAACTTGGAGTATAACTTCACCTAAATTACATACTAGGGTCAACTTGAGATGCGACTTCACCTTAGTTGCATGACGGATTCGACTTAATGTGTGACTTAACTCTGACATTTTCTAAGTCTGTAGCCGAGGCTCACCCAAGTCACAGGTATAGTTGACTTGGAGTTACGACTTCACCCAAGTTGTAGGCGGAGTCGACTTCTATTGCGACTTCATCTATCTTGGAGTTTTAATTTCAGTACTGTCGATTCTTGGATGTTTGAAGTCGATGCTAGAGTTAACTTGACTTAAGTCGATGCTTGAGTCGACTTGGCATTGCGACTTGATTTGCTATCCTTTGAACTTTAATTTTATAAACCTTGGCATCACTTAGCAACCACATTAGTACTTAAATAATCTCAAATTGAGTTGTTAATTATCAAAACATGGATTGTGCTTAATTTGCCTTAAATTCCAACACAAACTATAAGGAGAAAGATTCAAGAAAAGAAAGTATATCATTCTTGATGTCGAGAAGTGCTTCTAATAGAGCCTACAAAGAAGCAATCGCATCTGCTAGAGGTTTGTAGCGCCCCGCTGGCTCGAGCCCTGGATCAATGATCATTAAAGCAAAGATCTGGTATCATCTCTCTAGGACCTACTACAAGGCAAAGGACCCCATACATATGAGAATACACCCTAGCGATACTAGATATCCACAATTAGTATGTTATAATCACATGGCAGCAAGAACAATCTGAAATCACATCATTTCAACTCATCTCATCATCATCATCGACTCATAGTGGAAGTAAATTTTATATTTACAAATCACAATTTCAATAATAAATCCTCTCCAAGTTATGCATTCATAAACCACAACTCAATATATATATACATCCCACCACTCAGTTATGATCCATACCCATGTACATTTTCCATCTTACAAACACATCGACCTCGAAAGTGTCATAGTATCATAGTTAACATAATTTACACCTATCATCGTCCACTTCAACCTGGAATAAAGAGGACCTAGCTCATAGCTAGGTACCTACAATATCAGTCCTAAAATATTAAAAACAAACATGTTAGTCTGGATAAACTAAGTAGGCACGCCCAGTAAAAATAATGACAAACCTATGCTAAATTTATCATGTATGCTAATTCACTAGATGCAATGTAGACACTAGGATCTCATTAGTCTCGATAATCATATCATATCATATTATGCTACAAACAACTCATGCCTCAAGTACACAACCAATTCCCGTTTCCGATGCTATGACCTGCCCAACTACTTAGCTGTGATATCCCGATCTTAGACACATGTATAAAACCCTAAGGTTGTAAATCCTAGATAATATATTAATAAAATATATATTCATGAGTATAAAAACATATGTATTAGAGGTTAAATAAATGCAATTATGGGATTAAACCACGTGAATAGTAAGTGAGGTGATTAAGAGTTAATCACTTGGATTAACCTAATCACAAAAAGATAAAAAATGAGATTTAATCACTACATGACAAAATAGCAAAATTTTTTTATATTTTAATAGAATTTTGGATTTTAGTGAAAATTTTGGAGAAAATAGAGAAAAATTCATAACTTGCAATTCGGACGTCGGATTGGAGTGAATTTTTTTTATAGATGGCCAAGATATTATGATGAACATGATAAATGGTTTAAGATGTCAAGAAAATCATGAATTAAAGGCCAAGATTCAACGTCATTTGGAGATCAAAAATAGCTTCACCTTTTCATTAATTATATTTGACTTTGGGGTTAATTTTAATTAATTTAAAAAATCAAATAAATAATGAAAAACTGCAATGGCTGCTGGAGGCTTAACTTTTGGGCCAAAATCCAATAGTCCAAAATTAATCTTATCAAAAATCAACGGCTGAGATGAATTAGCTTAAAAATAATTAATTTTAATAAATAAAAAATCATAAATAAATATGGGCTAGCTAGGGGGCAGGAGCTACTGATTATGGTGGCTGCATAAGGTTCAAAATATTGCATGGGATTTGGAAAAAAATATTTAGAATTAAATACCTTGAGCAAGGGGGTACATTGCAAATATATGAAAAATACAAGACTATAAATAGGGGCATGGGGTGAATGACCAAAGCACACAAACCCAGCTCATTTGAGCATTTCCAACCCTCACCACACATTCAAGCCTTGAGGAGGAGAGGAGAGAAGGTTTGAGAGTGAAAGTGAGAAGAGAAGGAGGACATCTTCACTAAAGGCGAGTGAATTCTTCTCAAATTTCTTTTGCATGATAAATATGATAAAACCATACTTAGATTATGCCTAAGCATGAGAAAATAAGTATAGTTATAATGTTTAATTAAAATTATGCCAAAATATCAAAAATTTGGAGCAAAGATAGAGCATTCGGGAAGATAGTATATGATACGTGTAAATAATGCTCCAATATTGATAAATGATGATTTGCGATGAATTTTTTTGATAGTTATGAAATTAGAATGATGATATATTAATCTTATATTTTTTGAATTTAAGGATATGCTTAAGTGAAATTATGTTTATTTTTAGTATTTGGAGAAAATGATTTAATTAGCCAACTTAATGATGATAAATTCAAATTCATGAATTTTCCCATGATATACTACACATAAGCTATATCATAGTATTTTTTATTTTTGGAAAAAATATTAATTTTTTGGAACTCATGAACAGTAACCCACGTTGTTGTGAACAGTAACCTCGGGTGAACAGTAACGTGAATAGTAACCCATCAACAATAATTTTGAATAGTAACTATGAACAGTGAACAACGTGATTTTGGAAAAAATTGAGATTTATTTTTATAATTTATAAGGATATATGGATAGAATTTTTAAAGGATTTATGGATAAAAATTCATATAAATGAGTAATGACCAAGTATCTTTATTTTTCCTTGTATAGGAAAAAGAAAGGAAAAGGCGGAGGACACGAACTGAAGAAGTAAGCAATCACAACTTTGAAAATATGATTTTATTGCTTTATTATAAGCAAGCAAACCCTTTTGAAAATATATTTTATTTTCAAGTATTTATGAAATGTGTTTAAGGATGGTCATTCCTATAATAATTTAAAATGATGAATGTTTATGCGTTTTTGTGAAAAGTCATGCCGGCATATTGATATCATGTGATGTTCAAGGACATGTGCACATGTATGATGCAAAATGAAGAGGCTTTGATGGAGGTAGAAAGCGGATCAGAGGGTCTCCCTTCACTATTGTCGAGTAGTATAGGTTGTATGCCAGCGGTGTCCTCCCAAGAGGTGGAGACAAAGAAATGTTATGTGTGAATGAATACATTGCATTTTCATACATGGATTGAAAAGAAAAGAATGGATTTGAAATGATGTTTTTAAGGGATGGTGCAAATAATTTTCTACATGAGAATGACAAGTCACCTGATGTAAAAGGTATATAATGCCAGAAAAATCAAAAGTCATACATGTAGGAGACCATGTAGGCGTCAAGATGAAGAGAAGTTCCCCTTGATGAGGCTAAGTCGGATAAAGCTAGCGTATTGGACCATGCTATGTGAAATGTTCCCTGGATTAGCGTACCTACACAAGAAGGTTTATGTCAGGAATGGAAAGCAAGCATTTGCACATCCAATGTTTATGAAATGATTTTTATGAAAAAGTTTCTGTGCATTTGATAGTTGATCACTTGGTAAGTGTCTTCTATCGAATCGAGAGGAATGCATTTAAAATGAAAAATGCTTACTTATTGTGTTTCGATTTATGTTTCGTTTTCCCAACCTCAGACAGATTTAGGGAAAGCCAAGAGATGAAAGACATGTGTTGCTAAAAGAAAAAGAGAAATCTACAAAGGTTAGTAGATTTTTATATGAATAAATGCCCTAATGGAATATGGTGAAAAAGACATAGGTTGTATAAAATTATGAAGTGATGAATAATATAAGAAGTTGATGATTTATGTTAATATGGATAAGTCCATTATGAATAATGAGTATATGTTTATGTGATAAAAGAAAAGAAAAAGAAAGGAAAAAAAATTGGATAAGCTCCAATTAAGAACCCGCCAAGTGATCAGGGCAACAATTCTGAGTCACATTTACCAATCGATAAGATCTTGGAGTAAGGACTACATGGACGCCTTGGTTCAAGGTGCTACACTAGCATACACCACTCATTAAGGGTCCGTATCTCCAGCTTGGGAGGGTCCACATGCCCCACCCCAAGGTCAAGACTCGGTTCCCATAGCATCACGCTGTCACCGAAGACATCATCCATGTTAGGAATGTGCATGCATCAATCACACTGCCACATGCCATAAATTTATTTCAAAACCATGCATCACATAATTTCATAAGACCATGTTAATATACATAACTAAGTCATTTTCAACAAAGGGTCTTGCCCTAAACTATAAAATCAAAGTGGTGTCTGTGAAATATATTAAAAAATCATTCAAAAACTAGAAACTAAGGTTCTTTTTGAAGAAAATCAACTAAGTCATAACTTTAGAATACTAAAGATTTATTTTTATAAAAAAATCAATGAATTATATCTTTCATGGCATTTTATCAAACACGTAATAGGTGCACTTTAGAAATCATAACAAACCATTGTTAAATCCAAACATTTCAACTCAATGCACTACATTTGTATGGAAAGTCATTCTTAAATCCTTCAATCTATAGGTTCTAGCAAAAGCCATGATTTCCATCTCAACGTAAAAAGGTACACAACTCCGACATTAATTCAACCATAATCTAAAATTTTAAATCATAGATCTCATAATCACTAAGCTATCATAAGTTTTATTCCATATAATACACAATCCTACATGTCCCAAAATATGTGTGCAAATTCATTCACATCATCAAAATTCTAAATAAAAATATATATTTTATTTTTGCTTATTAAACCTTACTTAAGTATTTCATTAAACACAACATAGGAAACACTTAAAAATCTTATAAATTCTATGCCAAACCATCCAAGCCCAACCTAATACATTTCATTGACATAAACAATCATTCTCATATCATCAGTTTTATGGGTTTTTATGAAATTCATAAATTTCAATGTTTCTAATTCCTCCTTACAAACTTAATCTCCCAAAACAATCTAAACCAAGCAATAAAACCATGGCGCCCATATACGAGATTTAAATATCGCATTTACAGGACAAATACATGATTTATTTTAAAGAAAAACAACATATTTACCTTCGATGAAGTTCTTTTGCCAAAATGTTTTACACTTTAGTTTTCAAGTTAAGCTTCATCTAGAATTTTAATTTCAAAATAATTAATTAATCAACATAATTATTTTTATTTATATAAATTTATATATATGTATATGAATCCACAACCTCATCTATCAAAATCTTAGTTTATTCTCAACTCTCAAAATTACCACATCATGCATCCATAGCATTTCACTTAGGAAATTCCAACTTCATACCATGACTCAACACACGAAATGCATTAGACATGTCTCAAGTCTATTCCCACTATTTCGTATTCAAGTTCACTCTTTGGGTGTGTTTAAGAAGTGATAAACTTTTAAATAAAAAATTTTTTATGTAAAAGTTTTCATGTTTAAAGAGAATGATATGATATGGTAAGGTAAAGATGAGAAGTAAAGAGAATAAAGCTAAAATAGATAGATTAGTTATATAAGTAATTGTATAAAAATGTTAGAAAGTAGGGTAGCTTATAGGAAGATGTGAAAAATTGAATTAAAAATAGGATAGTTATAAAGAGTAAAAAGTTCTAGATTGAGGGTATGTTCGGCAATAAGAAAAAATTTTGAGCTAAACTTTTCATTCTCCATAATTATCATATTTTAAAATTATTTCTTCAAATCTTCATATATACTACCTCATTTTTTAATCATTTCTACACAACTTCTCATATTATTACCTTATCTATTTTAACTTTATTTTTTTTACACCCTATCCTTACCCCAATCCTAACATATCATCTTTGTATTAATTTAACAACTTTTACATCATGAAATTTTCATCAAAAGTTTTATCACTTCCCAGACACACTCTTTAGGAATTCATCTTCCCAACATGTCACATACATCATTATAATTATAAATTTTCATTTTCGTTCAGAAATATACTTGATCATTTCTCTTAGGCATTTCATCAAACATTTAATAGACATGACGAGTTGCTCATTTATCTAATTAAAAAGTTCATTTTAAGACAAGTATACGTACCGATCAAGTAAGAAAGAGTAAGTAAAGTATCATTCCCACTAGGATTGTGTTAAACGGATTAACACCTTAAAATTCAATTGCCTTATATGAATTGGCAAATTGAATAGAATGTGTTTAAAGAGATGAAATAAATTTAACTAAACTAAACTAAAATAAAGTAGTTGCAAGAGAGTTTGCCTTAAGTTGAATAAGATAAGTGGAATTAAGAATTCATTAACTCATAATTATGTTAGGTTGATTCTTTTTTAAGTTAATTGTGTAGAGATTACTAATCTAAGTTCATTTATATTCATATATATCTTCCATCCAATACAAACCTAAACTTATTTTACTTTTTGCTATGTTCCCGTGCACCCAAGTAAAACATAATTAATAATCACATAAACTAATTAAGATTACACAAAATTAATAGATATATTCCTATATATATTAACATCCAACACAAATAAGTGATGTAAAACCTATGTCTTATATATAGATCTCATTCAAATTTCACCTTTGCAAGCATGAATATGAATATTTAACCAATTTATAAGATTTCAAGGCTTGTAAATACATTAAACATGATATATAAGAGTAATCTCAAGCAACATAAGCTACAACACAACTATATTATCATTTTAAGCACAAGAAAACCAAATAATATATTTTATGAGTTTAAATTCTACATATCTCCCACCATAGAAAGTTTAGCCCATGAACATGACTTTAAATCTCTTCAAACAATCATCCCAAGCAAGGAGAATAACAAATATGAGAGCAACAAGAAACTGAGGAGATGAAACTGTAATTCCTAGACCCAAGTAGGACTCATATAAGTGCATTTAAGGTGTAATTATGATTTATGTATGAATTGATTGATTCGTGGATGTTTTTGTATGAATTGATGAATTTTTCAATTAGGGTTTGCAATTAAGAATGGTGATTAAGATTAATCATCATAGCCCAATGTGAGTCAAGATGACTAAAAAGGCTTAATGAGGATTAGAATATGCTAATGTGACATGAATATTTATTTTAATTTTCATAATTTAATTAATGAAATTAAAATAAAAATTATGAAATTATGTTGAAAAATGTAAAAAATTCATAACTTGACGCCTATAAGGCGAAATGAGAAGAAATTTAAAAGGTACGCTCATGACTTTGGGTTTAACCTTAGGTATGGATGGGATTAAGAAAAAAGTGGTGGGATTAAGATGATAAATATTTATTTTTAATCTCACACTCTAAGGATTTTTTCAAATGATCATAATTCGACGTAGAAAATTAGTTTGTGATGAAATTAAATTGATTAAATAAAATTATAAAATTTATGATTTGGATTGATTAGATTAAGCTAATTACCATGGGAAAGCACTTAATCAGAAAAAGGTGTTTAGCATTGACTTTGTGCACCTTAGACTACCATAGCATTTAATAAAAAGCATTTGATTTAAATGACTTGATTTAACGCTATGAGAGTTGCCAAAGGGAGGTGAATGGAGCTCGATTTTTTGAACTTTTTAAGGGTCAAATCCAGGGAAAAGGTGAAGGCTTAAATGCTTGGTTTAATACCTAATGTGTAGTTCAAATTGAGCTTAGCCAAGGTGGCACACCAAGGGACGTCTAAGCGCAAGTATGACATGAAATTTAGATTTTTAAAAATCCTAAAATGCATATCTAAGAATCTAAGATCCTAGGGTAACTAATGAGGCACATAAATATGTGGAAATTGAGACTTAAAAATGTCAAAAAGCAAGGCTAAGTAGTGACGCCCCTAGTGGACAGCAATGCACCCCTTAAATGTGTATTTTATTTAGATATAAAAATTTCATGTCATCAAAAGATAAGTTAAAATTAAGTTACCCTCATGACATGTGGCAAAGTGGGTCACAAGGGCTGGTTAAAAATTATAAAAAGGGAAGGATAACCATGGGGACGTCCATTTTGAAAAGGGGAGAGAAAAATCTCTCAAAAATTTTCTAAGTGAGCAGCCCTTTTGCACGTCCAAACCAGCAAGGAAGAAGGAGAAAAGAGGAGAAAAAGAGAAGGAAAAAAGGGAAGAAAGAGAATAGGAACCAAGCTAAGGAAATTGGATTCAAGTTGGATTCAATTCAAGTAAGTGAAACTTAAAGTTTAAATCATTTAAATCATGTTTTCCTCTCTCAAATTATGAGTCATAAATATGATTCATAATGAACTCTTAAAGAATGAGTTATGAGGCCTTGATATGGGTATTAAATGATTTTTGAAAGATATACATGAAATCAAGAGTTTAAGAGAGTGAAAAGGGAAGTTAAAGAAATTTAATTTAGAAATTCTCAAAACCCTAAATTAAGTTATTATATGATTAAAGCATGATGATTAATATGTAATTCATGTTCTTTTGGATTGCATATTTTAATTTGGTCATTTGTTAATGATTTTAGGAAAAATGAAACTTAGGGTTTCAAGTATTACTCGATTTTTCTATTTTTATGTTAAATATGATAAAAAGAAGTGCTTAAATGGTTTATGGATGAATTATAAGGTAAATTTCTCTAAATTAAAGACCCTTCGGACATCCTAAGTGGGTTGGATGAGATTGCCCTAAATCTGATTTTTTAGGGTACATGTATGGAACGTCTAAATTGGGGCCAAAACAAGTATCTTACATGTGGATTTTGTTGTTGTTTGTAAATAATTCATTTATGGATGTTATGGAGGGTAAATTACCCTAGGATTAAGATACTTTGAATTTCCAAAAGGGCTTGGAAAGATTTGCCTAAATCTGATTTTAAGAACATATGTGTGGACATGTCAAAACGGGCCAAAATCGATGCCCTATATACTTCAAAATGTTGCTATTTTGGAACCAACTAAATTATGAATTTTAAATATGTGATAATACCCTAAATTTGGATTAAAAAATAATTTGTAGTTGCTGAAAATTATGGCTTAAAAATTTGTTAAGATTTAAGTATTGAAAAAGGCGTTGAAAGGATGAAAAATAAGTCCTAACATAGCAGTTTTGGAACCCAATGATGAATATGATTAAAATTCTGAAATTAGACCCTAAATTGTATGTTAATTAAGAGGTTTAATCATGTTGAAATTGGATATAAGTTGCTGTGTTAAGAAATTTTAAAAAACACATAATTTATGTATTGAAAGTTTAATGTATGTGAAGCGTATGTATAAATGGATAATATATGACTTATATGGAATTGATAAAATGCAAAAATTCATGAATATGTGATGAAATTCATACTAATATTATTGTATGGATGATTATTAAATTATCTCAATTTTTGAGATTTATTGATGAAGCTTAAAAAGTCACTTATATGCTTAAAATGAGCATTGACGTAGAAAAAATGAAAAATGGATGAAAAATGATATACAGGAGATATAAATCCTCATATGTTGAATTATGAATGATTTTTATGTGCTTACCCTAAATATGGGTTTAAAATAAAATATGGAATGGATCGTATGATGCGCAAGTGAATGTGCATATGTATGTCCGACTTGAAATTCAAGTTGGTTATATATGAAATGGATTATATGATTGGAAAATAAAGTGAATTCAATCAAATGAATTTGTTATGAATGCAATGCTATATTTTCATGTATAGGCAAAGGAAAAGAAAAGGTTAACACGAAAAGCTAAGTGAATAAGGTAAGCAAGCAATTTTCTAAATGTTTCTATTTTGTCAAAAGTGATCAAATGCTTATAAATGATATTCTAAATGTTTGAATGATTTAGCAAATGTATATTTTAAATCCTTTCTAAGTTATTTAAGGGTGGCCATTCTTTTATATAAATATGTATTGAAATGATATTCCAATATGATAAATGAATTGCTTACTATTTTACAATTATTTATGATAAATGATGAATCATGGATTTAAGAATGAAAATTTATGGTAGTGTGTCAAGAAATATTTATGAAAGACGCATGTGCAGGAAGCATGAGATCCTCCTCAAAAGTGTAAGTAGACTGAATGTCCCCCTTTGGTGCGGCTAAGTCACTAAGATAGGCCTTGAGCTGGCAGCACTTCCCTGGAATGGGAGAGAGGATGAATGTAGATGGTCGCCTAGCTAACTTTTATCCAAAGGAATGTCATAGTTTTAAATAATGCACCATATTGTTTATGATATACTCTTGACGAGTATAAGAAGCATGTTTTTATGATATACCCTTGAGTGAGTATAACATGGCTTTTCAAGTTATTTTAAATGAAAATGAATTGCCTGAAAATCTTATATCTTGCTTATTGAGTTTCGACTCATGATTTTGTTTTCCAAATCCTAAAGACAGGTAAAAAGAAGCACCATGCAAGGATCACCGGTGGAGATTCAAGAAAATATGAATTTTTATAAGTTACCTGTGTACGAACTTATGAATTGTATAGTTGTATGAATGATGATATTGAATTTTGAGTTTAATGATGTATAAGGATTGCGATAAGTTTTATGACTATAAATAGTGAAAAAAATTATGGTCAAATGATAAAGTATGATTGATCATGATATGACTAAGTATGTGGCAACCCAAACCGATACGTTACTCCCTTACCTCAAGACCTTATCGATTGGTAAATGTGAATTAGGATTATTGCCCTGAATTATGGTCAAATGATAAGGTATGATTGATCATGATATGACTAAGTATGTGGCAACCCAAACCGATACGTTACTCCCTTACCTCAAGACCTTATCGATTGGTAAATGTGAATTAGGATTGTTGCCCTGAATTATGGTCAAATGATAAGGTATGATTGATCATGATATGACTAAGTATGTGGTGCCCCAAACCGATACGTTACTTCCTTACCTCAAGACCTTATCAATTGGTAAATGTAAATTAAGATTGTTGCCCTCATCACACGGTGGGTTTTTAAATGGATCTTGTATGCATAACAATCATCATACCAGCGATAATACACTTGTAATAAAATTTCTAATTCTATTACATAGCATCTCATCCTACTTTTCTATAATTGAAGTTTTCCTCACTAAATTATCATATTTTACATCTATACATCCTTACATTCAATCACTAAATCATATAGAACTTAAAATTCTAATTAAATTCACATACACATTTACATACCTTAGCATATTCATGCTTTCCCATACCTTATAGCCTACCTGGCTATCATCTTGTGTCTTACTTTATTTCTTAGATTTGCATCTCTTTGAGTTTCTTGGTACTTGTCTAAGGTTTGGGAAAACAAAACGCGAGTGACAACTCAGTAAGCAAGCATTTTATCATTAGGGCAAGACTTCCTTAAAAATATTTTCAAAAATATCTTGAACACCTTTTTCATGAGGACATTTATATGTCCTAAAACATTATCATGAAATCCTTTGTTCATGAGGACAAATCTATGTCCTTGAACATTATCATAAAACATTCATTCTTAAAAATCATTTACAAGTCACCTCTAGGCTTGTTAAGGCAAAATATCTATGTTTTACTCTCTTTAATTAATTTCCTTTTGTCTTGAGTAAACATTTCCAATGTTTCAAGACATTTACATAAAACCATCTTTTGCCCGTGGGTGTTTTACATCCAAAACATTTTTCTCATAAATCCTTTGGCAAAGAAAGACATTCTCATGTCCTAAAACATCATTCACATAAGCCTTTCTCAGAAAAGGACATTTTTATGTCCAAAAATATTTTTCCATCATAAAATTCCTTTAGCTAAGAGACATTTGATGTCTCAAAACATTTTTAGCATGACTTTCTTGACAATGGACATTCGTATGTCTTAAAATACATTCCATTAAAATACTTGAGCATTGGACATTCTTATGTCCATAAACATTTATCATTTAATCCTTTGAAAATGGACATTTTTATGTCCAAAACCAAATTTCATATAAATTTTTTTCATAATCCCCATCTTGGGGCTAGTTTATAGCAAATAAGGAAAATAAAATACATAAATTATTTCCATAAATGCATTTACATAAAAATATTTTCTTTTATTCCTGTTATTTACACTTTTGTATAAAACACCCTTTCTTTTAGGGTAACCATTTCATAAAATTCTTTTAGGATAATTTTTCTTAAAAATGCTTTCATGTCCAAATCTTTGAGCTTTTCGAAGCAAAACATAAGCAAATGCATTTCTCTCTATCCAGTACTGACACTTAGCAAGTGATCATGCTTCATTTTAGAAGAGAATCCTTAACAGCATGCTAGCTAGGTGGCTGTTCCTTTATCTCGCTCCCATCTTAGGGAGGGCGCCGCTAGCACTCCTGCCTTCCCTTAGCGACTTGGTCTTATATAGAGTGGGCCCCAGTCATCCTAACCGTGCTCTACAACTGGCCTATTCCTTGTACTAGTGCACCATACATCATCATGACGGACCGCAATACGTTTGGTTTAAAGAACCACAAACCGCAGCCCAATCGTTTAAAATCAAGATCACAGACCTTAGTCTGCATCCATAACTTAAAAACATCACAGACCGAAGTCTGTGTCTTTGAAAAAAATCATTTTTAAAAAAACATCACAGACCGTAATCCGTGTCAACTTGTAAAGTGAGCGCACCCACTTTAAACAAGTTGTCATGTGAAATCTAATTTTAGGATGACCTTTCTTAAATTCTTTTTAAAATATTTTGTTAAACATTTGTAATGTTTGAGAAATAATGCATCTTAAAACCCTTATAATAAAAGAAATTTACAACTTTTGGATTTCCAAAAGAATAAATCATATATTTCTCAATTATTTTCTTGGTTTTCATTTCAAGGCCTTTTGCTTACAAAAGTTATACAATTATACCAACCTCTTTTCCACAACCTAAAAATTCGATTATTGTCAACATCTCTATTATATTATTTTTACATAAAAGAGGAATTGCACAGTCTTTTGTGTGCCATTTAGCAATCTGAAATTAAATCATTTTATGAAATCACTTATTAGGTTGGTCACCTTTAAATTCCATTCAAAAACATTCATATAAACATTTTTCAAGAAAATTTCATCATAGATTTCCTTGTCTAAAGGAAATTTAAACTTTTTGAATATCATTTCAAAACATACGGGATATCTCCAAATTATCATTTATAATTAAATATCATGACATAGAAAACTAATGTTTTTCTTTTATAAGCTTAATCATTTACATAAAACATCATAAGAGAATACTAAATCTTATCCGCTAAAAATTACTTTGTGAAAAAAGAAAAAATTCCCTTTTTCTTATAAAGTACTTTTGAAACAACATCATAAAAGAAAATTGCTTACTTAAAACAAATTCTTAAAAACCATCGACATAAAATATGAAATCCTTTAAAAACATTATCATCAAGAACTTGCTTACTCATAAGTAAATTTCTCAATCCATTAACATAAAGCATTATCAATCCATGACAACACTTGTGATGAATTCTTTATTTTAAAATCATTGCTTGCTTTCCATGAAGCAAACCTTGAGACTTTTCCTTAAAGTAATCCTTTTTCAAAACTTAAGGCTCTTTATTACAGCTGTCATTTTCAAAACATATGGCTTTTCATTAAAGCCATCAATTTCTAAAATTTGTGCTTGCCCATTCGTTAAAATATAATCATAAAAATATCAACATAATATCATAAATCATTTCAGTATATAAGGAGAAATAAATGATTTAAAAAGTTCGCTTGCTTATCTGAGATCGCCATAATCCTTTTCTTTCATTATTTTTCTTGCCTTTACCTAGATAAATAAAAATAATATTTCGTTTATTCACATCAACTTCAAATACATAAATCCCTTAGGTTTTCCAACCTACATCAATCCATTTGGACCAGCTTAACCCACTTGTCTTTCAAGTTGGGTATTCATACTTATCAACATAGCCTATACATATCAATCATTAATCACCCTTGCTACCCATAATCCTTTATTACACTCTTGCCTAACATATATATCACTTTGGATCATTTCTACATAGGTTTTATGTTTCCTTTTGATTTTTTTCTCGAACTATCCACATATACTAAAATCAGGCATATTGATTTTCCTAAATCTTGATTCATAATCAAATCAAGGTATTTAATTCTAAAATTTTTCAATAAATTAATTAATTAAACATCATAAATATTTCATCATGAAATATTAACATTATATATTTATTTTGGCATTTTCACTGTACTGGACAGTGTTGTGAGTTTAAGGTCAACCCTAATCACATGAATTATAACCCATACTAATATCACCCAAAAATAAATTTTTATTTTGGTCTTGTTATATTCATGATGGCTTATACATTATATAAAAATTTCATATAAAAAATCCTTCTAAAAAAATTATTAAAAATCATTTATTACAGTTGATCCAATCACCCATTCTACCCTATTCAGGTTGATCTTCTCAGATTTTTAATTTGAAACCTACTTAATATTTCAATCTAAAATTTTTTTTGTCCATTAATAACCATATAATTAGCTTGTAAACAAATTTTTATGATGAAAATCCTTTGTTTACTATTTCATTCATATTTTGGTTTATAACATCACATAACTTCCAAATTTGAAGTATAAAATCAAAATTAACATATACTTACTTGATTAATTCATAATACTTCCATTGAGCACTTGAAATTTCCTTATTTTATTCATGGTTTCTTTCTTTGGATCGTTATAGCCACTACTCCTTTGATTTTTATTTTTTTCTCTCCCAAATAGAAATCTAGAACGTCCACACTGCCTGCTTATATAGGCTTTTATTTTTCAATTTTTCCTTTACAATTTCGACCCGAAATGGAGGATAAAGTTTTGAAAATTTACCCTATAGTTTACTCAAAAATTTTGAACCACATATTTAGTCATTTAATATTATTTTTGAATTTTTTTCCACAGCTATATCCAGCTTTAAAATAAAGTTGTCCACTTGGGTGGGGTCCACTTACAGCAGCTCTTGCATGATTTTTCCACACCATTTTACTTTAATTAATGGATAATTAACTACCCTAGGTAATAGCTTAATTATGGGTCAACTTAGCATGAATAAAAAATTCACAAAAAATCAAATCTCAGCCCTTGAATGTGCATGCAATCCTTGCTCCATTTGTTGTCCATTCATTCAACGTCCATATGCTGTTGCCTTTTGCATTTTTTCCACAAAAATATAGCTTTATTTGATGGCCATTTAATTACCCTAGTAATTAGCTTTCTTAGCTATCCATTTGGCATTTTTAAAAGATCACAAAAAAATCCACAAGCTGCCTTAACCGTCCGCATCTCTCCCTTGCTCCAAATCTATCCACTTGATGATCATATCCTTATGCCTTGATTTTGAAACATTTGGTCCGAATTTTCAACCCCATTCAATGACTCATTTATTTACCTTGATTCTCTAGTTGACTTAGGTGTGGATTTTATAATTAAAAAAATAAATAAAATCTACTTTTTGGAGCTCATAGCCGTCCACTCTATGCCTCTATGCTACTCCCTTAAGCTACTTATTAGCCCCTTAATTTCCACATTAATGCAGGGGATATTTTCATGAATTTTATCATTTTAGATAATTCATAAAATCCATGTGTCGTTTTCTCCTTTTGACACCTCATTTATACCATTAATTATTCAATTAATGACTTTGACTTTAACATAAATACAAACTAACTTTTTGGTACATAAAAGTCAATGGTTCTCATTCCTTTTTTGTGCAACGATAATCCCATCATCATTAGCTTGATCCAAGCCCCTCATTGCATAGATCTCATAATTTTAACCATCCATTTCAAATTTCATCTTAATCCAACTTTTCTAGCTCAAGTTATGACTATTTGAATTTTTAGATAGTGATGATCAATTTTCACCCTAATTTCACCTTTATTTTCATAATCCATCATTTTCATAAGATTAAGCACAAAATTATGTACTTATTTTTCAATTTTCATCTTAATATGCCTTCTCGGCATCGAGTTATGCATTTTCTAACATTTGCTACCTTAACTCCACAAATAACATCACAATCTCCATTAATTAACCATAATATATGAGGTAATTATCCTCAATATAATCACATTCCCTAATCCTCATTAAGCCTCTTTAATCATATTGACCCATATCGGCTTATATTTATCATTCATAGTTATTTGCCCTAATTGTAATAAATCATCAATATCGCAAAGAAAATCATTCATAATTCATCTAAATCATACATAATTCATATTTATATACCATTGTATATAAATAAACCTTACTTGGGTCTGGGTATCACAAAGTATGAAATTCATGATATCATAGGTGTATGGTAAATTAATTTAATGACCTAAAAAGGAATTTGATGTAAAGTGAATCAAGTGGAATGATTAAACTTCTAAGGAGTTGGGATAAAGTGGATAAATACCTAATAAGTTGGCCATGTGACAAGGCAACAATCCTGATCACGTTTACTAATCGATAGGCCTTTGAGTAAGGTTGTGATGCTCGGGCTGGGGCGCCACAGAAACTTATTTTGTATTGCCGTAGCTAAATCTCCTCTTGATTCTTTTTTGTTCCTTAAAGCCCTTTTTTTCTCCCCTTTTCTCAGAAACCACAACCCCTATAAGATATGTTTAAGAAATCCTAAAAGATATATTTATACTTCCTTTCATTTGGACTTTCACACGTGTGAGATTTCACACACATCAGCTTTGTGGTCGCGACCTCGGTACTCTTGGACAACATTGACAACTTAACTCTTAAGTCCGTAAAATGGTGGTCACAATCTCAAGCAACCTAGAGATAGCATTGCTCTTTTGACAATTTCAAGTGATTTTTCTCACTGCATCCTCTTTTTGGGTTGAAATTACATGAGAATTAAATGCATTCATGAATAATCAAATGAAATTAAAACAACAAAAATAAGATGAAATTAAACTAGATGCAACCTAAAATGCATGAAAACCACACAAATGATGAAAACTAATGTGAAACCTATGCAAATTTACATGTTTCTCTTAAACTTGAAATCTAAATGAGTACAAAATAAGTATTAATAACTCTATTTTTATAAAGTTATCAAGACATTATGTAGAAATTATTAAAATCTTATATAAAATCAATCAAGAATAACCCAATATATTTCAAGTAGGTTAAGAAATACATCTACATCATCCATTTCATGGATTTATCTTAAAATCCTCAATTTTTAATAAATCTCAATCTCTACACTACTCTTGAATGAAAAAAATCATTAAAATCCTTAACCAAATGTGTAATACTTGTATGGAAAAGTTTTTAAAAAAATTTGCATCTTAAATATATGATTTATTTATAGAAAAAGCTAGCTACTTACTTGAAATTTGATTTTTTCCAAAATTCTTCCAATTCAAGCTTCAAAATTTGCTTCTTTCTTAATTCTTAGAGCTTCTTGATGCTAAAAAATTGTTATTGAAAAGCTTTTAAAAAATTGTAAGTCAAACCCTTTTCAAAATGTCTCCCGAATTTCTTCTCCTTTTCTCAATTCTCCTCTCTTCTCTTCTCTTCTCTTCTCTCCCTCTACCCTTCATAGGTTTTTTTTTTCAAATGAGTTTTTATAATAAAGATGGGGGAAGAGGAAGAGAATAGATGGACTGCCCTTATGATTATGGAAAAATTACAAGAGCGTCATCAAACTAATATATTTTCACTATTTTCTTAATATCCTTTTTCTAGAGAACTCTGATTAGCAAACTATTTATTTGATTAGATTCCAGACTTCCAGACAAATCCATAGACATATAGCATGCCTCATAACTCTAAGAATACAAATTATGATATTTCTTCAAAATTGGGTTAAATTTTGGATTTTCTTATAAAAATAACAAAAACATTAAAATCTAATTTTTCTCACCTCAAAATCTTTCCAAAATTCATAAGAACATGTTTAAATCATATTAGGAAAATCCTCAAGTCTCATAAGGTTTAAGTGAGGCACAAAGTCTATCTAGAATACCACTTAGAGTTGAAAGTCTCTCATTTTTGGAGGTAAAGTCCATAACTTGCATATTGGTGGTAACTTGAAAATGCTAAACTAAAGAAGAAAAAAAATCTTAGTAAGTATTGATCAATATGGATTGAAGATGCATTGCAGTGAAGCTCAATTTGCTTCTCCTTCAACAAAGCAAGGATCGGTTCTACCCCCTTCTCTTTATTCTCTACCTCTTTGAGTGTAGCAAGATGACTCTCCTCTAAATTAGTGATGTTAGCTTTGCAGCTCTTTAAATTTTCCTTTGGTTAAGCAAGTTCACCCTTAGGCACCTTCTTCTTTGCAACCACCTCTAACTCGCCCTAATAAGCATCAACCTTCTCTAGAGATATATTGATATCACCCAACTTACTAGCTTTGGCTTCAAAATGTTCTAGAACAATAGAGAAATTTTGGCAAATACTCAAGGCGGGAACAATGTCATTGGGAAAAATCATCTCTAAAGGTAAGGCCATAGCTTCTTTGAAGCTCATAACTTCACAAGTTAATAGACTATGACAAACTCATCCTAAGTCCTTAGCTATTATAATTTCAAAAGTGGCAGAAAATGGCTTAAAGTAGGACCAGCACTTTAGGTAGAATGTTAGTAGCATCATCAACTAGAGCAATGAAGCCCTCCACCTAAGGCCCTCTTTCTCCTACAGCAAAAACTTCAATGGCCAATGTAAATAGCAAGAAGTGAAATCCAAATTCAATCTTAAGAGTAAAAGGATAAAATATTGAGGTTTACTGTTTAACTCTACAACCATTGCTTCCCTAGCTACTTTCTAACACCATTCAATAAGGACACAGTAAGTGATTTCATTTAAAAAGACCATCAACCACTTGTTGAATGACAAGAGAACCTACCTCCTCAAAATCTCCCAGCTCAAGGTTTGCTATAGGCTCAAAATCTTTAGGTAAATAAGCATCATGAGTTAGGACACTACTTACCTTTGCTTGAGAGTTTGAAAAAGACCAAAGAGTTCTACAAAAGGAAGAATAAAACAAACAAAACTAAATTCAAAATTAAAGCAGAGAATACCTTCGTTAGAGTGAGAAGCATCTTGTATTATGCTCTAAGTGAACGAGGAAGGAGATCCTAGAAGTTAAGTCTTAGGAGACCGAGCTCACCTAAAGTCTTTAAAGATCTAAGTGTTAAAAAATATTGGGTCACCAGCCGAAGGACACAAAGGTTGATCAAACTGATTAACATTCAAATTTCCATGATAACCATGATTTCGCCAAGGGCGTGTTCGTTGATCTGTGTAAATCTTATTAAATCAAGTAAACTTGCCCCTAACTCCTCCGGGTTGGAGTTTGGCTTTAATCAGCATTAAGGGTGGTGCCCTTGGTTCCCTTGCTAGAGACTTCAATCTCTCTCATGAGAATGTTGAGACTAATCTCTGACCTTGGGCTCAATCTCCTACGAGGATACTGTAGTGTCTCACTTCTAGCCTACAATGTCAAAATTGATTTCTTCTTCAAAGGGGTTCTAATCTCACCCTCATCTAAGGGGCTATGGAAGGGAGATTCCTTAGCAATGGGGAACTCAACAACGACTTTGTTCTTCTTCCTTTATGGAGCCTTCTTTGTGGACTCCTTCCTTTGGAGTGCAAACCTTCTTTTTGAAGAACAAATCTCGTAGGTTCTTAATGTTGCTACCACCATCATGTCAGTATTCCAATTATGAAACGAAAACTTAATAATCAACTTAGACAGATATATGCACTCAACTTATGTAAGGAAGATAGAATAATTTGTAAGAATCCAAGAAGCAACATAAGGAAGAAGATAAGTGAAGGAAGTGAATGGAGACATTACAAAGGTATAGGCTATCTCTCTTCTCTATTAGCTCATAATTTGGCCCATCATTTCAATGATGGATTGCATCCTCTTAGAATTGCTTGAATATTGACTCCTTATCACTCAATCTAGTCTCTCTACTTGTTGTGATCCATCAACTGCAGATGTATTTGAAAGATAAAAAATTTTCAAGAGTAAGAGAAAAGTCGATCTCGTCAATAGGAAATGGCATGTTTGGCCTTAGAGCAGGTTCCTTGAGTTTGCGTGGCTCCTTTGCCATTACCAATCTTACCTCCAATAAGTTTGAAGTAAGATCTAAAGGCTAGAAGGTCTGAAAAAGATACTTAGGTAAAAGCTCTTTAGCAACTTTTGTTACTCTAATTTTAGACCAATGAATACAATCCTTAGTGGCCTTCATATTACATTCATGACTTGGGAAACAACAGGCGGCACTCAAATGAGATGAACTCAAAATAAGAGCAAGTTGAATGCTAGCACTATAGCCCAAACTCAATTTCTCTCACTTTTTTTAATATGATAAGCATTCTTTTAGGCATATCTTGATCACAATTGAATTGTCCTGCAAAACAATATGGATACTATGGCTTAACATCAAATCATGGGCCTTTCTTTAGATAAGAAGGCTTGGAAAAAGCAATAGGGTAAAGACTTTCTCACAAGAGATAGCTCCATAGTAGAAAACTTTAAAGATTACTATGAAGGCGGCACCATCCAAACATATTTATAATGACAAGGTATTTTATTTATTTTTATTATAAGTCTTCTCTATCTATGAGCTAATTTATGAACATGCTATGAGGAATTAATAATGTTAGTATGATACACAATATACATGGACATGACATCTATGAGATGTATAGTGAAAATATGCATGTATTATGATCTTAGCACATTGGGTTTTATGGGACACAATTCACGAGTATGTTGGACGTGACTATTTTGTACAATAACAACTTTCTATAACTGCGTCACTTAGTTATGGTATGAATTATTGGGTATGGATTTAGCAGTATATGATCAATGCATCATTTTTGGGCACTATGACTATCTTCCACCTCATAGAATAGATACGAGATTCGACCTGCCCGATCAGATCAGAGGGGCGATGCCCTCAGAGAAATTTTTAATTTACTAAGTTCTATAGGTAGGAAAGAAAATTGTAAATTATGATCGAACTAGGCCCATGCTTGGGCCCCACCTGACTTGAAGAGGGTTTAGTTAGAAGAAGGGCCCGAGCTAAGGCTTCATTCACACCCGACTGTCTTTTCCCTTTCTCCTTTTGTTTTTTGCTTCTTCTTCTTCTTCTTCTTCTTTTCTTTTTTCCTTCTTTTCAATTCGACTTAGCCCTAGATCTTTCTAAAAGCTCTTCCAAACTACTTTAAACATTATCGATTCACATCAAGGAAACTCAAAATCCTAAAGATTCAAGTCGAGCATTACTGTTTTTTAGAAAAATGATGATCAAGATAAGAAGATGTCTCATCTTCTCGAATTAGTGATGAAAACTCATCTTAAATATGATATAAGACTGGTGGAAAGGGACATCGTTTGACAACTTTGTGGTATGGGGCATTAGGGTTCATGAGAGTTTATGGTTAGCAAGATTTATGGGGAAATTGAGTATTACTAAGTGATCTTTTTGTAAAATGGATGACTTGTTAGCAATTTATATCATTAAAACATGACATTGCTTGAGTAGGTTGAACCAAGAGGACGAACTAGAGGTTTCTTCTTTTGCACCTATCATTTGTTTGATGAAATGCTTATGTGATAGTTAGTATGTTAGATTTAAAGTAAATCTTGTTAATTTTTTAATACTATATGTGCCGTTTGTGATATTGATATTTGTATGTTATGCATGATGCATTATTCAAGATGGGTGGCTATAAAGGATTGTTCAGGACGTTGGTTGACATGAGGAGAGGTTTATTTGTGGCCTTTCTACTTTCATGCAGTTATATGTATCTATTCTTATGTGTTGGTGAATCTTCTCTCTACAATATTGTCATAAAATGTGCATTCAGAATCTTATTTATTTTTACTTTGTGCTAATTATTATCTACTTATTACGTCTATTTAGACTTAAAAGATTTGTTGTTTTGCCTTTAAATCACAAGCCAAGTGAGGAACTTTGAGATGGGATGAGGGAAGGACATAATACCAAAGACTATTAGATTAACATTTTTGTTCCTAATTATTTTGGATTTTATGCTTTATTTTGATACTAATACTTATAGCTACTTACTTAGATCCAACTATGATAAATATATTGTACTAGGATATTTTAAACTGGATTACAATCTATGTGAACACATGTACGTATGATCTTTTGAATTGCTTATCGTGTAATGTTGAATTATATCAATTTCTTACTATATGGATAAATTTATAATATGAGAATACCATGTATAAGTATTGAGTTAAATGTTATATTATAGAATGAAATTGAGATGCTTATGAATAATAGGTCTTGTATTCAATACCACCCCTTATATATTATAGAAAGATACTGCCAAATGTTTCCTAGGTCATATGACATCTGTTGACTAGTCATTGAGGATGTTTAGGCAATGAAGTGTTACAATATTCTCTTTGAAATGAGAGATTTTTAGAAGTCTGTCAATAGTTGCCTCGAGTCCATATTGATTAAGTTACATTAAGAGAACTTCTTTGATATGAAATTCCTATCAAAAAATTAGGTCACTTCTTCAACTTTGTAAATCCATGAGAAGTAGAATCTAATGCATCTGAGAAGAAATGTGGTCGAAAAAATAAATGAGTTGGCACCAACGACCAAAAGCTTGAAAAGCCATTATGACGTCAAGGAACTTTCAATAAACTTCACCTATGGTAAAGATAGTGTCATCAATACTAGCAACTAAGAGTCTGTTGGTCCCGAGTTGATGGCTAAACCCAAGAGGGGAGGGGTGAATTGGGTTCTTTAAAAAATCTTTGGTAAATC
>JAXCLR010000092.1:41202451-41217084 GCA_035584095.1 Annona squamosa
ATAATTACAAAATTACAAATGTCGAAATGACGCGTATACGGTCAAAGTAACGCGTATACGGTCAGGGTTCCACACAAACAATCCACCCAAATGCCAAACAATCCAACCAGGCTACTCAAGAACCAACTAATGCCAAGGAATCCTCCCAAAACAATCTCCAATCCGTAGTCTAATCAACTAATCCAATCAAACTTCCACCCAAATATTCACCAAGCAACCTTACGGCAAAAAGAATATTTCAAAGTTGGAGAAGTTGTTACTCACAAAAGGCTTCCACCTGAAAATTTGAACTGAACTGTCTCTGCACTGGCACCGAGGCGCGGGGGTAGCGGTGCCTAGGTGCCAATCTGCTGTCAGTCGTTTCCGGCGCCGGGGTGAAGAAGATGACAATGAGATGGCTCAAAATGGAGCTCAACTCAAAGGGAAATTGTTGGGAAAGCTAGAATAGTTGTGAGGCTAAGGATTGGGTGACGAAAAACCAAATTTTAGGATGGATTTGAGTGAATCTAAGCAAAGGAAAAAAAAGAATCAAATGGAAACTGGAATTGATGGATCGGGAGGATGATTCTTTGATAAAATGTGGTTGGATTTGAGTTAGAATGGCTTGAAATCAAAGTTGAAATGGTTGGAAATGAAAAAGGAGGAAGAGGGGTCGGCGCCGAGGCTTGGGTTAGGGTTTAAAACCCTAACCCGAGCTTTATAGTTCTTACGGGTCATGCTGTTGGCGCCAAGGCACCCGTGTTCTTCATGGAGTTCATCATGGTGTCGGGGCGCCCCCATTCGGTGCAGGGGTGCCGTTCAATTTTTTACAAAGGTAAAAACTCCAAAACTAATAAAAATAAAATTACAAAATTACAAAATCAAACTGAAACCAAGCAATGGGTTGCCTCCCATTCAGCGCTGAGCTTAATGTCCTCAGCACGACGTTTATGCTATTTATTCATTTTTCAATTTCACCACCTCGCACTCCCGGCCATTAGGGTTGCAACCTGGAAGTTCAAATCTTATCTTAACCCATCGTTCCATAAATTTGTGCCAGATTTGATTTTCTGGCAGATGAGATAGGGGTATTTTGGTATGAAAATTTCTAGTTTTATCAAATGTAAACTCCCCTACTCCTTTATTGGCTTTAATATATGTGTCTTGACTCCCCAACGACTCGGTCAGTTGTTTGGGCTCCATGTAACCAACGAGTCGATTTTCAATATTGACAAATAATTTGTGGCCCCTAGCCACAATCTACTCTTGGTCCTTCTTAAAATCATTCTGAGGAAGCTTTTGAACCTCTGCATTGCCCATATCAATCCTTAAGCAATCCTCTAAGTCAGTCGGGCTCTATATAGTCTTGAGCATGTTAAACGTAACCTTTTCATTTTGCACCTGCATGGTTAATTCTCTGGCTCGTACATTGATTATGGCGCTGCCTGTTGTGAGAAAAGGACGACCGAGAATAATTGGCACATCTCGATCTTCTTCATAATTCAGAATAATGAAATCTACCAAAAAGATGAATTTGTCCACCTTGACAAGGACATCCTCAATGATACGGTGTAGATACATGATGGATCGATCCACCAGTTACAGCGTCACGGTGGTAGGTCAAGCTTTCCCAAGGCCCAACTTTCTGAAAATGGACTTGGGCATGAGGTTAATGCTTACTCCCAAGTCACATAATGCTCTCCCGAAGTACTTATCGCCAATTGTGCATGGGATTATGAAACTCCCGAGGTCCTTGAGTTTAGGAGGTAGTTTTCTCTGAACCCTCGCACTACTTTCCTCTGTTAGCGCCACTGTCTCGAATTCCATCAACCGCCTTTTCTTTGATAGCACGTCTTTCATGAATTTGGCATAGCTCGGCATCTATTCTAAGGCTTCAACGAGAGGTATATTAATATGCAGTTGCTTCAGTACCTCAAGGAATTTCTTGAACTGGCCCTCCTTTTTAGACTTTTCAAATCGCTGAGAAAATGGAGGCAGCGGCCTTGGATTTGTGGCAATTTCAGCATTTGGTTAGTTCTGGATTTCAGGTGGTTCTTTTGGCTCCTGCGACTGCTGAATCAAAGGGTTAGTGGGTTCAATCACTAATTCCAGTGGAGTTGGATTGGGCAACTACTTACCACTATGCAATGTGACTGCTTGGACTTATTCATTGCCTTTTTCCTTCGAGTTTTGTTCGGTGTCGCTCGGCAGTGATCCTTGAGGTCGGTTGTTTAGGGCTGAGGCCAGTTGGCCTATCTGAGCTTCTAGATTCCTGTTTGTAGTGATCTGGGATTGCATAAACTGCATGAAGAGATTTTTCAGATTTGATTTCTTTTGTTCTCATGGTGGATTGAACTGCATTGGTCTTGCAGGCTGTTGTTGCAGCTGCTACTGTTACTGAGGGAATCCAGGCAGCTGATTCGGCCTTGTCTAGTTGTTCTATATGAAGTTAGGATGATTTCTCCAGCCTAGATTATACTTGTTTCCATACTAATTAGCTGGATTTCTCTAGAAATTTCTCACGTAATTAATGGACTCTAGGTTAGAGGCGCATTCATCACTAGGATGGCCAAATTCGCCACACCACATGCACATGTCTACTACTATCGACTATTGTGGTGTTAACATTCCTAATGCACTGACGTTGGCTGGCCTAGACAAGTTCTAAATTTGGCAAAATAAAGCATCGATGTGGGCCTTTATCGATGAAACAACATCCCTTTGGAGTAGACCCCCACCTCGGCTCCTGTTAGATGGTAGTTGATAAGTGTTGGTCGCCATATTTTTGAGTAGTGTGTATGATTCCTGATAGCTTTTCCGTAGCAGAGATTCATTCGATGAAGAATCCACCATGTGACAGGTGGAATCCTAGAGATCGTTGTAGAAAATCTAAATTTGTACCAACGGCTGAATTCCATGATGCGAGCACTTTCGAAGCAAGTCTTTAAAATGATCCCACGCCTCTGATAAGGTCTCCTCTCTGTACTGTTTGAACAAGACTATATCCATTCTCAACTTCACTAGCTCGGCTGGCGAAAAGTATTTTTCTAAGAATTTCTAAGCCAAGTCATTCCATGTGTTGACGGAGTTCAGAGGCAAAGAGTCCAGCCATTCCGAAGCTCAATCTCGCAGAGAAAATGGAAATGTTCGAAGCCGCATTGCTTCGTCGGAGACTCCATTTTGCTTGAAAGTGTTCATGATCTACAAAAAATTCCGCAGATGGCGATGTGGATCTTCAGATGCAAGACCTCCGAACTGCCCAATAGACTGGAGCATCTAGAAAATCACCGGTTTGATTTCAAAATTGTTGGTGTCGATCGGAGGAAGTGCAATACTAGTCTGAACAGCATTCTGACCAAGTGCAATCAAATCCCAAATTGGCTGGTCCAAATCATCTTGAGGTGGATGATTCGGGATCTCGATCCTCTAGTTTCCTTGTTGATTTGCATAAACGTTCTCGTTTTGGTTCTTGATGCGCTTCATCGTATGATGTTGGTTTCTAGCCTCCTTACTCTTTTGACGCCTTCTCAAATAGGTTCTTTCAGCTTCTAGATCGAAAGGGATGACAATCTCCTTCCCAGCTCTGCCTCAGCGCATGCAATATGGGATAACTCTGCAAAAACAAAAGAAATTAAACTAGTAGAAAAAAATTCCAAGCTAAAAGAAATAATGAAACTGAGCCATTCTATAGAATTATACAAGAAAACAATAAAATTAAAAATGACTGGCAAAATAATTCCCCAACAACAGCGCTAAAAACTTGATGAGCTTCGTATATGTCAATTAAAATGCTCGCTATTTACGCAAGTATACATGTCGTGTCAAATAATAAAAAGTGAGTAGAGTATCGTTCCAACAAAAAATTATTAACCAGATTATTAATTAGTTAAACTGCTTTCGATGGATGGAAAAGTCTGAGTTTGCGATTTAAGTAGGCTAATATTTGCAATGCGAAATTAGAGTGGAAGTTCGAGACTACTGGATACTTTGAATGGGTTTCTAATTAGGGATGGAAGATGGATAGCTTGGAATCCTTAAATCTAAACTATATTGCTCTGGTTCTTTTTAAGTAGATTGCATATGGATTTACTAGCCCAAGTTCATATATTTTTATATATGTCTTCCAACAGTATATAAAGCTAATTATACCCTATTTAAGTGCTATGTTCCCATGCCATTAAATAAAGTGAAATTGATAAGTTCATAACTTATATAATGACTATAGAAGGTTTAATAGTATATTCCTATCCATTAAATAACTCTCCTTACACAAAAGTCGAAACTTATGCCTTGCACATGGGTCTGGCAAATATCTTCCTCTTCCAAGGATACATAAAGCAATTAAATCATCTTACAAGATAGCTAATCTTATAAAAGCATTAAACTTATACATGCAAAGGTAAATCATACACAATCATATATAAGCATTAAATATTCATTACTGAATATTCTAAGAACTAAGAAACAATATAGTTTAGAATTTAATTCATCCTAACTATCCATCTAATGGAAGTTTAGGTCAAAGACATGATCATAACATCTAATACATCTATATAAAAAGTATCCATAAGGCAGAGAAAGAAAAGTGAAAAGAATAAGAAAAACTATTTTCCGGTGGTTTCCACCAATGGGGCTTGAATCCTTTCTTCAATCTGAACTTTAATCTTGATTTCTGCTTTCTCTTGCACTGTAGTTCATTCTTCGGCTCCTCCTCTTTTTTCTTTCTTCATGCATGAACCCCTAGGAACTATATATAGAGTCTATTTGCGCAGCTTACACACTAGAATATTCACGAACGGATGTGTATTAGAGCTTAGGCGCCAACTTTTTATGTGCTGAGCATTTTGGACACATTCTGGAAACCCTATGAATTCTTGCACTGGCACCTAGGCGCCCCTGGCTAGCACCTAGGCGCCAACTCCCTGGACTGCACTACCTGATTTGTGGTTTCCGACTTGGATTTCTTGTAGAGAAGTGGCGCCTGGGCACCCCTGGGTGGTTTCTTCCTCCACCTTTTGGGTAAATGCAGTGAGCTATTAGCAATCTCAATAATCTCAACTATGGAGATAGATCCATATAATGTAGAAGCTTAATGCCAGGATGATATTCATTACTTCTAGTCAACTGCTTGCACAATTGAGTGAGTGTCAGCCCTGTTGGAAGTGGTTCACCAAAAAGGAGGAATGCCTAAAATGTCCGCCACCCGAGTAATTGCATTTCCTTTGCTTATACCATATCCCACTCCTAAATTAATTTCCATCCTTTGACATATTTATTCAAATATTCCTGATCCCATAAATAGTAGAATAATCTTATCAAATTTGGTAAATCTTTTTATCCTCCTTTAGTAAGGTGGTCCATCCTTGATAATTGAGTAATTCCTCAATACCAAATTCATATTTAAGTAGAAACTTGAAATTAATGAATTTAAGTAGGAAAGTCTTCCTTCCATAGAAATGTTTGTAATATTTATTGTGTTAACACTCAATTCTAAAGTATTCTATTGGCATCTTGAGGACTTGACCCCTTGGAACTAGAGTACCTTTCCGTTTTCCGACAACTTCCATGCTTTCACTGGATTCTAAATTTCCTTCTTCTCCAAGTGCAGAAGTGGAAGGATTACCTTCTTGAAATCGGATCCGACGACTCGTGGATGTCGTGGTCCCTTCCCTAGCATGTTTAGACGGCGTCTGTTACCATCAGGGCATGTCCTCCCCCATATTTGATTTAGAGGGCCTAGAGATGGGAAGTTAGCATGGTTTTGAAACGGCCTTAGGTGCCATCGGTTGTGGAAACAATGAAAACTTTAAGGTTTGATTAGGAGCTTGGGAAAGATTGCTAGCTTGAGGAGATGGAAAAGAGTTTCAAACATTGAGGAGGATTCGAAAGAAAGAAGAGGAGATGGAAAGATTTGAGATTGGGGAAAATCGTGTTGTTCACGCCTAAAGAAATATGTCAACTGAACCGTCGCCCATGGAGTCGACTTCGAACCCGAAGTCGAATTCAAAGTCGACTTTTCTCATCCGAAGTTGACTTAGATGAAGTCAAGTTGAGATGAGTAGATTCGACTTTGCTCCTCCGACCCAAGTAACAAAACATGTACTACATCCTACCCCTTTTTCTTATTCATTTAAGCAAGTCATAGCATTCATAGAAATTACTCAATACATTTGCAACTTCATAAATCAATATCAATCGTACCAATTTCATTTCTAATTTTGTAAAATGATTTATTTGCTACTGGTTTAGTAAAAATATTAGCAATTTGATTTTCTATTTTAACATATTCTAGACAAATATTATGATTTTCAACATGTTCTCTAATGAAATAATGCCTTACATCTATATATTTGATTTTAGAATGCAGTATGGGATTTTTAGTTAAGCATATTGCACTTATATTACCATATTTAATAGGTATATCCTTGTAATTTATCCCGTAATTTCTATGTTGTTATTTCATTGAAAGCAATTAGGTACAACAGCTCCCAGCGGCAATGTATTCAACTTCCACAGCAGATAAAGCAACACTGGTTTGTTTTCTTGAAAATCATAAAACCATCATGTTTCTAAGAAATTGACATGTTCCATTAGTATTTTTTCTATCTACTTTGAAACTGGCAAAATCTATATCTGAGTAGCCGATTAGATCAAATGTTGAACCCTTAGGATACCATAGCCCTAGATTATTAGTGTCAATTAGATATTTAAAGATTATTTTTACAGTTGCTAAATATGATTCTTTGGGATATAATTGAAATCTATAATACATGCAAACACTAAATAATATGTCTAGTCTAGATGCAATCAAATATAATAAAGATCCTATCATACTCCTATACAACTTTTGTCCAATTGGTTTACCTCTTTTGTCCTTGTCTATTTTGATAGTCTTGCTCATGAGTGTATTTTCTCCTTTACTATTTTGCATACCAAACTTCTTGAGCATTTCTTTGACATACTTGGACTGATTTATGAAGATTATTTCACTTAATTGCTTAATTCGCAGCCCAATGAAGAAATTTAGCTTGCCCATCAGGCTCATCTCAGATTTAATCTCCATAAGCTTAGAAAATTGTTGGCATAGAGATTTATTAGTAGTGATGAATATAATGTCGTCAACATAAATTTGAGCAATTAATATATCTTTTCCTTTGTATTTGATAAATAGGGCAGCAGTCTTAACCTTTCATCTTTGAAAGTCATGATCAATTAAAATTTCGCTTAACCTCTTATACTAAGCTTTTGGAGCTTATTTTAATCCATACAGAGCTTTGGTCAACTTTAAAATAAATTTGGATTGATTTTTTTTTCAAAACCAAGAGGTTGTTTAACATATACCTCTTTATTTAGGTATCCATTCAAAAATACACTTTTTACATCCATTTGAAATAATTTGAAATTCATATGAGATACAAATGCTAATAGGATGTGTATGACTTTTAATCTGGCCACATGGGCATATGATTCCTCAAAGTCAATTCTTTCCTCTTTTGAATACCATTTGGCTATAAGTCTAGCTTTATTTCTTACCACAAGTCTACTTTCATCTAATTATTCCTAAAAACTTATTTGGTACCAATAATTGTGCAATCTTTGGGTCTAGGAACTAGGTATCATACTTGGTTCCTTCAAATTAATTTAGATCTTCTTGCATTATTATTACCTAATTTTCGTCATTGAGGGTTTAATCAACTGAATTTGGCTCTATTTTACATACAAAAGTAAAATGTCCATATATATTATGTCGAGAGGCCTTAGTTCTTACACCTTCATATACGTTACTAATTACTTGATCAATTAGATGATCATTTTTGAATTTCAAATCTTTTGGAGGTTTGTGAGAATTTTTACCTTCACTTACCTTCTCGTCCGGGGATTGTTCTTGCTTTGATTCTACTCCCTTTGCTTTTTTACATGTAGTTTTTTGAAATTTTTTGATAAATCATCTACCTCACTTAGTTAATCTTCCTTCTTAGGAATTGGGTTAAACTCATCAAATACAACATGTATGGATTCTTTTAATACTTGATTTCTTTTGTTGAAAGCTCTATATGTTTTGCTATTTGATGAATATTCAAGAAATATTACCTCATCACTTATAGCATCTAATTTTCCTAAATTTGTTTTTTATTGTTCAAAACATAGCAAATGCATCCAAAAGTATAAAAGTGTGAAATACCTGTAAAAATGTTCACATAGAGCCTATCTCTTTGGTACCCATTTTATGGGGTCTATTTTGGGTTAGTGAGCTATTGAAATCCACATTGCTCTATTTTAGAATGCACAAATCCAATGCTTTTTGGTACCCAAACCAATTTGGCACCTTGGTCATGAAATCTCTTTATTCTGCATTGATGAATTTTATGACCCAACTTGTTGCAGAAATTACATGCCCTTGGGAGTCATAGAGTAAGGCTCCATGCATTATTAGGTTCCCAAGTCGGCATTCTAGTCCAAGCAGCATAATTTACTCTTGGTTTTTACCTAATTTTGAAGCATTTGATTTACTTCTTTCACTTTTCTCAAATGCGTAATACTGAGTCTCCTTTTGTTGTTTTGGGTGGTCGTATTTAAAAATATTTTAACACCTTTCCCTGAGTTAGAAAATTTAACTAATGATTCATTCTCTTTCTTTAGCCTTTCAATTTTTTCTATTAAGATATTGTTCTCATCCGTTAAGCGGTTGACTCTTTTAGCTAATTTTTCGTTCACAATGATAATTGAGTCACATTATCGTTTCTTCAGTGTGAATTTACTGCCTAGCTTCTTAATTTCTTCATACAATGAATCATACGCTTGTTACAATTCATCTAACTCAGCACATTTGAGACAATCATGAGTAGAGGAATAAATTGACTTGGTATTAGAGTGATTGAGTTTGGAAATTACCTCTTTACTACTTGTACAATTGGTTGATACGATTTGTCCATCTATTACTTCAGTTGCATTAAGGCAGATTATGTTATTTTCTTTCTTAATCCTTGTCATGCAACATATTCGAGCACAATCAGCTACCTCATAAGTAGATGTTTTCTCATTTATGTACATTTCTCTACCCTTTGGCTTCTAAAATTTTCTATTGTTGTTTCTGTCTTTCTTCTCTTGTCATTCTTTTCATTTGTTTTCTTCTGATGTAGGCCATTGGACTTGTATATGTTCCACTCCACCATACCTATAGCATTTAGTCATTTTTTCTTCTTTTCCTTTTTATTTCTCTCCTCAAATCCTTTGAAGCTCTTTCCTTAAATCCTTTCATCATCGTTCTGAGAGGATGAGGTGGACTCGTCTGAGTTTTGCGTAGCTTTCAACACGATAGCCCTTTTTCCTTTGTGATGTTCCTCGTTCCTTCTCTTTATCAATTCATGAGACATGAGTGAACTGATAAGGTCTTCAATCTTTAATGTGTATAGATTTTTTACTTCCTCAATAGTTATAATCTTTGAAATCCATGACTCGGGTAGAGCTCTTAGGATCTTCATGTCTTGTTCAAATTCAGAAATTATTTTTCCAAGGCCTTTTAATGTATTAGTAATGTTAGAAAATTTTGCAAATATTTTAGATATATTTTAAGTATCTAGCATTTTAAAACCTTCTAGCTCTCAAATCAATATGTTTCTTCTCATCCCTTGGACTTGAGAAGTTTCATCATATACTAATGTTATTATACCACATATTTTTTTGGCAGTTTGACAAGACAATACCCTATCATACTCTACAGTAGTTAAGGCACAGAAAAGGGAGTTTATTGTCTTGGCATTGCTCTTTATTATTCTAACTTCTTCCTCAGTCCATTTGTAGGCTCTTTCACTAATTGGTAGAGTAACTTCATCTTGAATAGCAATCTAAGATCCATATCAGTAGCCATAATAAGTTGTTTCATTCTCAACTTTCAGCAACCGAAGTTACTTCCATCAAATAGTAGTGGCCTAGTAAATGATTGACCTTTAATAAAAGTACGAGTAAAAGTTGATTGGGATGCCATTTAAAATAAGATCTCTTTGCTAGAAACTCAAAGACCTGCTCTAATACTACTTGTTGGTTCCAAGTTTGTAACAAAACCCAAGAGGGGATGGGCGCATTATGTTCTTGAAAATTCTTTCGTCATTAGAAGCTTAACCCCTTGAGAGTTAGTCCCCTTGAATAAAAAACATGAAGTAGAAAAGCAAGTGAAAATAAAAATAAACTCAAGAAATTATAGTGGTTCGGGACAACCTTTCCGACTCCACTCCTCTAAGAACACACTCTAGTGACTTGAGTTCTACTAAGCAAAGTGGTGGTACAGTTAGAGCACTTGCTTTCTTTTAGATTCCAATTCTAGGGGGCCTTTATAGACTCAACACAAGTAGGCGACGAGTTACACTTCGATTACATGCTACTTTATCCTCACTTGGTCTTAGTCTCCAATACCAAACCAAGTGGAAACAGGAATGAATAATAAAGAGAAAATGAAGCTACACTTTACAGGTGAGTAGAGAATAGGCTTCTACGTAAAGAAGAACTTGCAAAATAAGTTGTTGATGGAGCAGTTCGGCACTTGCAATTTGTCACTTATTTTTTCTTGGAAACTTTCTTTTAAGATCACATAAATGCTTGAGAATAAAGAGGTCAAACCCAATCAATTCTTTTTTCTATTTTTCTCCATTTCATTTGAAGTGTCTTAAATAAGGGGGAGTAATTTTGAACTTTTGAAGATAGATAGCGCGCATTTAATGCGTCAACATTCAAATTTTTTCGACTGTTGCTATTCAAGTCACACTTGGAGTCGACCTTATATGCGACTTCACCCAAGTCGTAGACTAAAGTCAACTTTGAATGCAACTTCATCCAATTCACAGACTGGAGTTAACTTGGGTTGTGACTTCAATCTTCTGTTTTTAGTCAAGTTCCACTCTTGAATCCACTTGGTCTCAGACTTGACCCAAGTCATAAGAGAAGTTAACTTGGATTGCGACTTCACTTACTATTGGACTTCTTTGGACTTTGATATAATGTAATCTTGATTTACTTGTATTCTTTTCTTTATTTCTTCATGATTCATCCTTATAACTCTATATTTGTATTTGAAGTCTATTCAATCTTTCTTGAAAACTGAACTTGGTCAATCTCTTTCGAGCACTTGATGAGAGCTTAATATATCTTTGGTTCAAGCTTGTCATTCTTGAGCTTGAGACTCCATGACTTTGACTTGATCTGTCTAAATTTAGTGTTGGGGTCAACTTGATTTACCATTTCATTCAAGTCGCATGTCGGAGTCAACTTTATGTACGACTTTACTAAAGTCGTATGCCGGGGTCAAACTTGGATTGCAACTTAACTTTGTCATTTTAATTATAGACCCAAGTTGCTGATAGACTTGACTTAAGGTTGCGACTTCACTCAAGTCACAGGTGAAGTCGACCTCAGTTGCGACTTTATCTGCTCAAGTGTTCACATTTCAATGATGTTGAAGAATGGTGCTCTAGAGTTGATGATGAAGTCAACTTTGTTATCAACTTTACCTAAGTCGATGTCTGAATCGACTTAGCATGCGACTTGACCCGCCAAGCTTTTGATTCTTGAATTTTGTAAGCCTTAAAATCACTTAACACTTTCATTAGCACTTTGACATTACTCAAATTGAGTTGTTAATCATCAAAATATAGATTGTGCTTAATTTGTCATATGTTTACAACAATTACCCCCTTTTTCTATAACAAAAAGTAAAAATAAGTAAATACGTTCCTAAATAATCAAATAAAATTAAAATAACCAAAATGAGATGAAATTTAACTATATGCAATATAAAATGCATGAAAACAGTACAAAATTACACAAATGACAAAAATTAATGCAATACCTATACAAATTTATATATTTCTCTTAAACTAGCATTCAAATTGAGTATAAAATGAGTGTTGATAACTCTATTTTTATATAATTATCACCTAGGTAGGCATAAGTCTCCTTAATAGAAAATTCTGCTTCAGTCTCATTATCAAAAACTTAATTAAACATAGTTTCCTTGTTAAAACACCAAAAGTAACTTAGGGGTGTGTTTGACAATTAATAAAAGATGTCGAGTCAAAATTTTTCAATCTAAAACTTTTCACTCTCCATAACTATCATACTTTTTAATCATTTTTTCACATTCTCTTATAAAACTACTCTACTTTTTAATCATTTTTATACAACTATCTACACAATTAACCTATCTATTTTAACTTTATTATCTTTATTGTTCATCATTACTCTTATTATATCACATCATTTGACAAATTTTACTCTCCAAAATTTTTCATCAAAAATTTTATTCATTTGCAAACACACCCTAGAAGTTGTATATGAAAGACATAGTCTTGCTATATCAATTTGAAAGTCATACATAAAATGCAAAGTCTTATTATGTTAATTTAGAAATTATATATGAAATGCATAGTCTTATCATTTCAATTCAAAAGTCATATACGAAATACATCACGCTATTATATCAATTTAGTAGTCACATTATCAATTAAGTAGTCATATGTAGAATGCACCACTTTGCTACATCTTTTAAGAACTGTATACGAAATGCATCAATTTACTGTGAATCCCTAAGAGTTATATGCACTACGCTTAAAATGTGCTAGCTTGTCATGTATGGGCAATTAATATAGCTAATGGGCCCCTCACTAATATCCTAGATTGAGTTATAGTTAATCGATGGGCTGAGTATAAACTCATTCCAAGTCACGGCTCATGGTAACATGAACTTACCCTACGACTTGGTGCATGACAATGTATAGTTCACCCTTTTCTAAGTCAAGGCATAATGTAACATGTACTCACCCCTTTCTTAAGTTACAATGCGAGGTGACATGTATTTAATCGATCATTGTAATCTTTTATTAGTCATAGTTATATTGGTCCCTTATTTATGATAAAACCTAAGAGAATTATGGTAAATTAAGTTCTTTAAAATTTCTTTGTTGTTTTAAAGCTTTAAGTCCTTGTGGGTCTAGTCTCTTTGAATGAAAACATGGAAAGTAAAGACAGCAAGTGAAATCACACACAAAAGGAACAAATAATTATAGTAGTTTAGGACAACCCTTTCTACTCTACTCTTTTAAGAACACACTCATTTATGTCTTAGGTTTCACTATTTTAACAATAGTACGACTAGAGTTCTTGCTCTCTTCTAGATTATAGCTCTAGGAGGCATTTACATAATGAAACAAGTAGACAGCAAGTTCCACTTCAACCATACACTATTTGTCTTTACTTGGGCTTCATCTCTAACCCCTAGCCAAATAGCAATACAATTAAATGATTCAAAAAATGAAATCTACACATTACAGATTATGCAGAGCAGATTCAACATGAGATAGAACTCTTGAATGCTTGAGATGGATGAGAAGTTTCAACCCTTGTAATGAAAATGAGAGTTCTTCTTTATAGAGTACTTAATGCACACTTAATGCTTGTAGGAAAGAAGATGAAAGCTTATTAAATGATCTAGCTAACCCCTTTTAACTCTTTTTAGCGTGTCTTAAATAGATGTGAAGTTATTTTGAATATGGGGAGTAAATGGCGCACATTAAATACGTCAACATTTGAATTTTTTCAATTATCGCAATGCAAGTAGCAATAAAGTCAACTTTGGATACTTCTTCACCCAAGTCGCAAGCTGGAGCTGATTCGGGATGTGACTTCTATAGTGTTGTTTTCTTCTTTTAAGCTCTCCTACGAGTCTTATGTTTTTTAAGTTTTTTCTTGGGTCAACTTAGTCACTGATTTAACCTAAGTAGCAAGTGGAGTTGACTTGATATAAGACTTTGGATTTAGTTAAGCTAGTCAGTAGAAATATGTAACCCTTGAGTTTACTTGATATTAGAACTTGACTTAAGTTGTAAGTGAAGTCAAATTGGGTGCAACTTCACTAGTTGTTTAAATCTTTGAACTTTGTAAATATATTTCCTTAGCTTTAATACTTCAAGTTCTTCTATTGAGTTGACTTGGCCTTAGACTTCATTATGTTGGAAACAATGTTTAAAACAAAACAAAATTGACCAAAGCATGAGTTTTGATGATTAACAAAGACTATTTTGAGTATATCAAGTGTACTAATGAGTTTGCCAAATGATTTAAGGAACTGAAATAGCCAAGTCGATATCCAAGTCGACTTGGACTTCGACTTAGGGTGAAGTCGATCCCAAAGTCGACTCCATGATCGACTTAAAACAGAACCTCACAGGCTAAATCAAAAATGGAAGGATAACAAGTGAAGTCGCAGGCCAAGTCGACTCCACTTGGGACTCGGGAAGCCAAGTCGCAAACAAAGTCGACCTCACCATCGACTTCAGACGGAAAAAAGACTTTAGACTTGATTTTGGGGCACAAAGATGCCCAAGTTGCAAACGAAGTCGACTCCAGGTGCGACTTGGGTGAAGTTGCAGATGAAGTCGACCCCATGTTCGACTTGAGTTCTTTAAGGTTGAAAATGCAGATTTAAGTTCACTTTGAAGATCAACTTGGGACTTCTCAAATCCAAATCAAGTATACAAGCTCAGTATCAACCCAAGTCTCTCAAGTCCAAGGCAAAAAACTTCAAGCATATTTCAAGATGAAGAAATAATCAAGTCATGAAGATCAATATGGATCAAAAGCAAGCAAGGTGCATGAATCTACAATGC
>JAXCLR010000092.1:41221347-41246225 GCA_035584095.1 Annona squamosa
TCAAAAGAAGAACACTTATGAAGAAGAAGTTAAGCAAGCAAGAGACATTTCAAGAGAGATTAAGCAAATTTGGCAAGAGAGAGAAGCCAAGTCGCACCTGAAGTCGACTCCAAGATCAACTTGGGGCTAAGTCTCAGACCAAATCGACCCAGAAGACAGACTTGGAAACTGAAGCATAGCCGAAGTCGCACTCGAAGTCGACTCCAGCATGCGACTTGGGTGAAGTCGTACACGAAGTCAACTCCACTTGTGAATTGGAAAAATAACGTTCGAATTTTTAAATGTTGGGACATTTATTACACGCCAACCAACTTTATAACGTTTTAAATTCTCCTTCCACTATATATAGACACTCAAGAAAACGTGAAAATACACAAGTAAGAGCTAAAAAAGAAGAAAGAAGTGCTACTAAGAGTTTCGATCCAATTTTTTCTACAATTGAGTGATCTATACACTTTCAAATGAAGAACAAGCTTCAAAGTTCATGTTTGCTTCAACACTGAACGATTCGTCGCTTTTACAATTTCTTCCTCGAGCTAAAACTTCCTACACAAATCTATAAAGTGTAGATTTCTTTTATTTCATCTTGTTATTTAATTTTGATGCTTGGTTTGAGGGTTGTGATTGGAGTGGAACTCATCACCTACTTGTGTTATTTGTTATACACGCCCCCTAGAGCTAGAATCTAGAAGAGATCGGAGGCTCTGGTTGTATATGCCCCCTAGAGCTAGAATCTAGAAGATAGTAGATACTTTAGTTGTATTCGCAGAATACATAGTGGAACCCAAGTCACAAGGGAGTGTGAGCTTGGAAAAGTGGAGTAGGGAAGGTTTCCTGAACCACTATAAATCTTATCTATTATTTTTCATTTTCGCTTTCATTATCTTATTATTTTCTATTTGTTTTATTAAAGGGCATTAAACTAAACTGGGGTAAAATCTCTAATTAAAGTTTTAAATTTTCAAATATCCAATTCACTTCTCCCCTCTTGAGTAATTGTCATCAACTTGAGACCAACAAAGTCAATCTCCAAGTCGACTCTAGCTTAGACTTCAAAGTCCATTTTTTGTCCAGCGCTGAAACTGGGGTGCAAAAGCTGTCAAAGTCGCAAACAAAATCGACTCCACATGCGACTTAGGTGTAGTCCCAGTGCAAGTCGACTCCAGCATCGATTTCAGACTGACGGCACCAAATTTCAAGAGCAAAGTCACAAGCCAAGTCAACTTAACATTCGACTTAAGTAAAGTTGAAGACCAAGTTGACCCAAACATTAAACTTGGATTGAATGAAGATCAAATTAAGATCAAAAGCAAGCAAAGTTGCATGAATTAATCAAATTAGATCAAGGACTAATATTTGAGCATTTTCATGCATTCCAAGACTCAAGTAGTCAAAAATTCAAGACATGGAGTCAAGTGGTTTCAAGTTAAAATAATCATACACAGTTCCTAGTATTGTAAAACAGTGGAAGAACAATTAAGTTAGAAACATAAGCAAGAAAAATCATTTCAAAGAAATTTAAGTTCACTTGGCAAGCTAAGAAAGTCAAGTCGCAATCGAAGTCGACTCCAACAATGACTTGGGTCAAGTCCCAATCCAAATCGACCTAAAGAAGAGACTTGAAAATTGTAAAAATTCGAAGTCGCGCCCAAAGTTACCCCTACATGTGACTTGGGTCAAGCCAAGACCAAGTCGACCTAAGGAAGAACTTGAGCAGCCTGCTCACAACTGAAGTCACACCCAAAATTGACTCCAGAATGCGACTTGGGTGAAGTCGCACATGAAGTCAACTCCACCTGAGACTTAGGTCGCAACATTTGAAAATTTGAATGTTTGCGCATTTATTACACGCCAACCAACTCTCTAACGTTTAAATATTTCCTTCCATTATATATAAACACTCAAGTGAACGTGAAAACAAATAAGATAGAGCAGAAAAAGAGGAAAGAGAAGCTACTAAGATCTATATTCCACTTTCTTCTACTTCTGAATGATCTATACACTTTTGAAGGAAAAACAAGCTTCCAACTTACCGTTTGCTTTAATGCTAATCGATTTGTCACTTCTACGTATTCTTCCTCGAGTTGAAACTTGCCTACACAAATCTGTAAAGTGTAAATTTCTTTCATTTCAATTTGTTATTTGGTTTTCGATACTTGGTTTGATTTTGATGTTTCAAACCAAGTAGTAGCAAAGTAGTATTGTGACTGGAGTGGGACTCATCACCTACTTGTGCTAAGTGTTGTATATGCCCCATAGAACTGAAATCTAAAAGAGAGTGGAGGCTCTAGTTATATTTGTGAAATACATAGTGGAACCCAAGTCACAAGGAGAGTAAGCTTAGAAGAATGGAGTAGGGATGGTTGCCTAAACTACTATAAATCCTGTCAATTGATTTTTATTTCCGCTTTCACTATTTTATTGCTTTCCATTTGTTTCATTAAACGGAGGCTAAGCTAAACCGGGGTAAAGTTTCTAGTTTAAGTTAAAAAATTTTAAATACCCAATCCACCTCTTCCCTCTTGGGTAATTGTCATTAACTCAGGACCAACAACTACTGCCACATGTACATATCATATATCATCCTCTCATTGCATCATCTTAGAATTTATTTTTTAATACTTATCTGCAAATCAAAATAGTGGTAGCATTAGATTTATTAGATAGATTTGTTGTATTGCACTTTGGATAGCTTCAATTGTTACAAAACTATTTTGTTTCTACAGTAGTTTTTACTATGATTTTCTAATCAAAATATTTACTACATGAAATTTTATGTACTTTTCAAAGGTATAAGTTGCAAAATTGCATTAGATTATTAAATATTTTTTATCTACTTAGATTAAAATGTTTATATGCCACACATAGTGTAGAAATTCCCATATCCTAATGTTATTTTTGTTGACTCTCCTCCTTTCTTTCATCTTACATTTAATTAAAATAATTCTTTTTGGCTTAAAATTAGATTTGTCTTACCACAATCACTAGTCTCATATTTTCTGTGATTTTTGGTGAACTTTGAAAATTAACTATCGTGTAGTGTTTCACTATTTTGTAGAGTCACTAAAGTTTTTTTTTTTAATTTTAGAATTACCATTATTTCATTTCTAAAAATTCTGAAATTTTCATTTATGATCAATCCTACAAATTTATTCTTATTTCCCTTCATTTTCAATATCTTTCATAAAGTTATTCATCTTTATTATATTTTTTGTTCTAAATGAATTTCTTTTATTTTTTCTTAATTTCAAAATATTATTTATTTCAACAATTTTCTTCTTAATTCTAAATAAACAATTATGTATTTTCTTAATCATACCTAATAGAAATCTAATTAAATAACTCATTAATAATAATAAATGATACAATTAAATAAAAAATTAACTTATATGACCACTACAAAACCATTATATTCTTGTCAGATTTGATTAGTTTAATTTTTATCTTACTTTTGCGGCACAACAAGTTGTTTAAATGAACACTATTGTGTTTGCTAAAAGGTTTTTGGAGCCAATTTAATCCCTCTTAAGCTAATGTCCGTGCATCATAACCAACATATATTATACCATCTTATAGATTGGTTACTGTATTACTTAGTTATTATACTCATTAATCATTTTTGGTAGTATAAATAAGTTAAATTTCTTTAGGTCTTTTACTCAAGTATTTGTTAAATATTGGATTTATAATACTTTAAAATTGATAGAATTTTCTTTGATTGGTATATTTTTCACATCTCAACTTATTTTACAATCGAGTTCCAATACAATCTATCTATTTTCAAGAGGGCGAAACTCCCAAAAAAACAAGAGAAACCACAAGCATCTAAATATCAATGGGAAAGCCATAAGCTCCCAAATATTAATGGGAAGACTAAGCTCATATGTCCAAGTTCAAACCTGAACATGAACCAAAATGTCATGCCTAAGAGGCTATTACCTTTGCCACCTATACTAGTTGCAGATAGTAATTGATAGAAACTTCTGAATACATAGACTTCTCCTAAATTTCCATGTAGTAAAATTTCAATTTATTTGGTAGGTTTCTTAAATTTTTGAAAATCAACAGGAAGGCATGAATACTGAATCTTAATCCTATGCTTTTGTTTGCACCAAAGCATGGTGCTCTCAGCTACAGATCATTATCCATTTTTCGCTGCTGCACTTGAATCATTAGATGGGGCGTTAGACTTGAGGTAGGAGCTATTACAGATAGGCCCCTTAGTGCATGTTTGCAATATTGCAAAATAGTCATCAAAAATTAAACCCACAGCGTCCCTTGTCTCCCAAACCTCTCTGCCTCTCCCTCTCACTCACAATCCTCCATCAACAACGCTAGACGGGATGTCGTTGCCTACTACAACAGTTCGATGCATAGTATATACTTGAATTGCATTCACAACAATATGGGGAGTGTAAGCGACGAGGATGTGATGTGATTTTTAAAAGAAGGTTCATATTTTAATAAATGGACTACTCATAATGTCTTTTACGATTGGAAATTGAAAGTCATAAGGGAGAGGTGTAAAAAACATGTAGCTTTTGCTAAAATTTCAATCCCTTTCTTTTTATCCTCTTTTTCATCTTTAATGTCAAAATCTAAACTCTCGAATCAAAATCCATGACATGACAATAGTAGTAGTCGTAGCTCCCAATCTCTCCAAGTCGAAAAACAAAAGGGACTATGTTATTTCTCATCTATCCTGATTCTCTTAGATTCTCAGTTGTCCTGTTCTATAGAAGAAAATGAGAATTATTCCAGTCAACTCAAAGATCAATTTTTTTCCTACTCCAAAAGATGAAATCTCCAACCTTTCCTCTCATTATTTTCTCCATAATCCTCATATTGCCCATCATCATCACCCAACAGTTCGATTACTACTACAATTGCATCTTTGGCAGAATCACGAATCAAGTTTAACAGGGAACTGTACATTCCCCTTGATATGCTAAAATAAGGATATCTTGTTCAATAATTAATGTGTCCAAAGCATCACATCTAATTCTCTTAGGATTAATGGTCGTTCAATAGCAGTTATTCGATTAAGGACATTTGGCTATTCTTTGGCCAAAACTATTTGAAGATATAGCAGAATAGGCTATTGTTGTATAACTACTGGTCGATAGAGTTAGGATGTATCAAATTGATAGTGCTGATGAAAGAGAGGTTCCAGTTGTAGAGCTACCATCCAAATAAAATGACAGTAGTGTGACCTTAACGACATCGTCAACATACACAATAGTGATGATGTAGGCAACAACTTCTTCCTGGTAGTCCAATCCAACATCGGAAAGATGTACAAGATTAATAACGAAGATGGCATGATGTAGCTGGTGTAATTGTCAAAGGACCTACTAGGAGTGGACAAGATGTCAATCAAGAGCTGTGAAATTCAAAGAGTGGAAGCGAGAGTTAGAGGGAGACTGAGAGAGGTGTGGAAGAGAATGTGTCCCGAGAGATAAGAGACTAGTTTTTTTATGACTATTTTGTAATATTGCAAATGTGCACTGACAAGGGGCCTATCTACAATAGCTCCAATCTCGACTCTAATGCCCCATCCAACAGTTCGAGGGAGATAGCAAAAAATGGGTGGTGATTTGTAGCAAAGAGCACTAAGCTTTGATGCAAACAGGAGCATAAGATTGGGATTTGTGAATGCATAGTTTTTTGCATTTTAGTCTCTCTTACTAAGCATATTTGCTTTCTAGCAAAAGAATTTTATGTATTTGCTTTTTAGACTTCATAAGTTTGTCCTATTTGCATTTTAGTTTTTGTCATTAAAATCTTATCGTTAACTGCATATATGAGTCAACTCATACTCATAATTTGACTCATGAACATGTGTTGATCATGAGTTGATTAACTTTGTTGTTAATTGTATATATGAGTTAACTCATGCTCATGAGTTGACTCAAAAACATGAGAATAAATGTCAACTGATGATCATAAGTCAATTCATGATGCCGTTAATGACAGAAATTAAAATGAGAATAGGGAAAACTTATAAGGTCAAATACATGAAACATGTGAGCTAAAAAACACATCCGCGAAGCTAGAGAGACCAAAATGCAAAAAACCGCACGCGCGGTATGCTCGGCCTTCTAGAGTCCGCAAGGAATGCGCGCAGCTACGCATCGCAGGCATACGAACGAACAATTAAGATTCTCTCCCTCGCGTTCCAGTGGCAAGGGAGACGAGGCAAGCTTGCCTTTGGAACAATGAGACGACTATACACAGTAACTGCGGTGTAAAACCCTCCTTGTTCCGATCTATCATTTATCTCCTTCTTCAACTCAATCAGAAGAGCACGCTCCCGGATCTTTGTGTATGCGCGCTCGAGCCAACGGGATAAATTGCCAGACGGAGCGGGAAAGAGCCTTTCGTTTTCCTTTCTTGGGCTTTCCTTGCTTGCAATCCCTTCTCCGGCTTCCATGAGCATTCGAGGCGAATGATTCCTGGGGCAAAGATCTGTGGATTGACGCTGGCGGATCTCCGGTGCCGGTAATGGCCGATCCGCCTAGCCTCCTCCTTCGCCTTCTCAGCATTCGCCTTTCTCGTTCGGAAGTGTTTGATTTGTGGCTAGGGTTTGGTCGTCGCGTGGAAGAAATACCGGGCCTGGAAGCATGCTGAGCGTGCTACGGGTCCACCTCCCGTCGGATATTCCAATTGTCGGTTGCGAGCTTACGCCGTATGTGCTGCTGCGGCGCGTGGACAGCACCGTCACCAATGAAGATGCCCCGGAATCCGCACCAATCGACGGTTTCTTCTTGAAGTACAGGTGGTGAGTTTCCACACTTCTTGCATCCTAAACTTCTCCTCTGAATTTAGGTTTCTTTTCTTTTCTTGCTTGAGTGGATTCTATTCAGTATGAAATTCAATTGAAATATCTAGGCTTATAGGAAAAAGAAAAATAAAGAAAGGAGGAAGCATATATTTTACACTAGGTTTCATTTGACGATACCATTGATCCGGTCTTTTTCTTCTTCGCAGTGATATCTCTAGTATTTAATGCCTCAATTCAAGTAAAGATGAAGATCGTTACAATTGGAGTAATCCATCAAAGTGAAATGGCTCCAGCTAAATTTGGGATCTTTTACTTTTCCAATGTGGTCAACATGATTCTGATCCATTATGGACCCTGATGCTGCCCTAAAGTGTGTTCTAGGTCTCAATTCTAGTAAAAATGAAGATGATTACTATTGTAGGCTGATTAAGACATCAAAGTGAAGTGTCTCAGGCTAAATTTAGGACCATTTACCTTTTCTCAATTTGTAGGCTTAATATACTGGTCCATTATGCTGCTGGATGCTGCCCTACACTTAGCCGTGTGCTACTGGTAAATCTTTACTTCTTGACCACACTGGAAAGAGTTGTGTCGTGTGAATGAGATTGCCCTTTCTCCTTGCCTGACTTGGTTTTTCAAAATTTAGTCTGCATGGCACACACGTCAACCATGGACATGCAGCTCTAACGCATCATCCATTTAACTGACACTGCTAGTCACAGACCATCTCATATCGACTTCTCATATTGACTGGAGGATACTCAATTATGAATTTAGGATTGGAACATGTAGGCAATCTATTTGTCTAATTTAGTAATTAGTCTACGATCTGATTTATAGAAATAATACAGTCAAAATTTTGATCTGCCACAAAAAAATATAGTTATAAAATATGGAAAAAATGTGTCCTTTTTTATGGCATTAATTGGGCCAAATAGAAAACTTTTTTAGGGTGCATTTGGGAAAAGAACTTGGGAGATCGGAAAGGGGACTCACAGTCTCCTATATGATTTCATCTCTTAAATACCCCCAACAACTGTACTTTTGCATTTTACCACTACTTCTAATATATTTATCACACAACTACCCTATTTGTTCTAACTTTACCTCTATCATATCACATCACTTTCACATGTTTCAAAAAATTTTCCCTTCCCCTCCCCCACAACATTCGCAAATGCACCTGTAGAATAACTGTGAACATTTCATGAAATTAATCCATCTCCAGTTTTTTATCCTTTATTTTTTCATTGGGCAATTTCAAATATACTTGCTACTTTTAACCATAATATTCCAGTCATACCTTTCATTTTTTTTAAAAAAAAAAAAAATCCAGTCATACCCATCAAGTTTGAAAGCTTTCATTCATAATCATTTACTATGTTGTTAATCCCATTCATACCCATTTTGATGGAGGTTGTAATGGAAGGAAAATGACGTCTGAAAAGACCAATTTACTCCTATGAAATCTGCCACTGCTTGCTACAATTTTGGCAACCCTCCTCTCCATGACAACATGCTACAAATCTGACCACAGCGACCATTCTTTCTCTTTACCCACCAACATTGGCTTCCCCAAAATAATAGGAGCAAATCTCACACGGTAACAACCATTTGATATGATTATTCTCTCCCCAAATTCAGTCATTGATGGGATACCAACAACGAATATGATAGTACTCTATCATCGATTGCACCTAGAACGTCTTGCTCCCCATCCAATCCAACCAGCCATGTGTAATCCAGCAATGATAATCAAGCCACCCTTGCTCTTGTTCATGTCCTACCAATCATAGTTGACCAAGTTTGCAGCCACAACTAACCATGGATTCCTGATGGCTAACAACATTGCACCCAATCATCTGGCAACTATTTCATCCTGCGTTCCTAGGCAATCTTGCCATCCATCTATTTCCATCCTTCGCATCTTTCTCTCACTGATAACACCCCGTCTCCCACTCCAAAAACTCTCTCATTCCCATTGCTAGTGTGACGATCATTATTTCAGCTCATTTAAAAATGGTTTTATGGTCGGTTGCAATCTCTGCCAGATTGATTGAGGGATGTTGGCATTGTGGCAGGAGGGTTGTGATCAACAGAGATGGAGATAAACGACACTATTGGTGTCTGGAATGCCAACCATGGTGGGGCTCTGTTTTTCACTAAATCTAGTGACTTCCCCAGTGCTGGAAGTAGAGGCTGGATCTGGTGCGAGAAAGGCGGAAAATGCCAGATTTGGTGATGACAGTGGAAGTGGAAGTGGAAGTAGGATTTGTTGTCAGCACGTGTACAAATTGCAAAGCACCAATGGAGAACCATACTAGGGGGCCTTCTTCCTAATAGAGCAAGCATGGCTGTTGGCTAGGGCATGTGAGATTGGTTGCTGCGATGTTTGGGGTCGTTTGGATTCTAATTCAATTTCCTTTTTATAAGATGTTGGCATCCATTTTGTTTTGGTGAGGATTTGAAAATTTTAAATTTTTGCTGATTTTGATTTCGAGTTTTCTGGATTCGATTTTTTCCCTTGTTGCTGTTGCAATTCTAGGTGTGAGCAGGTAGATGGATTGGACGGAATCCATTGGACATCATTGATCACGAGCCCTTTCTTGGCAATTTCTCACCATTTTCAGCCATGAAATTCAGCGAAATCAACTTTGGCACCTTCCCATTCAAATCCAGCCAGTAACAACTCCTCCATGAAACCAGTTGGTCAGCAACTTCCATAGATTTGGTCATGAGGGAGATGGATTCTTGTCCCTTGCAGACGGTGGCTATGGAATGTTGGTTGCTTATAGTTGTTGGAGGAGGAGATGGTGTGGATGTGTCTAGTATTCAACAAGGGGCAATTTTTTTCATTTAAGAAAAAAATCTACCCAGCCTAAAATACTTTCATCTTCCCGCCATCTGGATAGAAGTTTCAAACTTAATGGGTATAGTTGAAATTAGTGTTAAAGCAATGGGTGTATTTGGAATTGACCCTTTTTCAACAATGCTACCTAATATTATCATGATATAGTTGCAATAGGTTTATACAAAGGCTCAAGCTTAGCCCTAAGTTCTTACCTTTTTGCTTTTGTTATAAATGAATTTGCAAGGCATTTATAGGAAGTATCTTATTACATATTATTTGTTGATAATATAGTTTAAAATTAGTTGTACAGAAATTAAATATATGAAATGCAACTTTAATAATAACAGGCATATAGATGAGGAACGAATTAAGATTTCAGACTAAGTGTAGTGCTAAGAATTGATCACTTTCAATATCTAGGATCATAGTTTAAGAAAAATGTAGAAATCGAGAAAGGCATTACGGGCATGTTTGGCAAAACATAAAACTTTTCTAACTAAAATTTTTTAATTTAAAACTTTTCACTATCAACTACTACTCTAATTTTGAATCATTTCTTTACATCTTTCTATATAACTATCTCACTTTTCAATCATTTCTACAACTTTATTTTTTTACTCTTCATCATTTCCCCCATTATATCATTTTTCCCCAATCCAAACATTTTTACATCAAAAACTTTTCGTCAAATTTGTATTACTTCCCAAACACACCCTATGAATAGATTCTAAGTAAGATGGAAGAAATGATAGTGTTTAAGAAATTTATATGATCATTGAGTTTCCAATTAAATTAAGGATGTATTTGGGAAATGATAAAACTTCTATCTAAAATGTTTTTGGTATAAAAATGTTTAAAATAAGAGAAAATGATGTGATATGATAAGGGTAATGATTGTGAGTAAAAGGAATAATATGTGTAAGTGATTGAAAAGCAAGGTGATTGTATGGGAAGATGTGAAGAAATAATTAAAAATTAAAATAGTTATAGAAAGTGAAAAGTTCTAGTTTGAGAAGTCTTGTGTAGAGAAAAAAGGAAAATTTTATAAAAGAGACATTAGACCTAGTATGCTATATGAGGTAGAATGTTAAGTAGTTAAAGACCAATATATACATGGAATGAGCATCATAAAGTTGAGAATGTTAAGACGGATGTGCAGTAAAACAAGAAAAGAAGTAATATGAGATAATTAAAGGTGAAACTAATAGGTAATAAAATGAGGAAAAGTAGACTAAGGTGGTTTAAGCATGTTAAACGGAGATCTGAAATGACACTAATTAGGAATATGAGTTTATTCAAATAGAAGACAGTGAGAGAATCAGAAGACATAAAAAAATAGATAAAAGTAATCAAACAAAATATGAAGACGTTAGAGATTACTAAAAACATAGTTTATGATCATAAAGAATGGTGTAACAAGATCCATGTAGCCGAACTTACATGGTTAGGAAACAACTTAATGATGAAAATGGTAGATGCTACCTAACATAAATTTCTCCATTATAGGTTTTTTTTTTTTTTGTTTTATATATTTCCTACTCAGAATTTTTTGTTAATATTGGAAAGACTACTTTGTTTTTCTTATAAAAGAAAAAGGAAATTTTCACTTTTAGGATAATCCCATATTTTAAGGCATTACATCAAATATACTACCATAACAACCATTCCTTTTAAGTTTTTTTCATCATTTCCAATGTCGTAAAAACTGAACCGGTTAACAAACCGGTCAAGGAACTGGTTTTAGTTTAACTAGTTTAACTGTTTCTGAGATCCGGATTGAACCAATCTATTAGTAATTATGCAAGACATATCATGGATTGATAAGATAAAATCATAAAAATTTACACATAAAAAGCACTGCAATAATTGAGATAGCATCATAATGATCATAAATTGAGAAGCAAAAAAATAATGTACTCACATGTTGTTGATTATATCTTTGCTAACATTGGATCCTATTGTTGCTTAAACTTCATCTTTGAAAATTGAAATAGCTACAAAACAAAAAAGAGACAAAAAAGAAAATTAGAATAATCTTGGTTATATGATGCAGCAAAATATTTGTTAGAGTCACAACCTTACAATTGAAATCACTAAACTAGCATAATTGAAAATTAAAATCATTAATTTACACAATTGCAAGTTATGGAAAATTTTAACAAAAAATACAACCATCACAGCAAAACATCAAGGACAACATGACTACATATCTTTAATGTTGTCCAACTCTAAGTCTCTAACAAGCCACAAGTTAACATCGACCAGATTAGAAATTAAAGATTAAACATTCAAGCAATGTCAAAGAAGAAATTAAAAAAAAAAATCAAGCATAGATTTGAAATTTGTTGGTTTGACATTATTCCATTTGGCAAAAATCAGGAATCTGAGCAGAAATCAAAATTTTGGCAGACAGATCATTCCACTCTAGAGAAAAATAGGTGAAAATTCATTTGTCTACAGCATCCAAAACAAAAACTTTCTGAAATAATCCCCCTATCAATTTCGAGGGAATAACGCTCTTGGCACTTGGCAATGATTGTCGGTTTTTGAACCAATGTAGTGTGTATTGAAATTTTGAACAGAGCCGGTGTTGGCATGCTGCTTTTGTTGGAGTAGTTGAGCAACTGAGCATGCTACTTGGTTCAGCCATCTGCATGTTGGAGAAGAAGGTGAGCTGCGACCTCCGTGTCTCGGTTGTCTGTATGTTGGGCACCTGGACTCTGGTTGAGTGCTGAACTACTGATGTCGTCTGCGTGATACTTACTGATGTCGGAAATGTGGATCGACTACTAGATGGAGGAGTAGAAGAGACGAGCTTGTCAATAAATCAAACGAATGCTAGTGCTGTTTTACCGATGGAAGATTGGAAGAAATGCTGTGGTCGGGAAAATCGGCAGAAGTTAGAAAGGAGAGAATTTCAGACAGACCAGAAACTACATGGCAAGGCATCAAGGGGTTTTTTTTTTTTTTTGTATAGTTTTTACAGAATCGGCTTAACTGGCTGGCTGTAAAACCGGAAACCATGCCGATTTAACTGGTTTCATTCAGTTTCTTTTCCTCTACCAGAAACAGGGCATGATCGGACCTGCAAGGTCACCGATTCCCTGTTGGACCGGTCGGTCCAATCCGGTTTCACAACACTGATCATTTCTATATTTTTTTCGAATAATTCATCATTGCTATATTTTAATCATGATTTTCTATCTGTTTTAATTTTGTTAACTTGAGGACTAGCATCATCCCTTTTATCCCCTTTACTGCATTTTCCTTTACATTTCCTTTACCCAACTAAACATGCCCAAAGATAAAAAATTTTCCAAATATGACTGTAAGCTCTGCTTCTTGTACTTCAGTTCACATCCTATGTTGATACTATCTTAGTTCAATTGTGTTATATTAGTTATTTTAGATTACTTAGAATATGTTAAGTAATCTCTTAATTCTATTTTTGTCAGGTATCGGATACAGAGTGACAGAAAAGTTGCAGTTTGCAGTGTTCATCCATCTCAACAGGCAACTCTACAGTGCCTCGGTTGTTTGAAGGCAAAAATACCTGTTTCTAAGAGTTATCACTGCTCTCCTAAGTGCTTTTCAGATGCATGGCAGCATCATCGTGCTTTGCATGATCGGGCAACCAGTGCAGTAAATGAAACAGGGACTGAGGAGGAAGAGTTATTTGGTCGCTTTAGTAGTTCAGGATCCACAGTTCTCAACCCTGGACTATCAAGCTCAACACCTACTGTAGGACCAAGCCCAAGTGTGAATAATGGTTCTGCACCTTCATATCCTGTGACTATTGCAGAAAGGAGTGGTGGCGAAACCTCATTTGAAGTTGGATGCTCAAAAACTTACACACCAACTATTGATGATATTGGTCATGTCCTGAAATTTGAATGTACTGCTGTTGATGCAGAAACCAGAATGCCTGTGGGACATGTTAACACTCTTTTGACCTCTCGTGTTATCCCAGCTCCCACACCTACTCCTCGACGTTTGATTCCTGTGAATGATGTGATAGACCATTTTGATTTGAATGGACGCACATTTTCTGGGGCATTTACTGTTCTCTCATACAACATTCTTGCTGATGCATATGCTGCCAGTGAGTTCTACAGCTATTGCCCATCTTGGGCTCTCTCATGGCCCTATCGCAGGCAGAATTTGTTACGAGAAATTGTCGAATACCATGCAGACATACTTTGTCTTCAAGAGGTAAAATGGTAAACAAAGCATTTTCATGTTATTGATTTTACCGCTTTGATATTTGCTCCTGTAAGTCTAAGTATTTTCATGCATTAACTCTGACATACTTTGCTAGGATCTGACAGAGTCTAGCCTTTGTCGTCTATACATTGCAGGATATTTATTCATGTCTGGATAGCATTGTAACTTGGATTGGTTTTAACCTGAACCTGACCAATCTAATGTCATATGTTGTAGTAATATTGGGAATTGTTTACAATTTGTTTTGGAAGAGTTTGGTTCAAACTTAATTTAAAATTTTCTATGGAAGAGTTTAATAGATTTTTTCATTATGTCATGTGCTGTCAGAGGAATCATCAAATATTAACTGCCTGCCTAGGAGATTCGATACTCTAGAGTAGCTTGGATAGTTAAATTTGAAGTTTATATATTTATCTATTTTGAGATGGAGAGGAGCTCGAAACTGCATTAACTTTTTTATCCATTTGTGCATATATGATTTCTGACTGATGACGTCAACTACTCCCAGGTTCAAAGTGACCACTTTGAAGCGTTTTTTGCTCCTGAATTGGATAAACATGGATATCAGGCTCTATACAAGAAAAAGACAACAGAGGTCATTTAGCAATTTATTTCTTGTAAAAGCAGGCTACCTGTTTTCTGTTTACATCACTCAGATGTTGCCACAGATGCAGGTTTACAGTGGAAATACGTATGCAACAGATGGCTGTGCCACATTTTTTCGCAGGGACAGGTTTTCACACGTAAAAAAGTATGAGGTATATATGCTTGCAGAATCTGTTTGTTCATATTGTTAGCAGAAAATTTCACTTCATGAATATCGACTCATACATGCAGGTCGAGTTTAATAAAGCTGCACAATCACTAACAGAGGCAGCAGTTCCAAGTGCACAGAAGAAGAGTGCTTTAACTCGGTTGCTTAAGGTGATCTTTCATGCTCACTGCCTTGAGTTTCTTGCTTTTGCTCAGTTTTGTTTCTTAAGTTGTTTATTTGTTTTGGGTCAAGAATTTCTTTGACTTCTGCATTCTTTTCTCTAGGATAATGTCGCATTGATTGCAGTTTTGGAAGCAAAGTTCGGTAATCATGGAGCTGATAATCCTGGAAAACGGCAGCTTCTTTGTGTGGTAAAATGTTGACAGAGTTGTTATTCTCATTGTGTATTTTGGCCATGAGCCTAAGTCTATGACGAATTGCTCTTGAGGCATGGCAACAATGGAAGCAGCATAATTTCAGGGAGATGTAACACAATCTTGGACCACAGGATGTATTTTTTGCAACAGATGGACATTTGAAAGTTAGCAACATAAAACATTTTACTAAAAGAATGTCAGCCCTTAAAACAGTAACAGAGATGAAATTTTAAAAAAGGTAAAAGAGAAATAATGTAAATTTGGTGAGTTTATAAATTAAAGTGGCATTTGAAAGTTAGCAACATAAAACATTTTACTAAAAATATTTTAGAAGAAGAAAAATGCGAAATTTTAGAGGATGGTAAGGTAAAGTTGATTTGGAATGAGATGACAGAATGCATCAAAAATGTAGGGAAAAACATATTAGGAGTGTATAGAAATAGCAGACCAATATAAGAAAACTTTGTTGTGAAATGGAGAATGTCCAAGAAGCTGTTAATACGGATGGATAAAATTTAAAGAATTAGGAACTCAAGAAAGGCAGTATATTTACAATGATATTAAAATGGGCACATGATTCATTTGTGACCAGGGCCAAAAACTTTTTTTTTTTAAATTTTTTTATACAACTACTAAGATAAATTAAGTTTTATCATTTTCGGAGATTCGTATATATTTATTTTGTATTTTAAACACCATTTTAGTCATTTTAAATAATTTAAAATACCTCTATGTTTAAAAATACAAAATAACTATATACACATTTCCAAAAATGATAAAACTTGGTTTATCAATTAAATACACATATATTAAAAGTTATATAAAAAAATTTTTAAATAATAAAAAATATGTTTTTGGTCTGCTCACAGATGGTCTCATTTGTGACCGGGCACAAGTGGTCATCCCTCATTAAAATGTATTTTCTAGAAAGTTATAAGAGAGTTTACTATAGAACTTTGATCGCTTTTATAATAGATTTTGGAACTATGTAAAGCGAAAAAGATATATTTAAGTTGGCTAAAGAATGATCATTCGAATTTTGACTCATGCTAAATGCATTAGAGGGGTGATCAGAGAGTCCTCATCACAAAATGATGAAATTAAACAAAGGTGGGAAATTATTTCTCTAGTTCATTAGACGATGGTAATAATATTACTTATTTTCATAGAATTGGAGTTTCTAAAGTTAGGGAAGCCTTGAGAAAAATGAGATAAGGGAAAGATTTGGTCTCAGATAATATATTATTAAGGAGTGGAAGTGTAAGGGTGTTGTCTGGTTAATCTGGTTCACAAATTTGTTTAATAAAATCATAAGATGTAGAAATGCCAAATGAATGGAGGAAAAATATTGCCATACTCTATAAAATATTGTACTAATTATCGTGGAATAAAACTTATGGAGTGCACTATGAAGCTTTAAGAAAATAACTGAGCAAAGGTTGAGAAATGAAATGAATGTTTTAGAAAATCAATCTGGTTTATGTAAAGGAGATCAATTGCTGAGGTATTTTCTTACTCAAGCAACTAATTGGAGAATTATATATAGAGAGAAGGATCCCTGTATGAGTGTTATTGACATGGGAACATCATATGTAAGGTACCTAGAAAGTTGATATGCAAGCATTGGAAAAGGATAAAATTTCTAGAAAATATATCAATATTGTTATAGTGGTCAGGTTACATAGAAGCAGTTCTATGTAACCCCCTCCATTTTTATGTTATAGCTATGTTTGTGGATCTATGACAAATGTAAGAATTATGAGCAGAGACACGAGAATTTCAAATACTGTATGATGGATCTATGACAGATGTTAGAATTTTGCGCTGAGAGGCAAGTGAATTTCCAAGAGTGGGATGTTTACATCAAGGATCAATTTTGAAACTTGACCTTTTGACTCTTAGTCTCGAAGGTCTTTCTATAGATTACAAGAGCTCCTCGATGCATGTGTTCATGAAACTTTGCAAGTTGAGATCATTTCTTGAGGAAATAGAAAAATTAATGAGGGCATTACTAATAAAATTTGAGCAATGTGGAAATGTTGTGATTCCGAAATTTTATGTAATCGCTAACTGCTAGTTACATTGGCCTGGGACAACTTTTTATTCATTTCTTTTGGCCATTGTTGTAAAGTCCCAATCTATTCATTCTATAGAAGTTTGTAGCTTTCCCTAGGGAAGGGTAATGTAAATAAATACCTTGTTTGCTTAAAATGGAACCCTAAAATGCTTCGTGAATAATGCAGTAAATTCAAAGGATCAGAAATAATTATTTGTAGCTCCAAATATATATGTTATTGAAAATTGTAACCTAATTACAGATAGGTAGGTTCTTCTTATCATCATCATCATCATCAACTACAATGACATCAACATCATCAACATCATCGTTTTTCTAGAATGTGAGGGTAGATTCCCCATTCCAATATGTTTTAAAATGGTCCTGACAACATCCATTCTAGCGTTATTTTACTGTAGTTACTGAGATTTCCTGTGTCATCTAGCACTCAATATAAAATTCTTGTGGAGAAAATCAAGTGAATACTAAGCTCTACTAGGGACATTTGATCAAAGATGAAGTAATGTTAGTAGCCTTACTTTTAGTAGAAACTTTGCTGCACTTGTTCTACTCCATGTGTGAAAATTATATGTTTTCCATCACCGACTTAAGTTGTTTCCAGATAGTAGTTCAGTTCATAAATGCCAAATATCTTTATATTTTGGTTGTAGAGGTCAAAATTTACTTCTTTTTTAAAAAACAAAAAGAGGAAAAAGAATATTAAAGAAGGAAGAAAAGCAAATCCTTGTTTCCCTTAGAGATGGGAAAAGGAAAGGCTTGCTGTTCTGGACATGTTTCCTGTGGAAACTAAAGAAATAAGGTGTACTTGGTTTCACTAAGAGATGCACCATTCCCTTCTCTGATGTCATGTCTTTCATTACAATAAGCCAAAAAAATCCCTGTGTATGGAGGACTGTCATGTGTGATGGAGAATGGGGCCACCTGTGGCAGCAGCTGTCATGATTACATTGTTTCTGACAACAATTAGCAATGTTTGTTTACTATTTTGTTATGCATTTGTTCATGTTGTCACCTCTTTTTTTCCGTGTTCAGGCAAATACACATGTAAATGTCCAACACGAACACAAGGATGTTAAACTCTGGCAGGTTGTAATCCAATCATTTTCCCACATCTTTCAAGTATTACAGGAGTTTTAAAATTTTAAAAACCTAATTATTTCCCAATACACTGTTTCACCATATCAGGTGCATACTCTTTTGAAAGGATTGGAAAAAATAGCTATCAGTGCAGACATTCCTATGCTTGTTTGTGGAGATTTTAATTCAATTCCAGGAAGGTATGCAAATTTTTGATACCATCTCCTGATAGAATTATCTAATCCCTTTTGTCAAATTTTCACAGTTAGTTCAACTGATTTCAATGATCTTGGGCTTGATTCAGTGCTCCGCATTCTCTCCTTGCAATGGGAAAAGTGGATCCCTTGCATCCTGACTTGGAAGTAGACCCTCTCAGAATCTTGCACCCTGCAAATAAGTTGACTCATCAGCTTCCATTGGTAATGTTTTGAACTGTTTGTATCCTTTGGGAGTTCTGTTTTGTGTTATTTATCCTAAGCTATGTACTGTCCATATGTTACAGGTCAGTGCATATTCATCCTTTGCAAGAATGATGGCAGTTGGAATTGGTTCAGAACAACACCGTAGAAGAATAGACCCCACAACGAATGAACCATTGTTTACAAATTGCACTAGAGATTTCATCGGCACAGTCGACTACATTTTTTACACTGGTAAGTACACACAAGTTCTAGCTTTCTCCCTTCTAATCCTGTATTAGATCTTTCTTTTTTGTCCTTTTTAATTTCCCTTTCAATTACAAACATAGGGATGGATATCTTTCTTCAAATAAGAGGAGAAAAGGAGGGATTCTAATTCATGGCATTCTGATGGGGATGTGTAAATTATTTTTAATTTATATATTTGCAATATTTGTTTTTCAAACAGAGTAATCATGGAATGCCTCAATGTGGGGTAGGATCCCTCAGATTTTGAGTTGTAGATGATAGAAACTGAATTGAAAGCATCTGTTTAGGGTTACACAACTTCACTGCAAATCCTAAAGAAGCACCTTTTGCTCTTGTTTTCTTCTCTGTTATTGGACTTTTTTGTCAGTTTACTTTGATACTGCATTTGAATGCTTCCTGAGCCCAAGTGATCTGCATTATATGAGAACTCTCTGATGTCAGATTTGACATGTGGTTTCAGCGGATTCTTTATCTGTGGAATCATTATTGGAGCTCTTGGATGAGGAAAGCTTGAGGAAGGACACGGCGCTTCCTTCCCCAGAATGGTCCTCTGATCACATAGCACTTCTGGCAGAATTCCGTTGCAAATCTAGGACACGTCGTTGACATTGCAAGGTACATTTTTTTTTCCCTCTTTTTCTCATTTTATTATCAATTTCATTGTTATTTTGATTCTGAATCCATGAATTTTTGCACGCATCTTGTAGCCTACAGGCTCCAGCTAATCCTTATTATTGTTACTCCTGATGACATTTTGACTGCTTATTATGGTTACTCCTCTAGCTCCTATCTGTTTTCATTTCATTTGGCCAATATTTGCACCATCTAACTTGAAGGTGTGGACTGTGAGGAAAAAATTTACCTTTAGCAATCTCGGCCTTTATCTTATTGCCAGTTTGCTTGTGTCCATGTGGTAATTTGCTGGCTCTAGTATCTAACATTCCTGCAAAATCAGCAATTTATCATGTGGATTTCTAGGAGTATTTTGGGTGCTTCCAATTATATCATTTCTGTAAAGCATTAGAGATTCCCCTTATATCCATCAACATGCATTTAGAGGAGAGTTCTTTTTTTAATTATTATTGGAAAAATGTCAAAAAACAATTGTAGTATTAAATGCGCATGGGCTTTTGGAAATCTTTGGCTTGAATCACTCAGGACGCTCAGGGCCATCATCTAGTCTAACCAAGAGGAGTTAATATTCAAAGAAAAATGCTGATGATAAAGAGAATACCGTCAAGGTTTCAGAGGTAGTAGCTCCGTTTCCCTTCACTGCATCCTAAAAGGTGTTGCTTTATAAGTGCAGTGATGTGCTTGTAACATGTCCGCTTTGTCTCATATATAATTGTGGAAATGTTCTTCCCTCCAATTTTTGGGTCTCTTCATGCTGTAGCCATCTTTCAGTATAAATGTAGCAATTCAAATGTATCAGATACTTTCAGTGTCAAAGAAGGAAAAGTGGATTTATGATTCAAAATTTGTTGTGGCCATGTTTCTTCACTGCGGCAGCCGATTTTGGACCGTAAAAAATCTTGCTGTGGTCCAGATATTATTTGTTAAAAAAAAAAAAAAAAAATAGAACACGACACAAGCATTGAGTCTCAACGAGGGGTGAGCATTGGGATGGGTTGACTCATGACCTGGCCTTAACCTAACCCATTTCTGATCTGGTAAGATCAATATTTTTTAACCCAGTATAGAGATGAGTTAAAAGATTTAACCTGAATTCAAAAATAAAGTCGATGTGGGTAGATTTTGTCCTAACTGGTCCTGCATATATTAATTATTAAAATTATAAGTCTATGTTCAGATCTTATTAGTATTTTTTTTTCAAAATTTTCACATTTTTTATAATTAACTAAGTAAAAGAATCAATTTATCTAGAAAACAATATAAGAATTAGCTAGAGGAATTTGCACATATATATTTATTATGTGTAATTGTATATTCGCTTATTTTTAAAAATTTATATTATATTTTTTCATATTTTGTTTTAGTAATAATGTGTTTTTTAATAATTAGTGAAATATTAAAGTGTATAATATTTAAATTTAGTATGAGGGGTGATCTAGTTAGCCCGGGCTAAGTAAATGTCTCACTTAGTCCATCTCAAAAATTCTATTTAAAATAATTTTTTTTGTTTTTTTCATCGTACATTTGTTTATCTAAGTATATTTAATATATAAATCACATTTTATTATTTTTGGATATGTGTATATTTTTTTATTTTTAAAAATAAGGGTATTTTAGATATGTATATACTCATAGATATTTAAAATTTTTGAAAAAGTAAATAAATATATTCAAAAATGGTAAAAATTTAGTCTATATGTTAAATAAACTTAGATAAATAAGTGCAAGAAGAAAAAAAAAAGTTGTTGTAAATAGGTTTTTTAAGATGGGTTAAGTGGGGCATTTACTTAGTTCGGGTTAACAGAATTACTCCTCATTTAGTATATATGTATCTTTATATTTGATAGGTATATAAATTTTTAAAACTATTTTATTTGACCTGCTTTTTTACTCAATCCGTTATCTTGAAGTTGGTCTAATACTTAATTTGAAGTTTGTTAAAAATTAAATTGACTTTATCCTGATTCGATATAAAAATAGTCTACTAAAAATAGAATAGATTGAATTTTTAAAAAGTAAGGTCGGAGTTGGGCAAAGCCTTACTTGGTGCAGCGAGCCTCGATTTTCCCCTTAATCTCAAACCAATGTAAGAATCAAAAATACGTTATTGCTTCTTATTTGCCCTCATAATTCAACAAAGAAAGCCGAGTTAGAGCATTTCTATTTGCAAAAAGATAAAGCTAATTAATTTGCGCTCCATTAATTATTGTCTTGATTGAAATTTCATGGTGGTTCCGAAATATGTAGAGCTTTTTTAATTTGGGCATTGTGGTGGTTTGATGATATCTTAGCCCATCATAGTACTACACATCGCATTCAAAAGAACATAAAAAATCATTCCTATCTGGGAATTGAAATAATTTACCAGTTAATATGTGTCTTTAAAATTTTCCTTTTTGTTCGTGATCTTCATGAGTATGTAACTGAAGTTTATTTTAGTATTTTAACAAAAATAAAGAGCATTATATATTGCATCGAACTTATAATTTCATCAAACTATTGTGATGGAGCCAAACCAAAAGGCCCCAATAATCTTAACGGCCGCAAGAATTAAATTTGATTTCGACCGCAATATTCTTCTTTGCGTGAAGCCAAATCACGGTGCTAAAGGATTTGTAAAAAAAATGTTTACGTATTCCACACAATTGATATTACAATAAGATACATTCTATTTCTTCTGGAGAAATTTCTTTAAAACTCCCATCATCACAAAGGGAAAATTATTTTCCCTCGCAACAGTGACCGGAGAGACTTCTCCACCAACTGGGCAGCATGCGCCGGGCGGATACCACTGCGGCAGTCACAGCAAATAATTTTGGGCAAGCAAATAAAAAAGAAAATTCCTTGCACGCAAATGCTTGATGACGTGCTTCGACAACTACTTCGCAAATTCCTTGCACGAAAATACTTGATGACGTGCTTCGACAAATATTTCGCTTTGGTACTGGCAATCATTGTATGCAACAAAATAGATGAATGATCCGGTTACTTTTGTACTTTTTCTTGGTATACTTATTTACCTAAGCGTATGCATATAATTTAAATTTTACCATCTTTGGATACGTGTATACATTTTTTAAGATTTTTTGAACGTCTGTGTGTGTATATATATGCATTTATTCGATCCCACTTCAGTGAAACCCCATTTCTATATAAATCCCTTCATATTTAAAATTTTGATGACTAATGAAAAATTCACTTTATCTATTATATTTAACATCATTTATAGTATTTTAAAAAAAAAATTATTTGTTTAGTTTCACTGTAGATGTGCCTCATTTATAAACATGTAAAAAAAATATGTAAAATCAATGCGATAAAATTGTTTAATACTAAAATATCAATTTTAAAGTAGTTTTTTCAACATCTAAACCATCTTAAATATCACTGCTACATAAATAAATGATTCTATACAGTATGATTTTATTTTAATATATGTGTTAATGGATTTAATCATTTTTCATAATTTAAACATGTATATATATATATATATTGAGCAAATGTAGCCAATTGATTTGGATGCAACTTGGTCTCCTAGCTAAACAAATGATGTAAAATACAATGAATTGATTAAATTTTCTATGAATAATCAAAATATTAAAAATTAAAGGGTTACATAGCTCTGTTTCGATATAACCTTGTTAGCTTGTATTTAAAATATTCCTTTCTTTAAAAATCTCAAAAAGTGAATACATATATCCAACAATGATAAATTTTAGTTTATATTTCAAGAGTGTGTTTGGAAAGTGATAAAAATTTTATTTGAAAAGTTTTTTATACAAAAGTTGTTCCATTGAAATAAAATGATGTGGTATGATAGAGGTAATGATAAGGAATAAAGAGAATAAAATTAAAAAAATACGTTAGTTGTATAGGTAGTTGTGTAGAAATGATTGAAAAATAGGGTAGTTGTATAGGAAAATATGAAAAAATATGGAGAGTAAAAAAGTTTTAACTTAACATTTTTTAACATTGTTAAAAGGTGATAAAACTTTTAGATGAAAAGTCTTTGAAAAGAAAGAAAATGATGTGATATAATACAGATAATGACGAGGAGTAAAAAGAATAAAATTAAAATAAATATAGTAGTTGTATGGGTAGTTGTATAAACATGATTGAAAAGTAGGGTAGCTTTTATATAAATAAACGAAGAAATAATTTTAAAAATCTGATAATTGTAGGGGTTGCAATTGTATGCACCTAGGTGCATGCACCCTTTTTTATTTTTTTATTTTTTATACAACTATTAATCCAAGTATATTCAATGTGTATGTTAATTTTTACAATTTTTTAAGATTTTTAGATTTTTACATATTTTTAAAAATCAGTGGCATTTCAGTAATTTAAATTACTAAAAATGCAACTAATTTTTAAAATTTTGAAAAAATCTAAATATCTTCAAAAAGGTAAAAATTTATATATATATATATATATATATATATATTAACAGTTGCATAAAAAATTTTCAAAAAATTAAAAAAATTGATGAAATACATCCGGATGCAATAATTGGCCACCTAATTTAGGTGAAAATTTTTATTTTAAAACAAACACGCCCTTATTGTTTAGCTATCTGTCTTTAATATTATCTCATTCTTCATTTGAAAATCTTTTCAATCTTAGGGTCAACTATAAAAAAGTTTTCTAGAGACTTCTCTTAAAAAGCCTAAGGTCGATTGGTTCTTAAATTGAGATCGAAGTAGGATAAAAGAACGTCAATTGATTGTATCAGCCAAAGAAAAGGATAAAAATAGAAGGAATAGGAAAATCTCTAGAATAATTAAATTGCTAAGATTTAAGTGCCAACATCGACCCTTGATAATGATGCCGAAAATATTTGTTAGGTTTTTTGACAAGCATAAAAATTGTAAAAAGTAATATATAAAGATTATCATTCCCTTGTGAAATTCAAAATTTAATAACTTCAACCATCTAAACAAGTTAAAAAGAATTTTACGTAAAGAATTGATTAATATTAATTTTAAGAAAGAATAGAATTTTAAATGAAGCATGGCTGATAAAAGAATAAATCTAAGATGAGAAAAATTTAGGGTATAAAATTCCACATATAAACTATTTGTAGAGTATATATCTATCTATTTACTTTAAATAATTTGCATTAAAGAATAGTTACTCTAATGTAGTTTAATAATCCTTTTCAAAATATGTGGACGTATTCTTACCAAAATAAATTCTATTCCCATGGTATTTACCTTAATAAAAGTCTATTAAGTTATGTGATCATTCATATTACTCCTCATAAGATTCTCACCTATCTTTAGGTTAGGATTTCCATGTTTGATATTTTAATTGAGTTATATTAAGCGCCTGTCTTTTGATTCCATTATTTAGAGTATGTTTGGGAATGGATAAAACTTTTGATGAAAAGTTGTAGAGAGTAAAAGTTGTCAAATGATGTAATATGATAGGGGT
>JAXCLR010000092.1:41246325-41263817 GCA_035584095.1 Annona squamosa
AAAAATATGATAATTATAGATAGTGAAAAGTTTTAGATTGAAAAGTTTTGAGTTGACATTTTTTCTTTGTTGCCAAATACACCCTTAATATATAATATTATGTTTATATACCCATATATAAAGAAAAGTGATCCTATTAACCTAGGCTAAGTAAACGTTTTACTTAACCTACTTCAAAAAACTCGTTTATAATATTTTTTTAACTTTTTTTTCGTATACTTATTTGTTTAAGTGCATTTAAAAAGAATGGTTGAGCAACAACAAGAACTATAACAACACCATTAGCCTGAAGATCAAGCTAAAAATAACGCTAGAGTATAGGGAATTAAACTGAGCACACACATCTTAGTTAGGAGTATTAATTAATGGATCGGGTTGAACGAGTTGGAGCCTAATCCTAATTCTAATCCATTTAAAATATCTCAACTCTAACACATTTATTAAACAATTTTAAAAACCTCAATCCTAACCCATTTACAACCCATTTAATAAACGGATTGGTGAGTTGTTGATGGGTTATATAGTAAATAACCTAAAACCATAAACTCTAGTAGATGATGATCTCCAGGGGAAAGACGAGAGGATATTTTCGGCCTAGAAAAAATGAAAATAGGACAGTAACAGGAAAATGGAATTAGGACAGCAGTGGGAAAATGAAAATTAGGTGACTTGAAAAAGACCTAGAAAGAGAAAATAACCAAGGGGTTTACATGTATATATATATATATATATAACTTTAATGAGTTAAGCAAGTTAAATAGGTTAAACGAATTAAACAGGTTGAATAGGTTATATGACTTAAATGAGTAACTAAACGGGTTAACGAGTTATAAAATCTCAATCCTAATTCATTTATTTAATTAAATGGTTAAATGAGTCACCGGATCATAACTCATTTATTTAAAAATCCCAACTCAAACTCATTTATAAACGAATTGGACGAGTAGGTTAACGGGTTAACCATGACCATTAACACCCCTAATCTCAATGCACAAGACTTAGGATCATGCATTATAATGCCAAAAGTTGATATGTAGAATTTTCAACTCAAACCTTTCAAAATAAGGATTATAGATAGTTACAATTTAGAGGAACAACAAAGAAGAATCTCAATGTCCATGTTACTAAATTCCTTCAATTGTGTGCATCTATAAAGATGATTGAAGTTTTTGATAAGTCATCGAAGTAAGGAAATTGTTCCCCTTCTCTCTTCATGATCAAGCTAGTAAGTGGCTAATGTCAACACCTTCAACATGTGGGAAGTGTTGTTGGTAGCTTTTTCAGAAAAGTATTTTTTTACCAGTTCGGACCATCAAACATAAGATAAACAACTTGATACAAAGTGATAGTGAATCACTTACAAAGTCCAAGAACTCTTGAAAGATCTATAAAGGAGTGCCCTCATCATGAAGTACCACAAGGGACCGTGATTGAGAATTTTTATAATGCTTTAAATCAATCAACATGTAGTTCAATTGATTTAGCAGCTAACAAATTCTTCATGTGCAAAATAGACGACAAAGCTCTTATATTACACTACTTACTACAATTCGTGTGCGAAAACCTAACAAGTACCCAATCTATTTCACATTTTCATTTACTCTAATTGTTATTCCCATCATATTATATCATTTTTCACTTTTTAAAAAGGAAATTATTCCAAGATGCTTTCGATTTTGTTCAAATTCACTAAGGCTTATTATAACTTCATTGAATAAGACTTGCAATGTTAATAAAATTGTAATGACCTAAACTAAAAATCAAAGTTTTTGCCTTAATTTTCTGTTTAAGTCATTAAAAACTCATGAAAAGAACTCAAGGATCTTTCCATGCATTGAATAAAATCATCTCAAAGAGGTAACCATAAATAAACTTTATTATATCCAAGCAATCATTATTACAACCATGCCCACATCAATAAAAATGTTTATATCAATGTCAAGCCATTTATTACATAAAATAAAAATTTAGATAAATTCATCACGTCACCACCATCTTATTAGCCACCATCCATTGGGTCATTTGAGAGTCAAAAGAAAAGGGTAAGTTCACAAGAACTTGGTAAGTGAGATAATATCATGCAACTAAGATCATAAGAATATGTTATTTTTGATGGTCCCAAGTTAATGGCAATTACCCAAGAGGGGAGGGGTGAATTAGGTATTTAAAAATTTACAACTTAAACAGAGACTTTACCCTGAGTTGGTCTAGTTCCCTTTATGAAGAAACAAAATGGAAAGCAATATAATGTAGAGAGCAGAAATATAAATCAACACACAAGATTTTATAGTGGTTCAGGCAACCTCCCTACTCCACTCTTCCAAGCTCACACCTCTTGTGACTTGGGTTCCACTATGTATTTCACAAATACGACTAGAGTCATTGCTCTCTTCTAGATTCTAGCTCTAGGGGGCATCAACAAACTACAGCACAAATAGGTGATAAGTTTCATCCAATCACACACTACTTTGCTTACACTTGATCTTAGTTATCCTCACTAAATTAAGTTTAATACAACAATAAGAATAAAAGAAAGATTCTACACGTTACTGTTGTGTAGAGACAGTTTTGGCACAGAGAAGAACTTGTAATGTTAGCTTAAAGAATCAATAGGCAGCTCCTAGCAGTTTGAAGTAAAGTTCTTCTTCTAAAGATTGGTTTGATCACTTGAAGCTCTTTAGAAATAGAAGTTATGAATAGTTAATGAATCTCAGCTACCCTCATCATTCATATTGAATGCCTTTTATAATTGTGGAGGGAATCCAAACGTTTGAAGGTAGGTGGCGCGCATTTAATGCGCCAACGTTCAAATATTTTCCGACCGTTGCGACCCAAGTCGCAGGTGGAGTCGACTTTGGGTGCGACTTCGCCCAAGTCGCAGATGGAGTCGACTTTGGGTGCGACTTCGTCAGTTCGCAACTGTTTCAAGTTCCAGTCTGGGTCGACTTGGTCCTTGACTTGACCCAAGTCGCAGGTAGAGTGGACTTCGGGTGCGACTTCACTTCGGCGGCTTGCTTGACGAACTTGAAATCCTTAGAATGCTTTTACCTGCTTGGGTTTCTTCATGTCTTTTGTTGTTCTTCCTTAATTTATTTCTCTTTGGATCATTGTGTTTTCATTCTAGCTTGTTTCCCTTTAGCTCCATGATTTACAAACCTTGAGTCCTTGAGTCTTGAATCTTGTATTCATGAACAAGTTCAATATATTTTGATTAGAACATTTGAATTCATGCATCTTTCTTTCTTTGGACTTGGATTAGTCTTCATATGTTCCAATTCGAACATCTAAGTCGACTTGATTTTCAACTTTACTCGATTCTGCCTTAAAATCGATTTAATCCTGATTTGTCTTCTGAAATTCTTGCTTTGTCCAATTGAAGTCGATGCCGGAGTCGACTTGGTCTGCGACTTCGCCCAAGTTGCATGCAGAGTCGACTTGGGATGCGACTTCGGCAGCCCCTGTTCTCGGTTTCAACTCTGGACAGAAACGACGCCTCCAAGTCGCTATCGGAGTTGACTTGATCTGCAACTTCATCTCAAGTCGTAAGTGGATTCGACTTGGGGTGCGACTTCGGCGCCTCTCAGTCTTGACTTCAACTCTGAAAGGAAATGTTATTTCGAAGTCGATGCTAGAGTCGACTTGGTCTGTGACTTCACCCAAGTCGCATGTGGAGTAGACTTCGTTTGCGACTTTGATAGCTCTGCTCCTCGATTTCAACTCTGGAAGGAAATGACGCCTTGAAGTCGATGCTGGAGTCGACTTGGGGATCGATTTGGCTTAAGTCGATGCCTAAGTCGACTTGAAAATCGACTTGACTTGTCATGCTTCATATTCTTCAAATTTATAACTTTTAATCATTTCCACAAACATGTTAGTAAACAAGACTTACTCAAATTGATTTGTTAATCATCAAAACATAGACTTAGCTTATTTTTCACATATTTCCAACAATCTTCTCTCAATTGCTCAATTCTTTAAGCTTTTAATACGTCCTATATGTCATCATTTTTCCTAGAAGTACTTATCTTTAGGTTTGGGGACTATCATAAAGATTGGCTACTAAGCTTAGCCTAGATCCAGCCCAATCTTGGAAACTCTTCTTGAGCTTTTGAAAATTACAGAACCTCTTGCCACTTCTGATTTTACTAAAAACTCATTGATAGCATAGGATTTACAGAAAACTACTGGGTAGAATTGCAAAATGTTCATAAAACACGAAAATAGGTAGTGACTTCCATTTTTCCAATCAGCCATTTATATAAGATATATATAATAATATTTTAATATTAATATTATTTTCATATATATATATATCTCCTTTAATTCTCTTAAGATCATCTTAAATGCATTAAAATTTCTCTTATCAATAATTCGGCAAACATATTTAATTTTAGGCTATCCAAGCATAATATAATATACATAATTATACACATTAATTTATTTCATTCAAAATAAATTATAATTATGCAATTTATGCTTTTCATTTTGCCCAAATTATCTTTATGTTAATAAAATCCTCAAATTATTGATAAATTATCCCATAATTAATCTAATGTAAATAATACATTTCTAAGCTAATTATGAGGTATCAATTCCTAATGAACTACAAGATATGCATCTCATATTTTCTCAGTATGTTAACGACTATAAAATCACATATTAGTAAAAACTACTAATATAGTTATGTGATAAACCTTCATTAAATCATGTCATTATTCCCCTTACATGAAATGGATCACTTGAACAAATCAGATCGTCTTTTCCCTTTCTCCAATGGTAGCTTTTCTTCTCTTTTCTCCAATATCCTCTGTTAACTCCCCAAACTCTGATCCATTTGATTTTGAGATTTGAATTTCAAACTGTTGGGACTCACAAAGTTCAAAAAGGAAAAATATACTATTTATTCATTTATCGAGACTTGATCTCAAACCTCTTATACCAAAGACCAACAACTTAACCACTTAAGCATCTTAGGCTAATGAATTAAATACTTATAACATTTTATATAACCCCACCTATTCAATCTAAGCGAGTTTAACTAGGTTCGCCCATTAACATCTTACTTATTTTTCGTTCATTGCTTCATCAAAAGGTCAATAGTCAAGATGTCATCTTAGCGACCATATCATCATTTGAATGGTCAACTTTATTTTTTTCCTAATTATTACAATCTCCCCCCTTACAAAAATTTTATCCTTGAAACTTGCATCTCATTATATGGTGGAAATAAATTAGGACTTATTTCTCGAATATTTTCCTAGAGTTTCCATGTTGTCTCTCTTTCACTGTAGTTACTCAATTGCACCAAAACATGTTTGATCTTTTTGTCATTTAGTTCTTTTTCTCTGGTGTCAAGAATTCATACCAGTTGATCTGGATGTGTTAGATCCCTTTCACTTTATACCGCTTAAACTGCAGTAGATGTGTCAAATCATACACATATTTTCTCAATTGTTAGATATGAAATACACTCTGTGCTCCCGCCAATGCTGGCAGTAATGTTAACAGTGTGCAACTCCACTAATGACTTATAGGATCTCAAATGGTCCAAGATAACAAGGATTCAATTTTCTCTTTACTATGAATCTCATTACACCTCGAGTAGGTGAGACCTTTAGGAAAATCTTTTTCCCAACTACAAATTGTAAATCGTATCATTTTCTATTGGCATACTTATGGGGAGTTACATGAATTACCATATAACTTAATAAACTGTTTACGTTAAATATCATGGGAATAAAATTTATTTTGGAAAGAATTTATCAGCATATTTTGAAAAGGAATATTAAACTAAATTAGAGTAACTCTTCTCTAATGCAAATTATTTAAAATAAATAAACTGATAATATCCTTCATAAATAGTTTATATGTGAAACTTTATACCTTAAATTTTTCACATCTAAGATTTACACTTTCATCTATCATGCTTCATGTAAATCTCTACTCTTTCTTAAAATTAGCATTAATGAATTCTTTACTTAAAATTTTTTTTGAATTGTTTCGATGGTTAAAGTTATTAAAATTTGTGTTTCACAAGGGAATGATAATCTTTATATACTTTTTTTTTACAATTTTTGCACTTGGAAAACCTAAAAAATATTTTTGGCATTATTGTCAAGGGTCGACGTTGGCATTTAAATCTTAGCAATTTAATTATTCTAGAGATTTTCCTTTTCCTTCTACTTTTCTCCTTTTCCTAGGTTGATATAATCAATTGACGTTCTTTTATCCTATTTTGATCTCAATTTATGAACCCATCGACTAGAGGCTTTTCTAGAGACATCTCTAAAAAACTTTTTTATAGTTGACCCCAAGATTGAAAGGATTTTCAAAAGAAGAATGAGACAATATTAAAGACAAATAGCTAAACAATAAGGGTGTGTTTGTTTTAAACATAAAACTTTTGACCTAAAACATTTCGGAATCTGATCTAGTGCTTTGGGAGCATTGACCTTCAATGCTGCGGGGTGCATATACTCATTTACTATTATTTTTTGAATTTTCATCAAACTATTAATCTAAGCGTATTTAACATATTGTATCAATTTTTACCAATTTTGGAGATTTTTAGATTTTTCAAATTTTTAAAAATCAATGACATTTTAGTAATTTAAAAATCTAAAAAATAATTTTTAAAAATCTGAAAAAATCAAAAAATCTTAAAAAATGGTAAAAATTGATATGTATATTAAATGCACTTAGATTGACATTTGTATAAAAAAATTTCAAAAAAATTAAAAAGGGGTGTACCAAGTGTATTTCACCCTTTTTTAAAAAAAAATTGAAACCTTTTTCATGAAATTATTAATATAAATATATTTAACATGTATAAATTTTTATCAATTTTGGAGATTTTTAGATATTTTCGGATTTTTAAAACTTAATAGCATTTTTGTAACTGATTTTAAAAATCTAAAAATCTTCGAAATTGATAAAAAAAATTGATACACATGTTAAATATACTTAGATTAACAATTATATAACAAAATTTTTAAAAAAAGTGGGTTTCAACGCACTTGGGTGCATACATCTGTAGCCCCTATGATGAACTTTTTTATTATTTCTTCACTTCTTCCTATACAATTACCCTTCTTTTCAATCATTTTTATACAACTACTCATACAATAAATCTATTTATTTTAACTATTCTCTTTACTCATTATTACATTTATCGTATCGTATCATTCTCTCATTTCAAAAACTTTTACAGTAAAAATTTTTAATCCAAAATTTTTATAGCTTTCCAAACACACGCTAAGTAAAAAGAATGGTTGAGCAACAACAAGAACAATAAGAGCACCAGTAGCCTGAAGATCAAGCTAAAAATAACGCTAGAATATAGAGAATCAGACTCAGCGCACACATCCCAGTACACAGGACTTCGGATCAAGCATCGTAAAGCAAAATGTTGATATGTGATACGGATGATACACAATTACAATTTAGAGGAACAACAAACAAGAATCTTAATGTCCATATTACTAATTTCCTTCAATTGTGTGCATCTATATATAAAGATGATTGAAGTTTTTGATGAGTCGTCGAACTAAGAAAACTGTTCTCTTTCTCTGTTCATGATCAAGCTAGTAAGTGGCTAATGTCAACACCTTCAACACATCGGAAGTGTTGTCTACAACTTTTTTAGAAATGTATTTTTTTACCAGTTCGACCATGAAGATCAACAGCTTCATACAAAATGATGGTGAATCACTTTATAGAGTCCACGAACGCTTGAAAGATCTATAAAGGAGTGCCCTCATCATAAAGTACCACAAGGGATCGTGATTGAGAACTTTTATAAGGGTTTAAATCAATCAACATGTAGTTCAATTGATTTAGCAACTAACAAATCCTTCATGTGCAAAATAGACGGCAAAGCTCTTATATTATGTTACTACAATTTGTGTGCGAAAATCTAACAAGTGCCCAATCTATTTCGACTTTTCCTTTACTCCTAATTGTTATTCCTATCATTTTTTTTCCACTTTTAAAAAAGAAACACTTCCAAAATCTCCCCTATTTTCTTCTTCAATACCAATCACAAATAAAAATAAAAAAAGGTAAATACTTAGCATGAGGAATAAGAAAAGGACATTTTAAATATTTTAAAACTCTTTTCAACAAATATGCTTTTAATCTTATGCAAATTCACTAAGATTCATTATAATTTCATAGAAGCAATGCTTGCTAAAACTATGCAGATATATTTGCAAATTAAAGCTCCAAGATAATCATCTAAAAAGGGTAAAGTAAAACTATTTAGACAAATAAAAATTATTTATGTAGATAATTTATATAGAAAGATGCGTGATAATTAAAAATATATCTATGAATAAGAAAATAAGCTATTATCATTTCCGATCCCATTTTTAAAAGTTTTAGTTGTTTGGGCATCCAAATCTACATAATTTGGGTGAAATTGCAATCATATCCTTTATTCTTACAAAATTGTAAAATACCTTACAATGTTTGCATTAAATTACAACTACATTCCTTATTTAAGATTTTTCTAACAGTAGTTAAATCTTTCGAAGAAATGAAAAACAATAATAATGGAGAAAAGTATATGAAAAGAGATTTGCTCCTTTTTTCGGCCAAAAAGGGCTGAACATAAGTTTACTCTTTCCTTAGGGGCCTAAATAATCCTGATTTCGGGCACTCATTTCTTGAACATACGACATATCCGGCAGTAGAATAAATGTCAATTTCATATGCATGTATCAAATTAGTTACCTTAGTTGTACATTACTTATGACAGAAGTTGGATGTAACACTTAAATGGAACTCAACCACTCGCGTGAGCTAGGATAATGATGGTTAGGTGGTATTGATTAAATGATAACTGTCTTGGCATGCATCAGGTCGAGTCCCCGTCTAGTACACCCTGCACCAGCTGTCCATAACTTTTTTTTTTTAAATTCATATTTGGGTCCAAGCATGAATATCCCATACATCTAATTTTTACATTTTTTATTATTTTAATGTTTTATTTGGAATTTTAAAAATAAAAAGTAAGTCATTTCTCATATGAGAATAGCCTTTGATTTTTAAAATTCAAAATAAAAATATTTAAAAGAATTAAAAATGCATAAAAAGCTATATATGTGGGACATTCATGCTTGGTTCCACAGATATATAAGAAAAGTAAAAATAAATTTTGTAATGTGCCATTGTCCGGGGCCAACTGGGGTATCATCCAAGGAACCCGATAGTATGCGCGCGAGAGCATACAATCGGGTTCCATCATCCAATTGGTTAGACCGGCTAATTTCTTCGCTGAAGTAGATATGGAAAAAATTCGTGGAATCGTAACGTCCAGTTCATACAATTATTGTAAACATGTATGGGTCCCCCTCGTTATCTTATTCATGCAACAACATTAATGAAGCCAGAAGAAAAAGGTTAGTGAATCCGACCATCAATTTTGAGTTAGTAAATGAACATACGCAGGGTTGAGTTGTAGTACTTAGAACAGGAGCATAGGAAAATTCACATTTCCAGCACAGACACAATCTGTACTTCCGCGGAGGAAACAGAATAGCCTGCTGAATATGGCTGGACTCATGACTAGGGGCACATTTCGTATTCAACATATATGGTATGGTATGGTAGAGAGTACATTTTACCAATACATAATTTTACAAGCTAACAACTCTATTTTTCCAATATTACTTCTGTATTTTTCCTTTCGACTTCCTTATTTATTCTAACTTTACTCGTATTATTTCATATCCACGGTACAATTCCTAAAATATTCTTTTTTTTTACTACTGTCTCATACCACAATTTTTTCCCATTTCGCAATCCAAATGTGCCTTAGGTTCGGTAACTAGTTGTTTTTAAATGATTCGGTTGCCTTTTTTCAATTAACCCAGCCATTCAAACTGATTTTAACTTGTAATTAGCTCATATATTGACCAGAAAATATTTAACCATGCTGATTTTTTACTATGGCATCGCATGTATGCCAACATGATGCTTGCTTTTTTTATTTTTTTCCATAAGCATGTGTTTTCTTAGTGTGCTTAACCTATACACTAAATTTTACCATTTTACCATACTTCTGTATTTTTATTTTTATTTTAAAAATTATCAATTTCCGAGGCATTTAATTCATTTTTCACCCGTTAAACAATGATTTTAAAAATAAAAAATAAAATGTAAAAGCATTATAAAATAGTAAATTTTGGTATATAAGTTACACGCGCCAAGGAAAACATGTTTAAAAAAATCAAAATAAATGAAATAAGCAAACACCGCGTGTGGCATACATGTAATGCCATCATAAAAAATCAAGTTCCAATATTTAAATGTTTAAGTAATCTTTAAGGGAAATATATATAATATACATTCACTCAAGTTGTCTTTAATTTATTTTTCTTACATATACCAGCGATTCTATATAATTTCCTAGCATTTTCAGCATTTTAGTAAATTGATTTAGGTAATTTCTCATTTTGAATGTTATTTTACATTTTTAATGGTTCTAGCCATGTAATTTTATTTATTTGTTCTAATTGAGTAAATAGTAGCATGATATATAAATAGATTACAGGGCAATTTGCAAACATGTCCATGTAGGCATGTAGTTTTATCGAAATTGCCCGGGTATACCTTAAATAGGGTTTATCCTAATTATATATCACTACATTTGACCAAAATGCAAATAAACCCACTTATTTTTAAAATGCTAAATATTCTTAGAAAGTAGGAAAAATATTTCTACTCATATCATTAACAGTTCATTAAGCTTTTGTTAAGCTTCAAATTTGAGATCAAATAGGCTACTTTAGCCTTAAATAATAAAAATATTTATCAAACATTGAAAATAATAAAATAAATTTTGTTGTCCATTAATAGGCATAACCAAAATTTACCTCTTGATTCACCTTAATGTGATTTATTAGAATAATTAGGATATATTAGGGTCGAGGTTTTGGAGATAGCCATTAAAAAAAATTAATACAACCTTTTCAAATGCAATTTTTATCTAAACAAACCAAATTAATGACATAAAAGGTTAATAATTAAAAATAATCAAGGGAAAACTAATGATCAAACATTTAAATATAGATATAAATTCAAGAGAAGATGACTTATACAGGTAGTTTTACTTCTTCAAATTGTGTTTGAAAGTTTGAAAATTGATAAAAATTTTATGTGGAATTTTTTTAATGTAAGTGTTTTTGAAATAGAAGAAAATGATGTGATATAAAAAAGGTAATGATGAGGAGTAAAAAGAAAAAAAGTTAAAATAAATGAGTTAGTTATATTTGTAGTTGTATAGAAATAATTAAAAAGTAGGATAATTGTACAATAAAAGATAAAAAATAATGGAAAAATAATATAATTATGCATAATGAAAATTTTTGTTTTGTTTTTAGTGTAGCTAAACAACATGCCCTTAGAGTGCTTCTTGCGCATGAACTGAGGCAAGTCAATATTTTTTTTTTTTTTTTTGATAAAACTGAGGCAAGTCAATATTAATTCACGCGATTGATCAAAAGTGGCCACCATCAACCTAGGAAAGGAAGGGATCTAGAGTATTAATATTTCATTAGTGGGCCCCCTCTAGCAGTACCAACTCGATGAACCATTCAAGGGGATTATTTATTATTTGCGTAAGTACCCTTCGGTTTTAACAAATTACATCTGGTATCAATTTTTTTTTTTTTTCTCTCTTTATTAGGTCTCGCTCATCTTTCACCCATACCATAACGCCTGGCGTTAAAACCCGATAATGTAGATGGACAGGATTATTTACTTTCTACAAAAATCGTTCTAAGTTTTTTTTTTTTCTATCTTTATAAAGAAAAAGAAGTTTTTTTATTTGTTTACAAAGAATTCAATTTATACTTCTTTTAAAATTTTTGTCTAATTTTTGTAACGCTCTCTCTTTTAATTTCGTTAGGGCTGTAAAATTTTCCGGTATTTTCATTAATTCACATCAATTTTAGCATCACCTTTATCGTAAACCGAAAAAAGAAAAAAAAAATCTTAATTGATCGTAAATGCAATTTTATGAAAATGAAAAAGGCAGCTGCCCGGACGAGTAAATCAGTACATATATGCATGGCACTATGGCACAGACGAGCAGTCCATCCAAAACAAGACAGATTTTAATACGAAGAGAGGCCCATGACAACAGCAAGCTGACGTTTTGCTGCATGCTCACGTGCAAGACTTTAGAGCCACGAACAAACCCGGTAAATGCATACACCAACGCTACCCCCAATGCTAGTTAGCTTCCCATCCATCCCTCATGACTTCCCATAAAAGAGAATTCATACCTCTCCATCTCTGATTCTCTCTTAGCTAGCCTTGCCTAGCACAATACTCTCTTGTTCCCATCTCTTCTTCTCTCTAGCAGACATGGCAAGAGCCTTGCCACTCACCCAACTGTCCGCTGTCTTGTTCTTGGTCTGCTTTGCCGGCCTTGCCCTGTCGGATTTCGCCCAGGACAAGGCCGAGTGCTCCGACAAGCTTGTGAGTCTGGCCACCTGCTTGCCGTACTTGCAGGAGAAGGCCAAAGCCCCAACACCTGATTGCTGCAGTGGGCTGAAGCAGCTGGTGGACAAGAGCAAAAGATGCCTGTGCATCCTGGTCAAGGACAGGAACGAGCCGCAGCTGGGGTACAAGTTCAATGCAACCTTGGCACTGGGTCTCCCCAAGGCCTGCAGTGCCTCAGTCAATGCCACCGAATGCATAGGTATGAATCTGAATTTCATCGAACACATGCGGGATCTGGCTGTTATTCAGTCTGTGTGAAGGGGGTTGATGAGATCTATTATTAATGTGTTCAGATCTTCTGCACTTGTCGCCTAATGCTCCGGAAGCCCAGATTTTCAAACAAATTGCCAACGGCGGCCCAGCTTCTAATGGTAATTTATAACTCTCTCCTTCCCACTATAAAAATTTAATTAAGATTTTTAAAATTATAAAACTGTTTTCTGGAAATGTAAATTTTCACTGTTTTGGGATGGTATTGATTGCTTTTGACTGTCTACATCAGAATATTTAATTTGTTAGATTCATCCAAATAACTCGGAGTTTACAGGCAATGAATTCGAGACTAATTTTTGTATTTCTCAATAAAAAAAAAATTGTTTATATAAATTACATTTGTTGGAATAACTACAATTAATTAATTTCTTAACCTAATTAATTACCTTCCTTTGTGTTGATTTTGTTGGATCAGACACTGGAATTACAAGCAGCTCCCATACAGGTGCACCCAGCGATGGAGGCCAGGGGAAGAAGCTGATTTTAACACGGATGGTGTTTGGCATTTCACTGTGGTGTTTGGTTTCCATAATGTTGTTGTGTGGGTAAAATGGAAGGGATTTTGAGTTTTTATCTTGGGGAATTCTTATGAGCATGTCTTTGTGTTTGTGTGTGATAGTTGATGAATTGTAAGAATTGATTAATGCTTCTCCCTCTTCATCCATTCCACTGGCTCGATAATATTTCGATTTCATGTTAATGGAGCAAACAGAGTTTGATATAATCTAATTGTTTGTTCCTTAATGACAAAGAATTAAGTGTTGTTCCAGCTGCTTTGATCATGATTGGATCGGACTGGATCGGATTAGCTCAAATTCGTCCACCCAATCTGCTATATTCCTTTTTTTATTATATTGATGGAGGCCATCTCCACAGTTTGGATTACACTCATGCATGCCAACCAAGATGTGAAACTAACTGGGCAATGCCCAGGTTCACTAATCCTCTATATTTCAACCCTAAGAAAATCAAGTTGGATTCATACCAAATTCACATGGATTGTTGGAGTTGATGGACAAATGAATTTTGGTTGTAGTAAATTTTCATTCTGGATTCATTATATTGTTTGTTGAACATTATTATATAAAAAGCTATTGACAATATGTTCAATACTGAAAATGGAGAACAATGAAAAGGTGAATGCTAGGAATTGGTGGACATAGGAATCAGATATATTGAAAGCCGGGTGAGTTAAATCGAACCCCATTTTTTTAACTTGCTTTTGCCCATTTTTTGAACCCAACCAACCCATGTTAAGGTTAGGTCAGTTATTGCATAAACAATTAAAAAAGCCAAATTTGCAAGCACAATTAAGTCAAATAGGCTATATTTTTGAAAACATAGGACCCAAAATCCTGGGTTGGGCACCATTGGCTGTCAGTTCATCATCGACATCAATGCCACCAGTCGAGGTCATCATCTAACGCGTTCGCCATCACTACTACTGCCATCTATCCATCACTACTACTAACACTGCCCAGTCTAGTAGGGATGTAACAGCCGCAACACATGCACAATGGCTGTAGTGCCAATCAGTGGGCACAATGTGGCTTTAGTGCCTAATCCTGCACACCCTCAAAAGAGTCAGATCATCGTCTAAGTATTATCCAACCATTGGATCACACCCGATCGTAAGTAATTACTTAATTCGACCGTTCAAATTTCTCCATTTTCATATCCAATTCTATACTTGATTCGACCGTTCAAATCTCTTCATTTTCATATCCAATTCTGTAAATCCAGAGGTGATTTGTGTGTTTGAAGGACGATTGCTAGATTTTATGCGTCAAGACAAGTTTGGCATGATTTGACATGAGGTCGGTTGAGGCGTCAAGCATCATTGTTTTTGGAAGAAAACCGGATTTCTAACACACCTCTCTGGAAGCAAATTCTAGAGAGAGTAAAAAGTTCCAAATTTTCATTAAAGAAGCTCAAATCTTTACACATAGCATTCGAGATACCAGCGGGGGACAAATCCGTCCAGAAGGGATTCCTATTTCAATGCATACTCCGCTAGTGTATGGGCCACAACATTACCATTCCTGATAACCATGGGAAAAGACATAGCTATTGTATTGTTGACTACAATCTTTTATTATTTCCACAATATGGCCAATGTTGGAGCAGATGATACCTTCTTCCATAAGAAACTGAAAAAGAATGATTGAGTCGATTTCAAAAATGACATTTGAAAAATGAAGCTACTCCACCCAACTTATAGCTAGTAGCATACCTTGAGATTCACTCTAAAGAGAGTCTTTCCATCCCTGCCATGCCCAAGATTTTGTCAACAGAAAAATACCCTTGTCAATACGAATAACTGAGGTATTGGTCTTGTCGGTTTCGAAAGGTAGCCATGATAAGGGTAAATAATAGTATTTTGTAGTATAAATGAGTTTGGTCTCAACTTAAACCTGACGAGTCCAACCCAATTTATAATAAGGTTAGGTTAGGCATTTTGAAAAAAAGTTATGTTATATAACCCAACTTGAACTAACCTAATTTCAAAAGTAAATTGGTTTAGGTTAGATGATTGTCAACCCAAACCGATTTTATATATTAGTATAAAATATAATTAAATTATTAAAAATAGTCATACATTAATACATAATACATAAATACTAACTGCTTTGAAATAAGATTATTTAGCAATTATATTATTGTGTAAGTCATAAATTCGAAAGCATTCATATAAAAAGGATTAGTTTTTATTCTTTCGCATAAATTTATATTTTAAAATAAATTTTGATCACGCAAAATATTTTAAATATTATATATATTTATTAATCCGCTTTCTAACTCGAATTGAACCGTTTTCACAATCCCGCTTCTATGAAACTCCTTTTCTATGCAACCCCCTCCATTTTTAAAATCTTAATGATTGAAGAACAATTCACTTCATCCATTGTAGTTAGCATAATTTATATTACCATGAAAATCGTTTCGTTTGTTTTGTGTCATTGTATGTAGGTTTCATTTATAAATTTACAAAATTAACATAAAAAAATAGTTTAATGTTAAAATATCAACTTAAAAGTAGTTTTTGAAACATCTAAACCATCTAAAAAAATCACTAATATGTAAATAAATGATTTCAAAAAGTATTATACATTCTAATGCATGTATGAATGAATCTAAGTATTTTTCATAATTTACACTTAAATATATATATGTATACATATATTTGAGCAAATGTTGCCCATAAATATATTTGATTGGGATGAAATTTGGTCTTCTAGAGAAACAAATGATGTTAATATAATGAATTAATTGAATTTTAAATTGACCATCAATATATTAAAAATTAATTGGGTTACATGATTTCACTTCTATGTAATTCGATTACGTAGAAGCGGAGCCTAGGTTAAAATAGGGTTAAATTAAGGGGTGAAAAATAAGATTTGAAGTAAAAATTAGTTCAGATTTTACAATATAGATTACAGTTGTGTTTGCCCCAACCTAACCAGATTTACACTTCTAATAGTATCCAACTTGCGGAGCCCATAGGTTGATGCCTAAGGTACAAGTTGGTATGAGGATGTCAATCAATAACTGAGGTAATAGTGAGGATCGATGAGCATGCAAGGAGGGTGAAAAAAGATTATTATTATGAAATTAGTGCTCTTAAAATAGTGTATAGCATGTAAAGAAATACTTAAAAACTTAAAAGCAATATAGAATTGAAGTGAAAATTTTGTGGTGCACACAAAGAGGGCATTACTTATATAATAAGATTGCATATATAGAGTTTATCAACACTAATTAAGGGTATGTGCGATCTAGAGACTTTTTTCAGAACATTCTTGAATCCTTATCAATGTTATTAAAATCGGACCGGACCGGCCGGTCCGACCGGTCCCAAGTCCGGTTCGAATCCCCACGGTTCGGTTCAAAAGCAGAAAACCGCCCGAACCGGTGAACCGGCGGTCGAACCGTAGTGGCCGGTTCAACCGAGTTCGACCGGTTCGTAGCAAAAACAAATAATAAAATATATATGTTAAAAAAAAATGGACGGAAGGATCGATCAGCAGCCGACGCCCGAATCGGCGAAGCCCCTTGCTGTAAACCCTAGCCGACGCCCCCTTTCTTCCTCGTTGCCGTCCGCTGCACTCGCAGCCATCCAGGCGCTCATCAGTGTCGTCTTCGTCGCCGTTCAGGTCCAGAGCCATCGTCTTCGTCGCCATTCGCATCCGCACTTCCGCAGCCATCGACTTGGGTTTCTGCCTCGCGGCCCTCGCCCGTGCCATCGCCTTCGTCCGTTCGTCGCCGTTCACGTCCGCAGCGTTGTCGCTGCCTCGCCCGTGCCATCGTCTCCGTGCAGCTGCGCTGTTTTTGCCTCGCCCGTGCCATCGTCTCCGTCGTCGTCAACTCGTCAGGCACACACTGCCGCCTGCCGTCTCTGCCTTTGATTGCTCCGGTCGCCCGTGCCATCTCTCCCTGTCGCCGTCTCTCCAGTCAGCAGTTGAAACTGCAACGAGCATATTCTGAATTTTAATAAATTTTCATTATTTCAAACTGCAATGAGCATATTCTGAAACTGCAACAAGCATATTCATTATTTCAAATTTTCAATACTTTAATCTTCATTTAATAAATTTTAACATGTTTAGTAGTCTGTAACTCATTTTATATTTTTTTGTAATGAATTTGAAGTTAATAATTATAAAGTGATCAAAAATAAATTGCAAATATTTGTTGAGAGGATAAAT
>JAXCLR010000092.1:41263917-41279361 GCA_035584095.1 Annona squamosa
GTTTTTGAATCATGTGATTCATAGTTTATATATATATATATATATATATATATATATATAATATTCAAGTGCAGAAATCCGCCCAAATGGGTCCTACATGTATTTAAGTTAACATCAACCTCACCTATTAAATTTAGAATTATTTATTTTGATAGTATATTAATTCTCATTCAAATCTAGCATGTATATATGCCCCATCTTAAAATTGTATAAAATCAACATATTAAAATAATTTAACCTAAATATCAATTTTAAGTAGTATTTTCAAGATTTAAACCATCTAAAGTATGTTATTTGCATGGATAAATGTGTGAAGATCAGGTTTTTTTTAAGTATGATGCTTCCCTATCCATAAGGTAATTTATGAATATGCTATTAAGAATTAATGATGTTAATGTGGTGCACAGCGTATATAGATTGGCAACTAGAGGACGTGTAGCATATACATGCATGTATTATATAACCTTGGCACATAGGGTTTACATGCATGTTAGACATGAGTACGAGTAATAGGACACTATTCACAAGCATGTTTTTGTAGCTGCAGCCCCTGGTTTTGATGTGATTTATTAGGCATTGATTTAGAGGTGTATTATTGATGATCATTTAGGGTACTATAATTATTTTTCACTTTGCAGAGCAAGTACGGGATGCAACTTACCAAGTCAGGTTACAGGAGTCAAGGGGGTAGCACCTTGGAGAAATTTTAATTTACTAAATTGCATTAGTGGGAAAGCTAGTTGCAAATTGTGATTAGGCTTCGCCCATGCTTGGGCCCATCCCATCTTGACAAAAGCACTCATAAGGGGGCAATGCACAACTTGTTTCATTTTCTTCCTCTTCTTCTCGTTTCCTGCTTTCTTTATTTCCTTTTTTCCCTTTCTTCCTAACTTTGATCTAGTCCTAAAATTTCCTAAAAAATCTCTCCAACCGCCTTAAAGATCTTCAATTCACCTCAAGGAAGCTCAAAATCCTAGAGATCCGAGTCTAAAGTTATTGTATTTTGGGGGAAGTCACGATCGAAGTAAGTAGATATAGCCTCTTCTCAAATTAGTGATGAAATCTTATCTTAAAGTTGATATAGGGCTAGTGGGGAGGGGGTAATGTCCAACGACTTCGTTGTTTGGGGCACTAGGATTCATGTTAGCTTAAAGTTAATAGGTTTATGCAGAACCACATGTTACTATGTGATTTTTATAAAATAGATAACTCATTAGCAGTTTTTACATCATTAGAACATGAAATTGCTCAAGTGGGCTGAACCAAGAGGATAAACTAAAGGTTTCCCCTTTAGCACCTACCATGTGTTTGATAAAATGCTTGTATGACAGTTGGTATATTAAATTTAAAGTAAACTTTATTAATTTTGCTAATGTTGTGTGTGTGGTTTGTGACATTCATTTTGTATTATGGTTATTTAAGACAGGTGATTGAAAAATGTTGTTCATGAACCTTGATTGACATAAGAAGAGGGTTGCTCATGGCCCTTAATTGATATGAGAAAATGGTTGCTCATGACTCTTAGTTGGCATGAGGATGGGATTCCTTTTTGTTTACATATGGTTATATGCATATGTTCTTAGGTATGGATGTTAAACCCATATGTCTTGTATGGTCATTTAGGAATCATCTTTCTATAACACTGTTATGGCATGTGCATCTGAAGTCTTACTTATTTTCAATTGTTATATACTTACTAAGTCTATTTAGACTTACATGGTTTATTATTTTACCCTTAGATCACAAGCCAAGTATTGAATCTCAAGATAGGACAAGAGGAGGACCTAATCTTGGAGACCATTAGATTAACATTTGTATTTTCAGTTATTGTGTTCTCAATTATTTAGAGTTTATGCTTCTTTTTTATACTGATGGATGTAAACATTTGCTTAGTTAGATCCAATTGTGACAAACATATTATATTTGGATATTTTGAACTTGATTACAATCTATGTAGACATACATGTATATGATCTTTTAGATTGCTTATTGGGCAATGATGAATTTCGATGATTTTCTTACTCTGTAGATGTTTTTATAATATGAAAATGCAAATATATAAATGTAGAGCTGAATGTTACATTTTGGAATAAAATCGAAATACTTATGCATAATAGGTCTTGTATTCCTTACCACCCATTTATACATTATGGAAAGATGTTGCCTAATTTTTCTGATGTCATATGGAGCCCGTTGACTAACCATTGGGAATATCTAGGCAACGAGGCATCACAAAATGATTATATGAAATATTTAATATTCTAATATGTGTGAAGCCTTTTTTGCAACGGACTGCACAATAATTATGGTGTAGTCCGAGTGCACTGGATAAGTTCTCATATGTATCAAATAAGAGCTAAATGAATATTTAGGCAACAAAGGAACAAAAATGAAAATGTAAATTTAAATTATATAAAATTTTAAGGATGTGAAATATAAAAGAACATGCATGTAGTCATAAAAATATATAATATAAATATATAAACAGGTATGATTATGTATAATATGTTGTAAGTATGCTTAAGTTACAATATTTATTTTTATTTTATTTTTTATTTTGTTCATAGACGTGTTTCCCAAAGTGTATTTAATCTATATATCAAGTTTTTTTATTTTACAATACTTTTATATATTTAGTTTTTATTTTTAAAAATCATCAATTTATACAAGTCTTTTGCACCCCTTAAAAATCTTAATCTTCAAAAATAAAAATAAAAATATGTAAAAGTATTATAAAATAGAAAAACTTGGTATATAGATTAAATATATTGAGAAAAACATATTTATGAAGAAAAAACCAAAACATGAAATAAAAATGGATATTATAACTTAAGCATATATACAACATATTGTACATAATCATGTCTCATATACAAAATAGTCCTTTTATTTATTTAGGAAAAATTTAAGAGAAGATTGAGGAAGCAGGCTAATATCTTAAGGTAAGCAAGCAAGGCTTTCAAAAAATTTTACTTTAAAATAAGTAAATGCTTTACCATTTTTGTTATAAGATGCTTTTAAATATTATTTTAAATGCTTTGTCTGAGGGTTGGCCATCCCTAGAATAATATTTTAACAAAAAAGTATTCCTCGACTAGCTTTTTATGTAATATTTAATTGTGGTGGTGTAAATATTGTTCAAACTTGCAAATGTTCATTTCTTAAAAAACATGCTAGCATGTGCATAATGTATAATGCACAAGGTTATAGGTCCATTTCAAAGGTAAAAGCATACCAAAGTTTTCTTCTAATATAACCGAGTCGTTAATGGAATCCAATCGCGCATACACCCATTTTTTATTTTTTTTTTCAAAATATTTTTATAAAACTGTTAATCTGAGTGTATTTAACATATTTATAAATTTTCACTATTTTTGAATCATTTTAGATATTTATTTTTTATTTTTGAAAATCATATTTATTTTTTATTTTTTATTTATAAATGCCACTAATTTTCAAAAATAAAAAATAAATATCTAAAATACTCCAAAAATGGTAAAAATTTATGCACATATTAAATATATATAGATTAACAATGTTGTAAAAAAAAATTGAAAAAAAATTAAAAATAGGTGTATGCGCCCTGGAGCATGCAGCGCTGCATGCCCCCGGGCGTGTGCAATCAGACTCCGTCGCTAATGTAGGCTCATGGGCTGGCGACACACTTCCTAATAAGGAAGTAGATATACTGATAATCACCTAACTAATGTACCATTCAATGTTATTACCAATCATGTATGTCAAATATGCATTTGCATATGCATTTATTGTTAACTGTCAAATTTTATATTGAAAATGCTTATTTAAATAAAAATGCTTGTTTATTGAGTCGAATAATCACATTTTGTTTTCCCAACTATAAATATGCAGTCTAAAGTTAAAGAAGGAATGTTGATAATTTTGTTGTTCTTATGTGCTTCATATGCTTGGACCATATATTTTGTCTTATAAGAGTATATGGAATAAATAGATCTTATGATGTGCCTCTTCTACTAATCTAAAGATATCACATGAAAATAATCTTAGTAGTTAGAATGTTTACGTAAATTTATGTAAATGCAATATTAGAAATGTTCTCTTGCCATTAAGTGTTGAAAAATTATTCAAAACTTCAAGGGATAATTAAAATGAAATTCTCACCACGTGAAAAGTCCTCAATCCTAATCACAATTTACTAGCTAAGCAATTCTAGAGTAAGGTTAATATTATAACGTTATCTCGAGTTCAAAGTCCTATAGTAGCTTTCAATGGATGATTCGTCGAAAGCAAGTAGGTTATAGGCTGTTTGTGAATTGGTTGGATGAGTTTTATGTTAACTAAACCAATACAAATTACAAATCAAATTTTGAGTTTTGATTATTGATAATTAATTTCAAATGATAAAAATTATTAATATAATTTTGGGTATGTGCATGAAAGATAAAATTTCAAAATCTGAGTATAAACAGTGAAGTTGCACTTTAAGTATACTTCAAAAAACAACTTAAGTAAAGTCACAATCCAAGTTGACACTATAATCAACTTCAAATGTATCTTCAAAGACAGAAAATTTCAAAAGAGAGATATACTATTGACGTTGCACCTTAAGTCAACTACAGATACAATTTGCATGAAGTCGAAGATGAAGTCATCCTCAATTTACAACTTAGATGATTCAAGACTACTTAAAATTCTTTGACTCCAAAATGACATTTCAAGTTATACCCCAAATTGACTCCAAATGTGACTTGGGTGAAATTGAAGTCAAAGTCAACCCAGGTAGTGACTTGGATAAACAAATACACATACTAGTTTTTTGCTTCAAATATAAAGAATGAAGTAGCATCCCAAGTCAACTTTAAGTATGTGACTTGGGTGAAGTTCAACTTGAAGTAGACTTAAAAAAGGGACTTGGAAGAAAAAAGAATGATGAAATGGGGACTAAGGACCTTAAGTCTCAAAACACTACAAAGTTGAAGTCAAAGTCGACTTCGACTGTGACTTAGGTAAAGTCTCATCACCAAGTCGACTCCATAGGCTTGAAGAAAATATTTCTAAAAGAGAATGAAGCATTGAAGTAGATAGCCAAGTCAACTCCAATTGTGACTTCAGTTGTAATGGTTAAAATTTTTTTGAATGTTAGAGAATTAGATGCACACCACCTACCAACAAACATTCAAAAAATCCTTCAAGGCTATAAAAGACTCATCAAGTGGAGTTAATGAAGTTAGCTAAGACATTGATTGTGCTTTCGCCTTCTAAGTTCCAAGCATTCAAAGATTCATTTAAGTTATTTCAAGTAAAGATCTCAAGTGTATTACAAGAAGCCTTAAAGTTTAAACATTCTTCATGTTCTCAAAGCTCGTTTACCGTGCTAAAAAGATCTACACGTTTTGAGAAGTGTATCTTGCTTTTATTTCAAATCCTTTATTGTAATTTGACACTTGATTTGGTTTTGGAGACTAAGGCCAAATTGTAAAAATAAGTAGTATTTTGTTAGAGTAATATTTGCTAACTACTTATGCGCTGCTGTAAAGGCTCCTTAGAGTTAAATATAAAATAAAGCTAAGGCTCTAATTTATATTTGTTAAAGTGATAGTGGAACTCAAAATACAAAAGGTAAATGCTTGGAAAAATGAAATAGGAGAGTTGTCTAAACTACTATAAAAATATGTCTTCTTGTAATTCACCTTTCACTTTCTTGATCTCTTGCATTGACTTTATAAGTTTCATTAAAGGAGACTTAATCTTAAAGGGTTAAGTTTGAAGTAGAAAAATTTTAAATTACCCTATTTACCCCTCCCTTCTTAGATAAAGCCACCTATCTATGATCAACAAGTGGTATCAAAACAAGCTTCAAGTTGTTTTCGAAGTGATCCCAAATTAAATGACTTTTCCAGCAACTTCTATTCCTACATTTGCTGAGTGGGAACAATTTTGCATATTGGAATTTAAGAATGAAACAATTGATTATGATCACAAATATGGACTTTTGAATTGTTATAAAATATGGAGAATGTTTCAATTTCAATGCATCTACCTGAAAATCTCATTATTATTATTATTATTATTATTATTATTATTATTATTGAAATTTTTTATAAAACTCTTAATCTAGATGTATTTAATCTACAACCTAAATTTTACCATTTTTCAAAATGTGCAAATGTATTTTTATTTTTCAAAATAGAGGCATTTGATACTTTTTAAATGACTAAACTACCTCTATTTACAAAAATCAAAAAATCTATAAATACACATTTCTAAAATTGTTAAAAATTATTTATAGATTAAATACACCTAAATTAGTTTTATAAAATTTTTTAAAAAATAAAAAATAGGATTTCCAACCAAATGCATTGATGTAAGGTGATATTAGTCTACCTAAAAGTGAGAAAACATCTAAATGGACTAAAGTGAAATAAAAATTGTAAGAAGCAACATCAAGGTCATAAACTCACTGTTTTGTGCACTCACAACAGCTGAGTATGATGTAGTATTATTATGTCAAACTACCAAAGAAATTTATAATAATCTAATACTATAGATAAGGGTACTTTTCAAGTTTAAGAGAATACAAGAAACATACTCATTAGAGAGAGAAGTTTTAAAATGCTTGAAACTAAAAATATTTTTGAAATGTTTACTAAATTTTTAATAGATGATGAAGATTCTGCATGCTGTACTTAAATCTTGGACTCCAAAAAATCACAGCTATAGAAGAGGACAAAAACCTAAATGCTCTAAAGATGGAAGACTTAATTAGCTCATTAATATCACATAAGCTATTCAAGAAGAAGAATGAAGAGCACAATAAAAGAAAGAAGACTTTCGCACTCAAGGCTAGCCAACAAAGCTCACATAAGTCATCTTCAACCTCACAAAACAAGAACAAGAAAATTGCATTCCTTACAATATAAGAAAAGGGAAGAACATGGGTTCTCAAAAGCCTACGATGATAATAATAATAAGAAGAAAAAAAGAGATGCTCAAGTGTTTCAAGTGAAAGGGATTGAGTCGTATGCAAGCTCAATATCCCACTCTAGATGAGTACAATCTAAAAGACGAACAAGAAAAGAAGGCACGAAGCAATTCAAGAAGATTTCCTAAACAAAGAGCAAAGGGAATGTATCAAAATGAAGAACTATCTTCTTCAAGCAATCCACCGAGTGATGATCAAAATGCAACAAATTATGCAAGAAACATAGTGCAAGTTGAAGATAGTGGTACTTACTATCATTTTATAGCAACCAAAAGAATCTAAGACACATTAGAAATATTAGAAAACAACACAATTAGTTTAAGTTATACAAGTAATGAAAAGGTATCTTCTAAAGTTTATTATTCAATTACTCAATCTATATGCTCATCTACAAGTGATTGCATTAAGTGTACAATATTAGATGAACTATAGCAAGCATATAATGCATTATATAATGAAACCAAAGAACTTAGCATCAAATATACATAGAAAAATAAGCAATTGATACCACAATAACTGTAAATACAAAACTTGCTGGAAGAGTGAAATCTCTACTAGAGGAAGTAAAAAATTTGACTAATAAACTAAAAAAATCGAAGAAAGAGAATTAAACTCTCAATGAATCATTGGTAAAGTTCTCTAATCTAAGAAAGAGTGTTCAAATGTTCCTCAAAATGACAACTCAAATATGCAAAAAGGGACTTGAATTTTTCACATTAAAACATGGTGAGTGTAGCAACACTAAAGCACAAAATTGAGTTAAACCTCAATAAAACTACATAGATGAGAAAAACCATTTGGCAATAACATGGAATGCTCTATAAAAGATTTTAAAATATAATTTTTGCAACAAATTTGGCAACAAGATTTTCCAATGTAAAGTCAAAAAATTATATAAAAAAAGAGCAAAACTAATATAGATACCAAAAAGTTTATGATATCAACCTTTTTATTGATATTACATACACCGTAACATCTAATATTACAAATCAACTTTATTCACAACCCTCGCTTTGGAGGGACATTTTTGTAAATACCACCATACTTGAGAGGACCAATTGTAAAAACCCCATTACTAGGGGAACACGTACAAAAAGATATAAAATCCTCAACACAATCTACAAGGGTTGTGATCTGAACCCTACTTTGGATAGCATACAAAAATCCACCGCCACCAACTGGGATAATGCCTAATTGGTAGTATATGCACATTCTAAGTAAGATCAAATAGCATTTACTGCCTCAGTGGAACATGCTTTTGTCTAATTTCTTACTGAGTACATTTTGATTCCCATTGTGTGCAGGTCATATTTTATAATCTCTCCTCATTATGTGTGAGTTTTACAAATTTCTCCCTAAGTGGGGCTATCTTATAAAAAATTTCCTCTATTGTGTGAGAGTTATGAAAAATATTCCTACATTTGTGAGGATTGTGAAGGTACTTCAGTGTAATATGTCATAATGGATACTATCAATCAAAAAATAGCATTAAGATCATATACTAACTCACTTGGACCTAATAGATGGGTACCAAAATGATAAGCAAATCTTAATTTATTTTTCAGGTGTGTCTTAAAGCCAAAATAAGCAATACATGAGTTATGGATAGTAATTGTTCAAGATATATGGCAGATGACAAAGCTTTCTTCAATGATCTATGGTCATATAATGGAGGAACAATAGTATTTAGCAACAATGAAAAGGATAAGATAGATGCTAAGGGTAATATTTATGGTTTTGCAAATGTATGTATTGAAGAAATATTATTTGTTGAATGACTCAAACACTATTTAATGAGCATTAGAAAATTATATGATAAAAGATACAACATTGTATTAAAATCTTCAATATGCAATGTACTAGATAGAGAACTTAGTGATGCAATAAAATTTATTAATTGGATTTGATAAGCTACAAGTGAAAAAAAAAATAAAGAGGAGGAGAGGTCAAGCGAAATGAAGATGAACTCAACTTCAATGAAAAAGTAAGTGAATGTAATATTTCTTATAAACCTTCTGTCAGTCATAAGTTTAGACATGATCATCCAAATGAACAAGTTATTGAAAACATATATGCTTGTGTGAAAATAAAAGGCTCTAGGCAAAACATATCTAAATATTTTACATTGGAATCAAAAATAGAGCTTATCATAATTGATCTAATTTTTAATGATGAAAATTAGATCATAGCAATGCAAAAAAAAGCTAAATTAATTTGAAAAAATAAAGTATGATAACTTACACCTAGACCCAGAAACCATTTGATAATTAAAATAAATTTGGTATTTAGAAATAAACTAGATAAAAATAAATTAGTTGTGAGAAACAAAGTAAGATTAGTGGCTAAGGGGTACTCACAAGAAGAAAAAATAAATTTTGAAGAGGCATATGCCTTAATAGCTAGATGGGAAGTTATATGTATATTACTTGCTTTTGCATCTTATCAAGTTTCAGAATTTCTTAAATGGATGTTGAAAGTACATTTTTAAATAGCTTTCTTAATGAATGAGTGTATGCTGAACAACTCCCTAATTTTTGAAGACAATGATTAATCTAATTATATATATTTAACCAAAGCATTGTATGAACTAAACAAGCTCTTAGACCTTGGTATAAGAAGCTTAGCAAATTCTTAATTGACCCTGGGTTCAAAAGAGGATAAGTAAACACTACCTTATTCATTAAAAGTAAGAATCAAAATATTTTAGTAGTTCAAATATATTCTAATGACATTATTTCAGCACTACTAATGAATTTGTAGGCAAAAAAATTTCTAAGTTGATTCGGAACGAATTTTAAATAAGCATGATATGTCAAACTCAATTTCTTTCTCAAATTGCAATTCAAACAACTCAAGGAAAGAATATTTATTTTGTCAATCTAAGTACATTAAAGAAATAATCAAGAAATGTTCAAGAAATTTGGTATTTAAAGCTACAAAGAAGCTACCACACCTATGAGCTCTTCAATTAAACTGGATAAGAACAAAAGAGATAAATCGGTAGATCAATATTTATATAGAAGCATGATTAGTTCTTTGACATTCTATTTAATATATGCATATACTCAAGATTTTAATATAATCCTAAAAAATCTCACATGCTAGTAGTTCAAAGAATGTTCAAGTATTTAATTAACACAACAAGCCTAACGGTATCCAAAAGGTTCAAATTTTAATTTAATAGGATACTCAAATGCAAATTTTGCTAGATATAAAGTTGATAGAAAAAACACTAATGTTACTCACCAATTTTTTGGTAATATATTGGTATTTTAGTTTTTAAGGAAACATGCTAGTATTATTTTATCTACTACAAAAGCTGAATATATATTTGCAAAAAATTATTGTGAACAATTACTATGTTTGAAATAATAATTAAAAGATTATGGACTAAGTTATAAAGATATTTTAATTAGATGTGAAAATACAAATACAATTTGTCTAACTAAAAATTCATTTTTATACTCAATTACCAAATAGATAGATATTAGACATCATTATAAAAATGTTGAAAATCATCATATATATTTAGAATATGTTAAAAAAGATGAACAAATTTCTTATAAAATTAGAAAATCAATGGCAATAATGGATTTAGATAGATGAAAAATAAATTGATTGATTGTCTAAATGTGTTAGATATAATTGTTGATATACTTTGATGTACTCAAATATGTTTGATGTACATGATTAATATGCAAATTGTAGGATGGGATTATATTGAAATAATATTTTAGAATAAGTCCAACAAACTATTCAAGTCGACCTCACAAGGCTCAGGATAACTTCACTAAAGTTGACTTGGCCTTAGAGAAGTTGACTTCAAACCTAAATTAGAGTTCCAAGTCAACTTTGTCATGGATTGTTCCGACTACCTAAGCCAATAAAAGAATCATCCCTCTTATGTTTTCTACCCCAATCATTCTTTCTAACCTCTAAGCTCTCAAAGGCTCTTGCTCTCATCTTCCAAACCCACATTTGCACTCCCATATTTCATTTTCACTCTCATCCTCATCAAAACCATCTCATTTACATCTATGATTCCAAAGAAGGTAGATAGCAAGCCCTCCTAATTAGTTGTATCACACCCATTTATCACAAATACAGAAGAAACTATCCCTAGATGGCAAAGAACACCTGCCAAGAGGCCAAAAGATGAATCAACAATCTCACAATCCTTTGCCAAGTGCCAAATTAGGTTTAATAAAGGTAATACTTCAATTCCATCTGCCCAACCATAGGTAGAAGAAAATAATATGCCTAGTGATAAAACAAAAGAAGTTGAAACTAGTAGAAGAAAGGAGCTCAAACTCAAAGGACCAAGGTCATTGATATGCCAATGGAAAACTTTAGGATCTCTACATAATATAGAAGGTTCTACAAGTATTTTTATGAAAGGAAGATATTCATACCAAACACATAGAGTTTAAATTTTTAAAAGAAAATTAGTTTAATGTTGAAGAAATGTTAGATTATTAAGAATGGATTGCCTTAGTGAAGGAAGAAGGGAGAACTCACCCAGATTTAACTAGACAATTCTACTATGCCTAGAGCGCAGATGATCTAAATACCTTTGCTAAAGATGAGGCGATAAACAAGGGGCTCAACATGGGGATTTCAAGAAGGAATAGCAAAGAAAATTTTGCTTACATTTTAAATATATCATGTGATGAGGACCACTTCCTTGAGGGCTAACTCAATCTACCATGTATAATGAGCTTACAAAGAGTAACAAACATGTGGAAGGAATGAAGTTCTTATACTATATGGACTTACTTTCACAACTCAGAATACTCTGTCTACTTGTGACACATTATATTTTTCCAAATGAAGGAGGTAGGAATCAAGTAGATCCTCAAGAAGCTGAGATAATCTGAAAATTGACCAACAAAAAGAAGATTTACCTACAAAGAGTAATCATGCAAGAACTAGAACTCAAGAAGGATAACTCTAAATGAGTAATCTCATGCAGCATATGGATTACCAAGATCCTCACTTATCGCAAAATAAATCTTGAAAGAGAGTCATTTGAAGTCATAAAGCCTAATAATGCCATCAACAAGGCTCTACTGACTAAAATGAAAAGTGACATTGATCATTTTAGAGAAGCTTAATTAGTTACAAGATTTGGGTAATAAGTTCAAAAGGAAGATCTTACCCCAAGAGAAGAGGAAGCCCAAAGAAAAGAACCACCACATTTTGAGGAGGAACTTGTAGTCTACGAACAACTGTTCACAATCTCTCCGCACATGCATGGATTATATATTGTAGTATATAAAATATCAATCTTACAGAAAATTCAAAACTTAACCCGTTAGGTTTAAACCCTTATTAAGTAAAATCGAAAGAGTAAGATAAGAGGAATGAAGGAAATAGAAAAAAAAGTTAATCTTAAGAACGTAGAACAGGGATAAAAAATCAAGTAATGTGAGTACCTATGATCTAGGGTTTTACATAGTCTTCTGTAACGGATACATGGAGTGCTTATTTAATATAGATATTATGTGTTAAAGGGGAACAAATCCTAAATTATCATTGCACCTTTTCTTGAAACCTGCAATGCATAATTTTAATATTTTTTTAACTATCTGCACTCACAAAATTAAAATAAATATGATTCACTAAGTTCTATGACCATTTCTGGGGTTTCTCACAGTTATCATGCCTATTCTTATGGTTTCAAATTTTTAAATTTAATATCTTGATTATTATGTATTAGACTTTAATCTCTCGGTCCCTTCACTAATATATAGGAATCATTACTAAATGTAGGCTTCGTACTGAACAAGTATTAAATCATAAGATATTAAATTAATACAAAACATATTTCATAAATCAATCAAAACCACGATATCTAATACATTGTATACATGCTACATCCTAAATCCTAGATAATGGGTTTAGCTTAGCATGTTTATAATAAACTCTAAACACGAAATGATATTATATTCAAAGTTCATTACAAACAGGACAATTAAATCAAAAGAAAAGAAGAAAATGAAAAGTTATTGATTGGAAGCCCAATTATGCCTCGGTCGCTTCAAGCAACTCACCCCTTACTTCTTACTTCGTGCACTTCACTTCTCTCACTCTAGACCTTACCCTAAGCCTGAAGACATTCTAAGATGCCTTAAGACATTCCAAGGATGTGTTTATATAAAGAATAGGAAAGGACTTGTGCACAGAATTCATTTTGTGCATGGAATTATGCAACTTAGAAGGCAACATAGCTTGGGCTATGTTGGCTTAACAACCTGAACACGATTTGGGCCATGTTCGGTTCCAGCACTATGTAGTTTGTGCTCCATTTTGCCTTGTTTCACACCAAAACTTCTCTAACATGTTCTAGATTGATTTAATCCTTTATTTTCCTTCTTTAGATTATCAAATCAAATCAAATATGGTCTTAGTCTTTGAGTTTTGAACTTCTTAAAACAAATGCACGTTATGGAAAAATAAATGAAACATCTTCAACTGGTCATAACTTTTGGTCCAGAAGGAGTTACGGGAGTCATAACAAATCAATGGAAAGTATTCTTCGAGCCTATCAACGTAGTAATCCGAGCAAGCCCAATTAAACTCATTTTTAATATCAAAATTCACTATTCTTATATGATTCAAGGCTCCAAATTTGCGTGTACTTTCATGCTTTGCATGGATCAATCAATTATTAGTGTTTGTACTAAGTAAATCTAATTCAATTAAAATATGATTCAAAATATCTTAAATATTGAAATTCTTCCTAATTAATCTTCAAAATACATAATATAAAAGTAACTTAACAACCACAACATGCTTCTCATGCCTCTCATTCACCACATGCATCTAATGCATCGCTAAAGCATGTTTTTCCCACATCTCATGCACTGACGCATCCAGCCTTGCTAGAGTGCCTCTAGTCCATAAAGGATAGGCTCATGTAGGAACTAGGTAACATCAATAGTTTCCTCCTTATAATGCATGAAAAACAAGAAAAACTTGAGGAAGATTTTTAAAAATCTTGCTTATGCATTTGCATCAGGTGGGCCTCACCAACAAATTCCTACTACAAATCCATACTTTGAGGAATCTCATGTATCCTCACCCTCCATCGAAAACCACCCTCTTTTCTTTATCTCATATCATTTTGCATCACCACCACGTACCACTAAGTTTAGTACTCTATACATTCCTACCTAATTCCTATACATTATTGCCTTTACTGATTTTTAACTCTTATAACCCTTTTGATGATTATGAAAGAGGGGAGAGAGAAGGAAATAAACTATATAAAAAAGGCTGGTAGATTGTAACCAGGCATATCTTGCAAATTTTGGTGTATAAAATCCTCTTATTCTTGAAATTATGATTTACATGATTATAAAGTATTTCTTTGTTTATAAGAAGTGTATTGTTAACATGAATGCTCAATAGCATGATTTGAATGTATGTTAATTGAACTGTACATATGAATTTTTTTGTTGATTGAATGAGAATTTGTCAAGAACTCAATGTGTATCAATTAAACAAAATGATCAAGAAATTTGAACATGTTGAACTGGAGAATATAATTTGAAAAGGATTACATTTTTTAAAATTCAATGAAAATATATTATCTTTAAATCAGTTTTATTAATCATCAAATAGGAGGTGTTTGTGAATTCAACCACTATAAATTGCAAATCAAACTTTAAGTTTCGATGGTTAGTTATCGATTTGAAATTATAAAGGTTACTAATGCAATTTTGGGTATGTGCATGGAAGATAAATTTTTAAAATCCGAGTATAACAGTGAAGTTGCACATTCAAGTCAACTTCTAAAAGCAACTTGAATAAAGATACAACTCGAGTCCACTTTGCAACCAACTTTAAGGGGACGTTTGGGAATGTAAAAATTGTGGGAAATGTGGTATTTGGTGGGAGTAGAAAATAAAATATTTTAAAAATTATGTGACTGATATAAAATGATATGGATAAAGTTAGAATAATAGTTGATAGGGAAAATGATTAGAATATAGGGGTGAAAGTGGAAAAATATAATGATTGATTGATTAATGAGGAGTCTTGAAACCCGTGCCCCCACCATTTCCCTCCCACGTTTCCCACTCTCGATTCCCAAACGTCACCTAAGTGTATTTTCAAAGACAAAAAATTTCAAATGAGAGTTACACTATTGAAATCACACCCTAAGTCGACTCGAGTTGCAACTTGGCTGAAATTGAAGATGAAGTCAACCTCACGACTTGGAGGATTCAAGACTATCCAAAACTCTCTGATTCCAAAATAACATCTAATGTTACATCCCAAGTTAACTCTGAATACAATTTTGGTGAAGTCAAAGCTGAAGTCAACCTCAGTCAGCAACTTAGATACATAAATACGCATATTTTGTTGGCCCCGAGTTAATGGCAAAATCCAAGAGGGAATGGGTGAATTGGGTTCTTAAAAATTTCTTTGGTAACTTAAAAACTTAACCCCTTGTAAGTTTAATCCCCTTGAATGAA
>JAXCLR010000092.1:41334497-41366685 GCA_035584095.1 Annona squamosa
TGTATAGAAAAATGTGAAAAATAATTAAAAAAATAGAGTAGTTATGAAGAGTGAAAAGTTTTGGGTTGAAAAGTTTTGATTGACAAGTTTTGGCCCCAAACAAACAAACCCTTAGTGGGATGTTAATGCCAGTGCTTTAGTTTAGGGATTTGAAAAGTTTTTATTGCATGGCATGTTGTTAGGTATTAAATGTCATGAACACATGAGTCTCCAGAGATGTTTTATTCTTGTCCTAATGATTGGATAGACTGCCTGCCAGCTGCTGATGATTACTTTCCCTGGAATTTCTGAGCTTTGAACTTTCTGTTATTCCATTGTTTTGCAGATTACTCAAGTTTATGGCTTTTATGATGAATGCCTACGCAAGTGAGTTTCTTATCCAAATTCTATTGAAATCTTTATCCTCTCTATAGAAGAAAGTATTTCTTTTACTATAGTCTGCTTTTGTGAATCTGATAACCATGGTCGTGGATGATAGACATGTAATGTGATCCCAGCAGAAAGATCTCTAAAATTTTAATGCAAGTTTCATAATGAATTTTCACTGTAGATGCAACAAAGGGGTGCACATAATCATGTGCCCAACTTCTGGTGCTCATCATTACTGCACTCACCAATGTGGATGGTAAACAAATTAACATGATTATTGGCCTTGCTTAATGGGTGGGAATGTTGGGGCTTGAGGGACAAATAATGGACATTTATATTAAATGTGGTCTCTTTACTCCACTTTTAGTGTGTTCCAAATAATGGATAGCCTAATTCATGGCTCATGATGCATTAGACAATCATATGTGATGATTAATCTGCCATTAGTTCAAATACTGTTTGTGGATCTATTTTATATGATTGAAATGGAATTAGGCCTCAAAGGAAGGTATAACATTTTAGAGTAGATAGAAGTTGATAATTTGGATTAGCTGCATATAATCCTAAAAATTTCTATCAAAAGTATGCATGATAGAACATTTTTCAAATGAGTTTCATCATCACCATCACCACCTCAACCTCCACCTCCACCATCAGCAGCTGTTTCTCATCTATGGCAATGTGGGGTCAGCTGCATGGATCTAATTGTGCTACTTTTTACAATCATGTACTATGGTTTCAGTAATCTCTAACATCTTGATTATCTTGTTTAATTACTTTTATCCATGTTTTTCGGGTTTTCCTCTTATTTTCTTACTGTCATCTATTTAAATAAACTCAACTGTCATAACCAGAGCCATTTCAGGTCTCCATTTAACATGTGTAAACCACCTTAGTTTTCTTTTTCACAATTTACTACATAGTAATGGCATTCTTATTTCTATTACATCGGTTTGATGTATATGTTCTTCACCTACATAAACATTCTGCCTCATGTAACGTAGCTGGTCTAATTGGAACTCAACAGGCACATAGAATTCTTGAAACACTGCCATTTCTTCCATTTTGCGTGGATTCTATTTATAATACCTTGCATGATTTTTCCATTTTCTTGACTATTGGCCCGAAATATTGAAGGCGATTAGTTGTACTACTTGGTCTGAAATTTTAATTGGTTCCTCTTCTAGGTGATCGTTATTAAATTTGCATTTCATATATTCTGGTTTTGTTGTCTAATTCTAAAATCATATCATTTGATTCAAGAGCATTTTTCTACTAATTTAATTTCAAGTTTCCTCCTTTTGTTTCATCTACTAGGACTATATTATTTAAATTTCTAGTAAGTTCATCTATAACTATTCTGAAACGGTAGGACCCGAGGCTGAACCTTATGCAAACCTATTGTAACCAGAAAATCACTCATATCTCCACTTATTGGTTATCACATTTGTTATAGCCCTCTCATACATATCTCTAATAGCATCAATACATCTATTGGTACTGAATCAAAAATATATCTATTGGTAAGATTTTTCTTTTCTAGCACCTTCTATATAAATTTTCTTGGAAGTCTGTCACATGCTTCTTATAAATCATGTGCAGGTTCTTTTTCTTCTCTCTAAACTTCTCAAATAGTTATCTAAGTAAGAAGATGACTTCAATGATTGATCTTATTGGCATAAAACTAAATGAATTTGCGGTTAGAAATTCATTTTTTTTAGTAGTAATCAGAAGCAAAGTGGAAAGAGCTAGTCATGAGCAACTTCCACGAGCTTATGAGATGAAATTTGAAACAAGTATTATTTGTCCATTGCCAGTGCTTAAATTAAACCAAGAGGGAAAAACTGGTTTCTGTCTTTGAATTTCTGCCTACGAGTCCATTTTCCATTCCTTATGCTGATTACTAAAGTTTCCGTTAGCCTTTTTAAATTGAACGGTCACCCTGTATTTACATTATCAGAAAATAGGATCTTGCACGTTGCTTTCAAATGACATGTAAAAAGCTGCCTGTGGCAATATCTTGCTGAACATCAACATTCAATTAGAGGTAGTTTTGTTTTACTCCCACCATTTCTGTGCATCCCTCAACATGTATATACAAAATCTGTTAGTTTCAGAGGGTCCTGCTCTGATATGCTCTGCAACCTCATCTGGCTCATCAAATACGAATAGTCTTGCACTTCAGGAAAAAAAAAAAATTATTGTCTTGTGGATGTTTATATATATGTGTGTGTGTGTGTGTATTTTTTTTCTGTGAAATTTTTTAGATTCCAACTGAAACTAGAATTCTTCTTGGGTTTGTCCTTTTCTTGATATTAGCTTCAGGTTGAAGCAGTTGGATTTGTAGGCACTTTGTATGCGCTACTGTTTGTCTTTAATTTCATCTGAACCTGAAACTACTTTTGAGTTACATTCTTCATTATACTTGATGTTAAAATTTTGCTCTTTATGCTCTGATCTGCATTGATTAGAGTTGATTGCAATTGAGATTAATGCTGCATCCTTGATTCTTCTATTTGACATGAGTGCATATGTTTTTTTGGTGTGTGTGTGTGTATTTGCTGGCAGGTATGGTAATGCTAGTGTGTGGAAGATCTTTACTGACCTTTTTGACTACTTTCCTTTGACGGCTTTGGTGAGTTTGGTCTCTTGCCTATTATGTTTTTCCTAGTTTCCGTAGTCTTTGGTATTTTTCCAGACATAACATTCAAAATAGGTTAGCTTATTTGGCTGTTTTATTGGCAAACGTGTGAATTTTATTACTTCCTTGAATGTGTTTATAGAATCACTGCGAATTTTTAATCAATTTTTTCCTTTTTTTTTTCCCCCCCTTAAAGGTTGAATCAGAAATATTTTGTCTTCATGGTGGTTTGTCTCCTTCGATTGAGACACTTGATAACATAAGGAATTTTGATCGTGTTCAAGAAGTTCCCCATGAAGGACCAATGTGTGATCTCTTGTGGTCTGATCCAGATGATCGCTGTGGTTGGGGTATTTCTCCGCGTGGAGCTGGTTATACATTTGGCCAGGTAATTCTTCTATTTTCCTTCAAAGTCATGGCACTTGGGTCTGTTTGGTAATGAAGAAAAAATCGTAGGGAAGAAAAAGTCAGATAAATGAGTGAATGAGGTGACGTGATAGGGATAATTATTAGAGGGATAATTATTAGAAGGAAAGAGAATGAAGATAAAATAGATAGGGTTGTGTGGGAAGATGTGATGATTGAAAAAAGTAGGGTTATTAAGTTGGTCAGACGTCAAATAATATCGAAAGGGCCGAAGAAAAAGTAGTGGGGAATCTCTTTTCCTTGTTACTAAACGGATAATTCCTATTTGTTATTTTGTTAAAACTCTTCATGGTGTTGGTTATTGCAGGATATATCGGAACAATTCAACAACACAAACAACCTCAAGCTGATAGCCAGGGCTCATCAATTGGTCATGGAAGGATACAACTGGGGACATGTAATCACAATTTAATTGATACGTGAGTTTTGTTTCTGAGTTTAGAATCTTTGTTTTTCATTTATTTGATGTGTGTTTCTTCATCGCAGGAACAAAAGGTGGTTACTATTTTCAGTGCGCCTAATTACTGTTACAGATGTGGAAACATGGCTTCTATACTAGAAGTTGATGACTGCAAAGGGCACACATTCATTCAGGTATCTCTATTGTCTTACCTATTCTGAATGCAATTTGATTTTGCTTACATGATGCCTGTGCATTGGTTGACGGCGGATGTTCACCCATTCATCTTCCACTCTTTTTTTGTTGACCATGCAATCGGCGTGCATGCCATGAATCTTAATGATGCTTGAAACTGGTCTTTTGCTGTAATGCAGTTTGAGCCAGCTCCTAGGAGAGGAGAGCCTGATGTGACTCGCAGAACACCAGATTATTTCCTATGATGTTGCTGCCTGAGTTCTTTGCTGATTTTTGGGCAGCAAGAGTTATTCTTGCTGATCAGTGCTGGGAATTTGAAGTTGTTGAGAAAGACAATTATGAATTCAAGCTGCTATAGGTTGTGGGAGGAATGCATGTAAAAATTGAGCAGGTAAGGCTCCCACTATTTGTTAAACATCTGGAACTGTGTCAATTTCCCCAGAAGGTGGCGGTGGAGCAGGCAACACTGCAGCAGCATGTATCATTTCCAAGAGGACATGGGTATTTTTTTTTTTTGCTCTTATTTTATTTAATTTTTGCCTTTTTGGTGTTTGTAGAGGAAAGGGACGCTATTTTCATAGGGTGCTTTTCTTATCTCTCTTAGTTTTATGTTTCAACTAATGAAATTGGCCTGTTATTTGGGTAACCATTCTAACATGAGTAAATGGGCTGGGTGGGCGGGTGATTTTCTTGATGTGTATGTGGAAAACTCTATTGAAGATTTGCCATTCTGGTTCATTTCAATTCAGAAGGTTGATTAACTGGCATCTGGAGATCGCCCATGACTGTTGTCAGGCAACAAAATTAAAATTTGTTCTTTTCATCTTTTCCCATTCTTCCATTCCTTGCCTTCATTGCACGCGTAGTGACACAGCTTCATGTTCAAATGACCATGCTTCTGTTTGCTAGGTTGCCACTAATTGGGCACAATTGGGGTGCATCGTGCGCTTTTTTCCTTTATTGTTGCATTGGTTCTACACCTTAGAACTTGCATTTTCTCTTTAAAGTTCCTCTTTAAAGAAACTCAGGGGTATGGCATTTGGTTTGAATTGTTTTGGATGAGGTGATTTAGTGGGTCCAAAAAGATCTACGTCTGTGGCAATATTGGTTGTGACGTGGGGATTGTTTTTTACGGGTTGTCTGAAATTGTTTCTATAACCAAATTCAGCTGGTTAAGATTGTCGCATTATGCCTAAATACCTTTTGATAAATGTGCTTGTAGGGGCTTAACTTGCCCAACCTGTATAATCTGCGTAATCCGCTTACAATTCGTTAAATAAAAATGAGAAGAATTCCTTTCATGTGCATAACATTCTATAATTTCTTATGTACTCAGTAATGTTTTTTAAATTCCTACTGCACTCACAATATGTTATCCGGAGTTTATCTTGTGCTCATGCTGTCAATACAATTGTTATTTACTCTACTGAACTGATGATTTTAACTAGGAAAATTTTAGATAGGCAAAATTGTTTTTTCAATGGGATGGATTTCGGTTGTGTTGATGGTGTAGGTATAATAAGAATTTACGGTGAAATGTTGCTGAGTATAAGAGAAATTTACTGAAATATTGTGGATATTTTGAGAATTAGGTGTAAATGTTGTTAGGATAAGCTGAATTTTCTCTATAAAAATGTCATAAAAATTCTCGATGCTGATTTGATGTGTTATATAAATTATTGATAATGGAATTAATTAATATACCGATTAGGATTGGACAGGAAGATTAGTCCTTTAAATTCAAGGAATTCATTTTTCTTAGTCCTTCGCTGCTTGTATATGATTGTAGTTAAAATATTTTATTACTTGAACTTTGTACTCTATCCGTTTGCCTTTGCCCCATGATCAACCCGCAGTCTGAGGTGTTTATGTTAAATGGATTAAATTAGAGCTGAGGGTTAGGGTTGTGCAACCAACCGAGGTAACCCAGCTCAGTGATAACCTTGGTGGGGAAGAAGGGTTCACAAGAATTTAAAAAGCTTGATTGGGATAAAGAAATGAGATGAGCATGTCATGACGTTTATTGGGAATGAGAAGTCAATGTTGGATAGCTAACAAATTGCGTTAAAAATTCAAAAAGCTGTATTGGAAATGGGGATATATACTCAACAAATCTTATATTCTTTAGTCCCCGGGGGCGGTGGTATATGGGTGAAATGGTTGTAGTTTTCTTGAATAGACATCAGTTCGTTTGTATATTTAATTGAGAGTCGACGTGATTTCTGCGCGGGCAGACTGGCATAACAAGTGGAACGAGAATGGGCGAATTGGGACATGATTTGCAACTGATTGCGTGGAGTGAGGTCAGAGTTTTTAGTTTCTCTAAATACCTATGTTACAAATCTGAAAAATATGTACGTACATATATTCAAAAATGGTAAAATTTGATTTATATATTAAATGCATTTAGATAGAAAAGTATATGAAGAAAAAGTAAAAAAAAAAAGTTTTTTAAAATTGGCTAAGCAAGCTATTATTTAGCTTGGGCTAGTAGGATCATCTCTCTCTATATATCTATATGCATGGAAGTGATGCTATGTAATCTCTTTAATTTTTAAAATTTTGATTATTGATGAAAAATATAATCCATTCATTGTACTTACTATTATTTCTTTATTTAGGAGGCCAAGTTTCATATCGATCATGTATGTTTGTGTGTCACATTTGTTGAAAAGTATATACATATATGTGTAAATTATGAAAAATGCTTAGATCCATTTAACTCATGTATTAGAATGTAGTAATGTTTTATAGAATCACTTGTCTACGTAAAAATGATATTTTAGATGGGTTTGATGTTGAAAATATTAACTTTAAAATTAATATTTGGCGTTTAACCATTTTATGTAGTTATTTATTTATTTTTTATCTGCCATCAAAATATTAAAAATGAAAAGAGTTATATAGAAAAAGTTTCAGGGAAGTCAAACCTTATAAGGGATGTTTTTATGAAATTTCTGTTTTATGCAATCCTTTCCATTTTTAATATTTAGATAATTGATAAAAAATTCAATCCGTCTTTTTTTGTTTAACATCATTTATATTATTATGAAAATCTTTTTATTCATCTAACATCATTGTATATGGGTTTCATATACAAATGTATAAAATTAACATAATAAAATAATTTAATGATAATATTAATTTTCAGTAGTATTTTTTAATATTTAAACCATCTAAAATATCGCTATTATGTGTATAAATAATTCCATAAAGTTTACTAGATTCTAATACATATGTAAATAGATTTGAATATTTTTCTTAATTTGCACATAAATATGCCTATTGCTCAAAATGTGGCTTATGTACATATTAGATTTGAATAAATTTTTTCCTAAACAAATTATATTAAATATAAGGTATTATTTCTTCCAAATGCATATAATTCTTCTTATATCCACAACATTTGGTAATTTTCTTTTATACCAATAATATTTTACCTTAAATTCATTTCGTACCTATGTTGTTAAAACTACCATTATCTACCATATTGAAAAGATGATTTTACCCATTTAAAATCTTTTAATTGAGTTAATTTAACCTTAACATGATTTAATTGATGGTAGTAAAATATTAATATAAGGTATTAAATGACTTGAAAGTTATATTAAGGTTGATTTATTTTAATTAGAAAAAAATTTAAAAGGGTAAAATTGTCTTTTCAATGAGGTAGATAATAATGGTTTTAACGGCGTGGGTATCAGAGGAATTTGGGGTGAAATATGTTGTGGGTATAAGAGGAATTTTGTAATTTTTTATGGGTATAAAAAGAATTATCTCTAAATATAATGAATAGATTATATTTTTCATCGAACATCAAAATCTTAATATTTGAAGGGGTTATCTTGAAATGCTTCTTTGTAAGCATGCCTGCTTCTGTGATCCTTTATTTTTTATTTTTTATGTAACATAATTTATTTTTAATATTTTGATGATTGATGAAAAATTTACTCAAATTTATTATATTTAATATCATTTATATTATCATAGATACTCTTTTATTTGTTTAGTTTCACTGTATATGAGTTCCATGTATAAATATGTAAAATCAATGTAATAAAATAATTTAATGTTAAAATATTAATTTTAAAATGATTTTTTTAACATTTAAATAATCTAAAATATTACTACTATGTAGATAAATTATTATATAAAGAATTATATTTTAATGCATGTATGAATGAATCTAAACATTTTTCATAATTTGCACACACGCACACACATGGCTCATGTATATACTTGATTTGGATGAAACTTAGTCTTCTAGCTAAAAAATGATGTTAAATACAATAAATAAATTAGACTTTTACATCAATAACTACTTAAAAATTGAAGGAGTTGCATGATACTGATTTTATGTAACCTAATTATATAGAAGCAGAGTTTATATATATACAATTCAAACTAGTTAAAATATTCAAACGCATTTTAATTCTACGAGTAGTGACCTAATCCTTTATGTCTATTTACCCTTTAATTTTTTAAGCTAAATATATTTTTAATTTAATTACAGTCATTTGGGCTCATACCTATAGTTTTTTATATGAGTCACATTTATGGATACGATTTAAAATTTATTACAAATATGCATATGGATATTTAAATTATTTATATTCATGCCTACGCATTAGTCTCTTGGTTTTTATCAACGTTAGATCACTTGGATAGCTTGGTAGGTCATAACCAATTTTAAAACAATTTGATAAATTTATATTTATTAGTATGCACTAAGTACTCCATCATAGTGGTTTTGGTATATTAACTAAATTCACATTAATAAATATAATAGGCGGTTTGGATTTATCAATAAGTTGATAATGTTTGAAAATTAAGAGGTTGAAAAATTTATACACCCAAAATTATAAAAAAAACAAAAAAATAAAAAATAAATATTTTATGGTCTCCGTTAACAAATGAAATTGTTGGCTTGGGCTAATATGAGTACATCTCATATAAAAATATCTTACACATGAGTTTCGATCAAATGCATGGTTGAATGGAGAATGTTATAATGCACCTTAGTGCATTAAAATTTCAATGCTTAATATAGTTATATTTAACTTATGTATTAAGTTTTACAAATTTTGGAAATATATAAATATATATTTTTGGTTTTTTAGAAACAAGGGTATTTTAGTCACTTAAAAATGGCTAAAGTACCATTATTTTTTAAAAAATCAAATATATATATATATATATACATATCCAAAAGTGGTAAATTTTGGCTTATAGATTAAATATAACTATATTAACTATTTTATCAAAAAAAATTTCAAAAAAATATATTAAAAAAAGAGGTTTTGCACCCTATGGCATTGAAATTTTAATGCACCACAGTGCATTGAAACATTCTTCTAGTTGAATGGCCTATTATTTTTATTTTTTGAAACTCATACGTGGTCTAAGCATGAAGTTTCCATTAGTCTAGTTTTTATAATTTTTTAAATTTTAAAAATAAAAATAAGCCGCTTTCATGACATGAGTTCCAAAACGAAAAGACATGCAATGAGTTTAGATCAGAACCCTTGAGTGTTATATATATATATATATGTTTTTATTTATGAAAAACTTATTTTTTTATTTTTTGAAATTTTTTACAAAGCAGTTAATCTAAATGTATGTAATGTATAAATCAAGTTTTATTATTTTTAGAGATGTGTGTATATTTTTTAAAAATATATATTCAAAAAATCCAAAAAATGCAGACAAATCTTCAAAATGTAAAATTTAGTTCATTGATTAAATACTTAGATTAATAGTAGTGTTGGTCTTAAGGCATGCAATCGGTTGCACCGGCATTGTTCATGCAACTAGTTGATTGTTTATATTCTGAAATACTTATTTTTTTGTTGCCTGTTTATATTTGACATATATATTTTTATATCTAGACCATTTATATATTAGCGCAGCGTAAAAGACATGGTCTCAAAGACCAACAAATATGAGGTTTGAGATTCAAGTGATGCCGCTGTAATGAAGGAAAAAATAATAAATAATCTTCAACTTAGGTTGTATCTCGATACAATACCTTAAGATCGTTAGCAACCAATCGTATCAATCTTTTTCAACGCTGAAACATAGCGGCAACCATTGAGATTGCTACCTCTTGTTTCACTTTTAAATCTCTTAATGTAGAAGTTGAACTCCTCGTAGCACGACCTTGAGTGATAAATAAGAATACTAATTGGTTACTAAAAAGATGTGAAAATACTACAGTGGAAGGAGAAATAATCTCAGACTTGAGTTGGACTTGGAACAATACCTTAGGTGGATCACGGGGCCCTTGTACTTGGACGTAAGAGGGTCGTCTAGGAGAAGGCTAGAGTGAAGCAGCTGGGTATGGGTGGCATCCATTCAATCTGTTCGTTGATACTAGTTCCAGGCTAAAATGACTACTGTCAACAGCCAATTGCATCTTTTCTGAACACTGAAACAGTGGTCGCCATTGTGTAGACAGTGGTAGCCATTTTGAGCTATTTTAAACCATATTAATTTAAATGGATTTTGATCCTACAACTTTGGTGCACTCAGGTGCAAATACCCATTTTTTGATATTGTTTTTTGAAAATTTTTTAACACGACTATTAATCTAGGTGTATTTAACATGTATATCGATTTTTACAAATTTTGAAAATTTTTAGATATTTATTTTGGATTTTTAGAAATCAATAGTATTTTAGTAAATTTAAATTACTAAAAATGCCACTGATTTTTTTAAAATACAAAATACATCTAAAAATTTTAAAAAATGGTAAAAATTGATATATAAGTTAAATGCACATAGATTAATACTTGTGTAAAAAAAATATATAAAAAATAAGTATTTGTATCTGAGTGCACCAAAGCTAAATCCACCAGGGTCATAGAATCAGTTTCCTAATTTTAAATATGAGTCCATTTATGAAATGACATAATTTGGAATTATGTATATATTTTCAATTAAAAGATGCACCAACCGGCCATATTGTCGTTTGAGGAATTATTAAAAAAGTGCTGGGCCATCAATATAGAGGAATCGACGGTTGGGACCGCCTGCAAACGAGTTGCATATATGCAGATTTCTGTACTCTGCCGGAGCACCGAAACCAAATGCACCTTCCTCCAAGCCGAGCTCTTCCCATGCTGCCCCCGCTCGCGGTCTTCTCCAACAGCCGCCGGACGGCCAATCAAAGCCATTCACAAGGCCGACGGTATGCGCACCGTTGCCTATCTGCTCCGGTGAAGCCCCATTTCAACATCTTCGGCAGATCCGACTTCTCCAAGATTGCACCCAAAACCCACTTTCTTCCATGGCTACCGGTTCCATGCCCCTGCCCTCCTCTACCGTGATCTAACGACATGAAGAAAGAGGAAATTGTCGTGGCATCCTAAACTCCAACAACAGCAGCAAATATCCAAATCGTTCCACCTTCGTCTCCGGCAAAGAGCCATCATGACATCCAGTCCGACCACTCTTGTCCCGTCAACAGCCATGGACGAAATGGGGCAAGCCTTTATTGTTGGATTTGTGGACTTATATATATATATAATAATTACATATAAGCTATCAGTGACCTAAAATTATAAATTGATCACATAATGTTTATAAGCTATCGGTGACCTAAAATTATAAACTGATCACATAATATTTATGAGCCCAAATTGTATAATAGAGTATGAGTAATATTATTGTCTATTTTTTAATTTTTATTTTTATAATGGACTAAATTAGAAATTAAAAAAAATAGATATACTATATAAATAGTTGTGGTAATGAGGTTATATATCTTTTAAAATTTCTTTTTTAATATCCCATCTTTATAAAAGAAGAATCACTTTCTTCAAAAAATTCTAATGCATTAACTTGAAATGCTAGAAAACTTTTGGATTCAAGAATGACTACTCATATAAATTCTGGTATGTTTACGTTTAAGATTTATTTTCTTAGTGATTTAGCATGGAGGATCCTAGGATAATTAATAGTTTTAATCAATAAGGTGTTCCTAATAAGTAGTATCAGATGCCGTCTTTATGTTGAATCATTAAGAGATTTTAACTCCGGTTTGATTCTATTTATTGTTAGGACTTCAAATTATTTTTCTTCCATTAGCATGCTGCGGAACTGGTATGAATTTGAAAATTTTTGGCATCTGCGAAAATAACCATGCTAGATATTAACGTACGAATTCAAACGGCTATGCATGAGAATAGGTATATCATGTGGTATTTGATTTTGGACGTATGCTTCTGCGGTATCAAAATAATTATGCTTCGGGCAAACCATATGATATTATTTGGTTTAATATTATTTTGGCATATAATCATGCGGATGTTAGAATTTTATTAAATTTTCTTTTAATGGATCTGACTCTATTTCGGTATTCCATCTAAGGAATATTATTCCTCTTGATTTAACGTCATGACCATACATACCGCTGGATGGTTTTCTCCCCATTATTGTTAATCATAGATTTGGCTTTAGAGGTTTATGGAATCTGGCCAGTTTTTTTTTTTTAATTCATAAAAAAATCACGATGCCATTCATGAACTAATATATTCGTCGTCCGTTTTAAACCTTGGCCAGCAAGTGTTTTTTTTTTTTTCCCCCCGGTCCCGACAATCATTAATACAGTCCTGTTTGGTTTAGGCGACCCATCCAGATCATCATGCTGCCCCAGTATTAACTCCTCTCTCCAGCTGGGCTTGGGCCTACTCCTTATCTGCGGGCCAGTTTTAGGCCCAATCTAGACTAGCTGTCCAAGCTTGCCCCAAGGTTCCTTGCCACCCAGTTTTACAAGCCCAGTGGGGCCTAATAGCCCAATATTCCATCTGGCCAAGCGGCTCACCCGTCTGAGTTCTGGCTCACCCAGTAGAGGACACGTGACGCCCCAATAGCTATCCAAAGTAATTTTAACATAATTTATGATTCAGGTATCCAATTTGAATGATACAATAATCATTTTCTATATTTTTCGACATTTTGAATCAAATAAAAGAGTCTGATTGAACTAAATAGGTCCAAAAATATAAGTTTTTTGAGAATTTATGTATATGCATGCAATTTTTGAATCACATGTGCAATTAATTCATATGGTTAGTTTATGAAAATTTAGAAAACAATTTATAAATAATTTTTATGCATTTATGATTTATTGCTTTCTATTAAAATTTTAAATTAACCAATTGTTAAGCAAAATTCAATTTTTGGATCTGTACAATTTTACATTCAAATAATGGTACAAATATTCTTAACGAATGTTTAATATTCTGAAATAAATTAATTGAAACAATATGTTGCCAAAGCAAGCTCTCTTGTATAAGTTAATTTATTTGTAATACATTAAGATGATTGTGTAAGTATAATTTATGCAAATATTAATCGGATTGGCCGAATTGCATGCACACGCATGGTAATAAATATATGATAATTATTTAACTTTCTATGAGAATCGTAAGTCAGTTCAAAAAAAGACTTATTATTTAATAATATTTTATTATCAATATTTGATTTATACAACAAGAGTACCACTTACAAGTTATATTTCTGTCTAAAGATTAAATATTAATATTGTGTTAGGTATCTTGTGACGTGCCTTGCCATTATTTGAATTTTTTAAAGATTTTATATGAAACTTATTTGAATATGTTGTTTTTTTTATATTTTCAGCTAATACATCTACTTCTGCTATATTTGCTAATATAAATTTTATTTCCATGCTGAACGGAACCAATTTCAAGCGATGAAAAGAGAATATTATGATCATTCTCGGCTATATAGATCCCGACCTTGCATTAAGGGTTAAACAATCCACTCCTCTTATGACTGCAAGTTCTATTGCAGAAAAATGAGACTTTGAGTGGTGAGATCGTTCAAATCATATAAGTTTTATTATCATACATAAGACAATTCCAGAAGCTTTCAAGGATGGTATATCTAAACATGATACCATTGTTAAGGTTTTTCTTGATGAAATTGAAAAGTGCATTGAAAAAAGCAATAAGGCTAAAATAAGTTCAACTTTGTCAAGCTTGGTTTCAATACGGTATAAGGGCAAAGAAAGTATAAGGGAATACATCATAGAGATGTCTTATCTTGCTTCGAAACTAAAAGCATTTGGGTTATAACCATCTAATGATTTACTAATGCATTTAGTTTTGATCTCTCTTCCTACACAATTCAGTTAGTTTAAGATTAGCTCTAACTGTCAGAAAGAGAAATGGTCTCTTAAGGAGCTCATTTCACACTTTGTGGAAGAAGAAGAAAGGATGGAGCGAGATAGGCCTGAAAGTACTCATTTGGCAAGTACTTCGAAGAAAAAGACTAAGAAAAGAAAAAAAAGATAAGGAAGATATAGGTGGGGTGACAAATAAGAAAAAGCAAACGAAATCAACAAAGGAATTAGGCTGTTACTTCTATGACACTTATGGGTAGCAAAAGAAGGATTGTATCAAATATTGCGCTTGACATGTAAAGAAAGGTATACTTCTCCCTTTGGTTTGTTCTAAGGTTAATTTAACTTCTGTACTTAAATATACTTGGTGGATAGATTCTGACACTACTACTCATATACGTGTGTCTATGTAAGGCTGCCTCAGCTGCTGAAAGCCAAATGATGTTGAAAGATTCATCTATGTGGGAGATGACAAATTAGTTCAAGTTGAGGTGATAGACATATTTTAGTTATTATTAAATACTAGTTTTTATTTGTATTTAAAACGAACATATATTGTATCGTCTTTTAGACGAAATTTGGTTTCTATTTCTATATTGAATGAATCTGGTTATTCTTGTCCACTTAGATATAGTTAGTTTAATCTTTCTTTAAATTCAAATATTGTGGGTGTCGGCTCTTTATCCTGTTATGATAACTTTTATTTGCTTAATATAGTTGTCTCTTTTGTTGAATCATTACATGTAAATTCATGTGGTATGAAACACAAATTAACTAATGAGAATTTTGCTTTACTCTAGAACAAATATTTAGAACATATCTCTAAACAAAGAATTGAGAGACATGTTAGGTGAAATTCTCAATCCTCTTGACTTATCATATTTTTAAGAATGTGTTGATTATGTTAAGGGAAAAGAGACAAGCATAAGGAGATTTGGTACAACAGGTCTTCAGACATCTAAGAATTAATACATATAAACATTTGTGGACCATTCCCTACAATTTTTTGGAATGATCATAAATTTTATCATGTTAATAGATGATTTCTCTTGTTATGGCTACCTATTTCTCATCCATGAGAAATCTCAATCACTAGATGTGTTTAAAATTTTTAAGGCTAAAGTTGAAAATCAACTTGGTAAAAGAATTAAGGTCGTTAGATCTGATCATGGTAGTGAATACTATGGTAGATATGACAGTCAAATTTCTGAAAGAGTACGGTATCGTCCCACGTTACACCATGCTAGGAAGTCATACAATGAACGGTGTTGTCGAAAGACAAAATAGAACTTTAAAAGACATAGTAAGGAGTACGATTAATCGTACTACCTTACCAGACTTACTTTGGAGAGAGGTATTAAAGACTGCAGCTTATATACTTAACAGGCTATCAACCAAAGTAGCCGTTAAAACTCCTTATGAATTATGGATGAGCAAAAAGTTTATCATAAAACATTTACACATTTAGGATTGTCCAGCTGAGGAAAGGTCTTTTAGGCCAAACGAAAAATAAACTGAACTTAAGAACAATTAACATATATTTTATCGGATATTCTAAAAGGTTCTGAGGGTATAAATTTTATGATGACACATCCAATTCCTTTTTTGAAATAAAAAATGTCCGGTTTTTTCAGGATATTGAGCTTGAGGGGAGATAAGGTTAGAGACTATGTCTTTGAGGAGGAATTGATAACTTTTTCGTTCAATTGTTGTTCCTAACATGGTTCAAGCAACAATACTAGAATCACAAGGCATTATTAACAACTTCCCTGATCAACATTAATAGGATATTTCTGTTGATCAAGCTCAATAACTTTAAGAATTAATGCCATGAACGAGATCAACTAGAGAAAAGAGAATCACAATTTCTAATCATTACATTATCTTTTTGTAAGAACATCAGGATAATATCGCAATGATAGAAAATTATTATATAAACTTTTGTTAAGCAATGCAAAGCAAAAAGTTTAAAAAGTAGACCAATGCCATGGATGAAGAGACTAGGTTTATGAGAGATAATGACATTTAGGAACTTGTCCCATAACCCGAAGGTGAAAAGCCCATTGATTGTAAATAGATATTTAAAATCAAAAGGGATTCAAAGGGTAATGTGAAAAGGTATAATGCTTCTCTTGTCGCAAAGAGCTTTACTCAAAAGGAAGATATTGATTATAAAAGACTTTCTCTTCGATTTCATTGAAAGCCTCTTTCAGGATAATAATGCTTTAGCGGCACATTTTGACCTTGAGCTACATCAGATGAAGGTAAAAATTATATTTCTCAATGGTGACATTGATGAGACTATTTATATATTGTAAATATAAAATTTGATATCTGGAGATGCAAAATGAATAGTTTGTAAACTAAAAAAATCCATCTATGGGCTTAAGCAAGCTTCTCATCAATGGTATTATAAATTTCATCAAGTTGTCATCTTTTTCGGTTTCGACATAAATATGGTTGATAACTGTGTATACCATAAGTTCTCTGGGAGTAAGCATATTTTTCTGATTTTATATGTTGACAACATACTGCTTGCTAATAATGATATAAGTTTATTACATGAAACTAAGATATTTCTATTAAACAAATTGAGATGAAACATCTTGGTGAATAACTTTTGTATTAGAAATTCAGATACATTGGGATCATTTTCGAGGTATTCTTGGATTATTACCAAAAACTTATATTGAAAGAGCACTTGAAAGATTTGGCATGAGGGATTGTAAATCAGGAGATACCCTTGTTACCAAGAGAGACAAATTCAATATCGATCAGTGCCTCAAGAATGATTTTGAATATAAGAAAATGCAAAAGATCCTTTCTGCTTTAGTAGTGGAAAGTTTAATATATACCCAAATTTGTACATGTCCGGATATCACATTCATTGTTGGGATGTTGGGAAGATGCTTGAGTAATCTAGGAATAGATCATTAAAAAATAGTTAAAAGGGTTTTAAGATACCTTCAGAGAACAAAACATTACATGCTCACATACAGGAGGTCGGATCACCTAGAGATCATTGGATTTTCAGATTTCGACCATGCTAGATGCCAAGACAGTTTTAGATCCACTTCGGTCTATTATTTATCTTCTTGCTAGAGGAGTTGTCTCTTGGAGGAGTGCTAAGCAGATACTCGTTGCTCCTTCCACAATGATAGCTGAATTTATAGCATATTTCAAGACATCCAATCAGATTATATGACTGCAAAATTTTGTCACGAGGCCGCAAGTTGTAGATGGAATTGAAAGACCACTCAAGTTATTTTGTGACAATAACTCAGTCGTCTTATATTCTAACAATAACAGGAGCTCAACAAAGTTAAAGTTTATTGACATCAAGTTCCTAGTTGTTAAAGAAAGAATTCAGGAAGGTTAGGTATCTATAGAACACATAGAAATAAACTCTATAATTGTGGATCCGTTGACGAAGGGACTGCTACCCAAGGTCTTTCATGAGCATATTGCTTACATGGGTGTTGTGTTATTTGATGATACTCTAGTTTAGTGGGAATTTGTATTTTATGCTTTTCTAGTTGACACACATTTTGTTTGTTACAGTTATAGATATTTTCTGCAGAGATAAAGTTTTTAGTATTTTGGTTATAGTTTGATCTTGCCAAATAAATTGTACCAGTTGGAAATAGGCAGTCAGATTACATTATATGTAATTTTTATACTATGCATCCATATTTAGTCTATGTCGTTTGGTTATGTTTGATATATATGACCATGGATGGGTCTAATTACAATAAATGTGACAAAGGCCGTTTTGATCCTATGTTGGCATAACTAATGGACGAGATTGTCTGGAGATGATTTTGGTTATGATAGCAAAAATTTTGAGCTAATAAGGTTATATATATATTTACAAAATTATATATAGCTAAGTGGGAGATTATTAGATTTTTGGACTTATATATAATAATAATTATATATGCGCTATTATAAATAGTGGTCCAAATTATAAAGTGATCACATAATGTTTATGGGCTCAAATTGTCTACTAAAGTATGGGTCTTCTATGAGTAGAAACTCTATTGCCTATTTTCTAATTTCTATTTCTATGATGGGTTAAATTAGAAATTAGAAAAGAAGAATACGCTATATAAACAGTTGTGGTCCTTAGATTATGCATCTTTTAGTATTTCTTTTCTAACATCTCATCTTTAGGAAAGAGGAATCACCTTCTCCAGAAAATTCTAATGCATTAACTTGGAAGGCCAGAAAACCTTTGGATTTAAGAATAATTACTCATACTGATTCAGGTACGCTTCCGCTTAGGATTCATTTTCTTGGTGATTTAGTATGGAGGATCCTAGAGTGATTAATGGTTTTAATCAATAAAATTTTTTCAACATTCCTTTCTCCAGATCTGGCATCGCACATCTTGTTAATAGTGAGCAACAACAGACACCATCTTGTAGCCCACTGTTCGTCACCTTGGCCATTTTGATTCATCTACATCGGCTAAAAATTCATACCGTGCCAACAAAATCTAGTTGGCATATTACCTAGCCATCAAGCAACGAGTTCCAAGTGCTGAATACGGCTTTAACCTGAGCTCCACATAACATACCGACGAACCACCAAAGCAACTAAGGAAGACGCCCAATTACTTGACACATGCCACAACCTGATATGATCGAACAATGATATCTTGAATTAATGTCAAGAAATCAGGAATTTCATTCAAAGAATCATTGAATTACAATGATCTAACTGTCATCTACAAACTACTCTATCTAACTATTATTTACAAAAATAAGTGCAAGAACCAATGCACGAATGAAAGAAGAATAGAAACAAATTCCTCCTGATCATTACATCCCTGGGCTATTTATAAGAAGCCTAAGCCCACCTACTTGCCTCTTTTTATACACTGGCATTGTCATTTCATATGCAACACTGCACATTCATAATCACCTCATTCTCATTCCCATTCCTATCATTCCACTCTCTTAAAACCCACATTGCCCTCAAGATGGACCAATCCAATCCTTTACCCTTAGGGAGTAAGTGACAAATTTCGGCTCACAAAAGCAATGAAAGGGAATATTCTTCCAACACTAGATGCCACATCTAAGTGAAGCTCTGGATCTTGCACTTAAACCACACATGGTATCACACATGCAATGCACAACACTCGCCCCAAGCAACCCCTTCCACCTAACACCAACCTGTCGTCGTTTGACACGAGTTTTGCAGCTCACATACCAGTTCTAGTTGCCGGACATACACATCAAATATGTGAGCATCCTCTCGCCCCAAGCATGATGCCTATTGCATCAGTGTTATACCCAACACTCCTTTGTCTTTGTCAACCATCATGCTTATCTCCGGGAACTATAGCAACCCCATGTCCTGTGTGCACTTTTGCATACACTTTGTTTTGGCTCCTGGATTCCATAGCCAGTAAAGCTTATGGCCAATCACTAAACCTTGTAGACTCGACTCCCTTGGTTTCTAGTAAGCTCAACCATAGTGCATAGTCGCTGTCCAACTCCATTGTCGAGGTGACCATTCTCTTTTCAGATTAATTCCAAACATGTCCGATGCAAGGCCAGGTACCAACCAAGAGGAATAAAAGGCAAACCTTGATGATATAGATCTTCCACCAGATAATTCCAACGTAGCTTTCAAGCATAACTTTCTTAAATTGATTTTGACCATCCTCTTCAAATCAAGTAGAGGCAATGGAACTTTTATCTTTGAGGTCATCTCCTCAGATAGTGAGTCACTTTAGGCCATAATGGCCACTCAACTCACCCTTTACTGTGGAGCTCAAATGGATTGTGTGGATTCTATTGGAATATGCTATTTGTTGCCATTGACCTTGGTGGTGGCCATAATTATCCCCCAATCCGATCTTTGTGGTGAGATTGCTCACAACTGACACCTTATTGGCAACGCATCTATCCGATCAATAACCTTGCATGTTGTTGTTATTTGCCCAGATTCCACTAAATTGAGCTTGGATATTTTGGATACTTTGAATCATGCCGATTATCTTCTTTGACACCTTAGCCGCCACCTTCTCCACGACATCATCTTGGATATTTTATAATCTTCAGTTTCCTTCCCATGTGGTGCTGTGCTCGCTTATTCCGACCTCACACCATGGAAATATGACAGTCTTGTTGTCTTGGTCACCACTGCCATAGTTGGGCCTCTGAATTTCTATTATAGGTGCACATTTGAAGGAATTCCATCTGCCACTCTGCTTATTATATCTAGCACCACCTCCACATATCCATGGATCTGATACCACTATGCACCCTGAGCTCCAAGAAGGGGATGAAACTCCAAAGAATTCCGCCCTTGGTGGTGAGGATTGAAGAGGGGTCAAAAGAGCGTTGATATGACTAGGAATCTGATGTGTGCTTTAATGAACTTGACGTAGCAACTCTGGCAGGCACCCTAGATGAGGGTAACAAAGAAGTCATCGTCAGGCTCCAAAAATATGCTTCTGTACCGCCATTGGTTTCCTAAACCTCCCTAACTGCTCTTAGATCTTGATAGGTCTCTAATACCATTTGATATCACCCAACCTCTGGCAGGCACCCTAGATGAGGGTAACAAAGAAGTCATCGTCAGGCTCCAAAAATATGCTTCTGTACCGCCATTGGTTTCCTAAACCTCCCTAACTGCTCTTAGATCTTGATAGGTCTCTAATACCATTTGATATCACCCAACCATCATATCTCAAATTAATTCTACGAAATTAAGAATTTCATTCAAAGAATCACTGAATTACAATGATCTAACTATACTATAGACTACTCTATCTAACTATCATTACAGAAATGAAATGCAAGAACCAATGAATAAATAAAAGAAGAATATAAACAAATCCCTCTTGATCATTACGTCCTTGGGCTATTTATAGGAAGCCCAAGGCCATCTACTTGCCTCATTTTATATACTGGCGTTGTCATTTCATATACGACACTACACATGCATAATCACCTCATTCCCATTCCTATCTCAGTCCTACACTAATAGGCAATGAAAGGACTCCACGTTAGCAGTCTCTTCCTAAAACTCTATAAATATCGAGCCCCTTCACAATGCCAGGCACGAAATAAGCTCTCAAGCAAGGAGGGAGAGGTGCTACTGTGCGGGCACACCATTTCTCTCTAAAGCCATCTTCCTTTGTGCTCTCATTTATTTATTATTTTCTCTTAGTTCCAGCCATCTAAAATGATCTCCACTACCATTACCTCTTGTTTACTATTCCAACCATTCCAAAAAATATCTACAGCACAAAACCCTATTCTAGACACCATTCTAGCTAACAAAAATCCAAAGTCCCATTCTTGTTGCACTATGCTAGACACCTGGTACCATTCCATCGTAGAAATACAATATCCCACTCATAGCTACACCATTTTAGTTATCCAAAAAATTGTGCTTGTCACTATCTTCCGTTCTAGACATCCAGAAAAATCAGTAAAAGCCTTCAACAGCCTCTCTCGACCTCTGTTCTAGTCAAGCCTAAAAAATACCCCATTTATTTTTATTATTCCATAAATGTATGATTTGCTTATAATTTGTGTCTCTGTCTATGTAAGCCAGTATTTTATCCATTAATGCAATATTTGGGTTCTAATCTTCCTAACAAGATTAGTGATGATTCCTCTTTATTTTCTATTATTATCTTTATTTGAATGATTTAATCTTTATTTATTGCTTATCGTAGCGCCTACCACTTATGAAAGGGGCATTACACATTGAGATTGTTGACTCTTGCTACACTTTTAAATCCCTTAATCTAGAAGTTGCGCCTCCTTCTTAGAGTATAATCTTGAGTGACAAATGAGAATACTAATGGTTATTAAAAAGATGGGTCGCAATTTTTATTTTAAAGACAAGATGTTCTACTTTTTGAAGTTTGTATAAGAAAAATATTCTGTTGAAGAACAGAAACGACTTCAAGAAAATCTTGGTTAAGCCAAATCAATGAAACATAAAAGATATTAAGACAAGTATTTAATATCCTTTAATCAAATTTTAAGTAGCATCAATGGAATTTCAATTTTGAAAATCTTTAGAAATGATAGAAGAAGAACTATATTTCGGTAGTATGACAAAAGAAGGTGGATGACTGTTAAAAAATGATTGTTAAGTTAGTTGGTCCTACCTCTACGAAACCCTTTCTTTATGTAACCCCCTTTAGTTTTAATATCTTGATGGTTGATTGAAAATCCACTCCATCTATTGTATTTATTACCATTTATAGCATCTTGAAAACCTTTTTATTTTGGTATGAGACCCGTTAAAAATTAATGCAATAAAATAATTTAATATTAAATATCAATTTTAAAGTTGTATTTTCAACATCTAAATATTTTAAAATATCATTTCTAAATAATTTGATGAAATATTATTACATTTTGATATATATGTAAATAGATTTAAATGTTTTTCATAATTTACAATATGAATATGTATTTTTCAACAAATAAACATATTTGATCAGGATGAAACTTGATATCCTAAATAAACAAATGTTGTTAAATATAATGAATGGATTGAATTTTTTATTAGGGATCAAATCTTAAAAATTGAGAGGGTTACATGGCTATGATGCAGAATTTCTTTCTCAACTAATTCGAGGGTCATCTAATTAAATGCTTGAGCTACATATTTGGCTTGTTATTGAAGAAAATATTAAGATCTAGGGAAAGTTTGAGGTGATAGAAGGATGATAGAATGAAAACTTCTAGCAGTAGCACTCTAATAGTCATCTTTGCCAATCAAGCAATGCTCGGTTGGTCACGAGGCTGCAAATAAAATTCTCAATAGTGCTATATCTGAGCTTGAATGCTGTTGTTATGGTGGAGCAATTCGTCTCCATTGTGGATGGCGGGGAGCAGTTGGTCTCTGTGAATGTGATGGAAAGGTTTCGTCTTCCAAAAAATGACGTAAGTATTTATGAGCTTCATTGTAATACTAATTAAAAAAATGAAATATAGTCTAATACTAATAAAAAAAATACTCATTTTTGACAAATGACAACACAATGACATCAAATGCATTAAATATGCATTTAAACATTCGCCTACTAGCAAAAAGGCATGTTGTTTGAATAAGTATATGAGTAAGAAGTTATGGCAAGAGAAATATTGGTTGAAGTAGTTACTCAACTAAAATCTAGTAATATTCTCACTCAACCTGTTTATGCAAGAGTCACTACTCCATCAAGCTTAAATGACCTCAAGAGCATTTACTTCGCCTCTTTATTATGACATTAGGAGTTAGTGCACTCTCAAAGAGCTTAACTTACATTGCCACTCAGGCAGTGCCTCAGTGGTGAACCACACTGGTGCCAAAAGTGTTGCTTGCGAGTTTGAAACTTGACAGTAGTAGTTTATGTCCCTCCAGTGGTAAGGGTTTATAAGTCCCTCTACTGGTGAGGATATTATTTGGTCCATCCATGTGTTGAGGATTATGCATGTACTAATTTGTAATATTGGATAGCTTGATATGTATATTCATGAATAAAAAAGATCTTAACTCACATTAATTATTGTGTGGACACATGATGCACAAATCATCAATTTTGGGTTGCTACATATGATGCACAGATCATGAATAAAGAGACAACATTGGGCCTAGGTTTACATAATTTAGGCTCATTGCAAAATCTACAATAACAATATTAGAGTTCGATGGTTCAGATCTTTTGCACATGGTTGCATGTACGTAGATTGTCCTTCACCACTGAAGCAATGAAGTTAGAATCCATCTTCTCCAAGTTGCTTTTTGTAATATTTGCAAACATCATTGCTTTAATAATTAAGCCGTCGTCTCTAAGATATCTAATCAATAAAATCATTTGTTATTATTATCAAAAGAAGATTCATCACAACAGCAAATTCGGTTCTTATCTTCCATCTATAACACTATCAACAAAGAGAAGACCTATCTCCTTAGCTATTGTTGTCGAAACACCAAATCTAGCTTGAATCTAAAGGGCATAAGCATTTCTGCCATCGGGAGTTCAAGCCAAAACAGCAAAAATCTAGGTCGCCCCCAAACCAAGCTTCCTCCATGGCGTCCATACCCAAACTGACCACCAAAGCTTCATTATCACTGTCGCCCATGCTAGAAACTTCACATGGATCCAGCTTAATTGCTTAGCCACAAGGCAAATTACTTGGACATGAAGCAAGACGCAACAGAGACTTATCCAAGATGCATTCCATGAACTCGTAATTCATGAATGACATTGAAGGAGATAGCAAAATATCTAGTACTTGTTAAGGCCTATGTGCACTCATCTAATGAATGACTACCACGTTGATAGTTAGTTGGCCCAAAAATGACTATATATATAGAAAGAAGCGTTCTGCAGCTTTCGAAACAAAATAAGCTCTCTAGAGTAGATAGGGGAGGCGGTTGTACATTGCAACTCTGGCACACCATTTCTCTCTCTAAGCCATCCTCATTCATTCTCCTGTTTATTTTATTTCTGTCTCCTACCTTTGCCCAATAAAAATCCAAGTTTCTATTACCATTTTCTCTCTATTCCAACTATCTAAAAAATCTAAAAAATATATATCCAAAGTCCCGGACAACTACACATATTCTAGTCCCCTTAAACATGACCCTTTTTATTTTTTATGCCATAGATGCAAACCAGTATTCTATCATTTTAATTGGAAACTATTAGCATGCGTCCAGGCCAAAGTAATCGTGACTTTAGCCATCTATTGTGGCGTGTTGCAGAGCGTCCGATGGCGCGGGGTGAGAAAGGAACCATTAGATGGGCCGTCATAGATATTTTGCAAAAATAGCCCCATTTCAGTTAGCGACAAGACTGGTCTACTGGTCTACCAGGAAGGAAAAAGTAGTGACCACCCTCCTCTTTTGGATTTGGTTTGAATCCCTTTCTTGAACACAGTTTGCCACTTGGAGACGGAAGCAACCCTTGCTAATAACCATCTTTTGCCACCTCTTGCTCTAAGCTTTTATCGTCGTCGATATCTCTATCTCGCCCACCTTTCTCCTTCCTCTTTTTCTCCTTTCTCCCATTCCCCTCTTGCCCACCCACTCATCATCCACCCTTATCGATGCACCTATCTACTCCATTTACCACCCATTAGTTCCATTGGCAATGCTTGTCATTGGTTCCATTTGCAATGCTTATCTTCGATTTTTTTGAGTTGTATTGTGAACAATCGTAAGCAGAGAGAGACATCAAAGCTGGGCTCCATGCTCTATACTCCTTTCTGATGCTTATGCTTTTAATAGTGAGTATTATAGATTTCAATTGAAATTTGTAGCCTAGCTACTTTTGGGCTATACCACCATCATTTGAAACTTTGAATAGGTTAGAATAAGTCATGTTGGCTAACGTCCGCATTCAGCAATTCCTAAGATAATACAAGCTTGTAGTTTAAACTACTATTATTTGTGTAGCACAAAAACACAAAAACACGAAAACAAAGTTTTTTTACCAGAAATTATTATTTTGTGAGGACTACAAATTAAACAACAAAATTATTGGTCGCATAAGAAAATTACAAAAGATGATTTGACTATCATTGCATCTTTAAAAGAATCTAGATTTGGGGTGGCAAGGTCTCTTGTGTTTATGAGGAATGAAGTAGGTGGTTCATCTAATCTTCAATTTTCAGAAAGAGATGCTTGAAATGCTATAAGACAACAACGACAAACAATGTATGGTAGTAATGCAAACAGTTTGCTATGCATGTTCTAGATGAAGAGTCATGATGATTGTCAACTTTCTTATGAAATACATGTTGTGGGAAATCAAAGGAAGATTATTTAGTATTCAGCGATGTTATTTGTTTTGACACTACATATAGGATGAATGGGTATGACGTGCTATTTGAACCTTTTGCTGGTGTCAATCGTCATAAGCAGACTGTATTACTGAGTGTAGACTTACTTTTTGGAGAGACAATTGAAGACTTTTTGGAGAGACAATTGAAGATTTTAAGTGGTTATTCCAAACTTGGCTAGACGCAATGGGTGAAGTCCATCCTGCAACCATTATCATAGAACAGGATGTGGCTATTGGAGCAGTAGTAGTTGTTATATTTCCAAACACAAATCACTTGTTATGCTTATGGCATATACATAAGAAAGTGCTAGAGAAGTTGGCTCATATCATTAATGAACATCCCATATTCAAGGCAACATGGAATCGTTGCTTATATGACACAAATAGTGAAGAGAGTTCGAAAATAGATGACAGTCAATGTTAGAGATTTTGAATTACATGAAAATACATGGTTGCAACACATCTGTAGTATTCATCATAAGTGACTACATATACAAGAAAAATTTTCACATCTAGCATGAGAACTACAAGGAGGAGCGAGAGTATTAACGCATTTTTTGATGGGTTTATAAGTTATAAATCTAATCTAATTGATTCTATAAATGGATATGAGAAGGCAATTGAGTACAAATGTGATGCTGAAGTAGAAGCTGATTTCAAGACTTAAAAACTAAATATAACATTGAGGCCTAAATGGAAAAGGTGTATATCATTATTATTTTTTTGGAATTTCAAAAGGAAGTAGACAAAAGTATCTATTATATTGTAGAGAAAGTCACAGATGAGGAGTTATTGCAGCAATGGGAAGAATATTGCTTCGCAGCAGATGATGAACACAAATGTAGGGTTGTGACATGGAATGCCAAGGAGATGGTTGCCTCATGTGTATGCATGATGTCCGAAAATTGTGGTATTATTTGTCATCATATTATCACTTTATTTTGTTTTTTAAAGTTGAAATCCATGTTACCATCCCATATCTTACCATGATGGACACAAGCAGCTAAATATCAATTTAGTCACAACTCCAAATTAGAGGATAAGAATGATACACATTCTTTAGCAGTTAAAACCATGAATTATCCAAATGGTGGTCTTATATTAGGCACGATGCCTTACGTAATCCAAATGGTCATAATACTTTTAGCATTGCCTAAGCCCCATCCACAAATATTGTTAGAACAGATGTAGTTAGAGTGGAGGGCCTAACTGGGGTTGCAAATGATAACTTCAATATAGTTAGTATGAGGCTAAACACCATTTTGAAGTTTCAAGTGCTACAATGGCATCAGAAAGTTCCCAAGCATGCGACATTCAATGGCCTCAAGTTTCTTTCATGAAATGAAGATCTTCCAGGCACATTAAAGGATTTTTAGACTAGCCACGCAGTGTACCAAATTTTATCACGGATGTAACAAGTTTGTCGTGGGCCATGAAAAACGGAATTGCCCTACTTTCAAAGCCGTTAGCTCGATTGAAGTGACTAATTTTGTTGATGATGTTTCAACTTTTAAGAGCCGAGGCCGAGGTCGAGGCCGAGGTATATTTAGAGATTAGATTGCTTATACACTATATTTTTAAATGATTACTAATCATTTTATAGAGTCATTTAAATATTTTTGTTTATACTAATCATTTGGCTTTGCTAATTAGGTGAACCAAAGTGAGATGTCATCTTCTGGTGCAAGAGTTAGAGCGCATGGAGTGAGGACTTGTTCATGTGGTTTACTTGTTCGTTTGTTCATTTCAAACACACCATCAAACCCTGGTATTTGTTTTCTATGATGTCTAAAATTTAATCTAAACTTCTTAATTTCACACTCATCTATATATGTCTATATTTTTATGTTTTAATATTTTTTTGTTCATTTTCAAATATATAAGTTGTAGCACATGATTGTTAGTTTTTTAGATGGGTGGATGAGCTTTTTTCCTTAAGGATTGAGCCTATTTCAAAGAATGAGGAACAACTTGATTTGCACATCGCATCCCAAGTTCAACTTTCAATTACGAGCAAATTGTGCTATTCATGGAGGAATTGATATGATGTGTAGATGATTTACAAGAGCTATAGAGTGTGGAAAAACAAGCAAGGAAAGGGAGCAATATAAGAGCTTAAACAATAGTAGCATCCGGAGATATAGAGCTTATGAATAGGATAAAGAGAGATGAAATCCTACTCATCACTCTTTGTGGCCTTGTGCTTGCCATTGTATTTTATTTATCTATATGAGATGATATATATCTTTTCTTTAGTATCAAGAGAGACACATGTACTTATCATTTGTGTTTAAAATCAAACATATAGTTGTTTTTTGTGAAACTAAATAATATAATGCAGTTTGAGTTGTTGTTTCCGTTCAAATTTCAGCTTCATTATTCAAAGTTAATTCAAGCAGATTTTTTCCACTATTGGTCAATTACAAATTTGGACTATAACTTTGCAATTTGATTAGTGGTTCTATGTGATCTAGATTTTCTTAGAACTACTTCAAGTCATTGCCTTTTTGAAACAACATTACAAATTCACAAGATATAAAACATGACTGTTTGGTGTTGATGTGCCGGGATGCATTATTTATATAGTCTAAAGAGAAACCTTGCTCATGACAATTTCCCGCTAAATCTTGAGTTAGTAATCATTTTATTTAAAATATTATTCAATTGATGATAATAAGAATGTATGAATTTAGATACTAAGAATGCAAGAATTTAGATATTCACATAAAGTTGAGATGCAAATACAAAAGACACTTTATTCAATTCAAAAAATCGAGATACAAGGTAACAGTTTTATAAATTGTTGCTAACTCTCAACTGCAAATACAGATACAAAGAACTTTCTAATAAAACTACTGAATTAAACATATTGTATACAAGTTGCCTTTTAAAATCTGCTTCCCAAGCTAATGAACTTTTAAATTTTTTTTCCGTTGAAATAGAAATCCTACATAGTTTTGTCAATTACAAGTTGAAACAGAAATCCTACAAATTCTATTACAAGCAAATCTCAGCCCTTCATCTTTTCCACGAGTGATTCTGCATTCTTTTGCCTTTTTAGTTATTTACTCCTACTGGCAGTTAAAAGCGTGGTTCTTGGCTGGCTCAAGAAGCTTCAAAAAGTAATTCTTAGTAGCAACAATGCCCAGAGCTTTTGGCTTTAGAACTGAATCAAAATGGATGGCATTCTCAATTGGTGTAGTGTTCGTGCCCTTCTAGCCGTTGCTTCTTCCAACTGCAATAAGAAAAATATGTGTCACAAGAGAGAAGGAGAGAAGAGAGAGTAGGAAGAGAGTGTTAGAATGGAAAATTGACTCCACTTCAAGAAAAAGAAACCATAAGCACCCACCTAACAAAAAATAAACCGAAGATACACATATTTTCTCGCACCAATTCCAGTTTAGTTTTCTCTATTGGAGGTGGGATTTCAATCTTATCAATCGAAGTAGTACAACAAATCTCTCATTTGTAGTCCTAAATATTTTAAAGAATCATAAATACTAAATAATGCAGCATTTCATGACAATCCACTTACATGAGATAAAAAAGGAGAACAGAGAGACTCCCTCACCGACAGTCTTCAATCTGTTAAAATCACCTATTTAGCCTCCTTGCCCAGCCCAAATATAGACTGCTCTCGTGCCTTAATCCTTTACGAATTCATGACAAATCATGCTTATGTTAAGTAGCCCAAAATCGAGCAAGGAAGGGGAGTAGGTACGTGGTACGTGGGTGGGTAAGAGGAGAATGAGAGAAAGGAGAAAGAGAGGAAGAGAAAGGTGGAGCGAGAGAGAGATACCAACGACGATCAAAGCTTAGAGCAAGCGGTAGCGAAAGACGGCTACTAGTGGGGGGGGGGGGGGGGGGGGGCTTCCATCTCCAAGCAAGAGATTATGTTGGAAAAGGGGATTCAAACTAGATCCAAATGATGAGGGCTATTTTGCAAAATGTCTATGATAGTCCATGCAATAGTTCCTTTTTCACCCACCCCATCCTATGCTTTGCAGCAGGCCTTGACGGAGCTGCCGAAGTCATGATTACTTTAGCCCAAACGCATGCTAACAGCTTCCTTTTAATTAGGAGTGCATCGTGGTCTAGGTAGGTTTGAGTAGGGGTCTACCATACCCTTATCCTATTTTAAAAAACTTTCATTTTATTTTATTTTAGGCTGGGTCAATTCTAGGCATACCTTACTTTATTTTCTCAAAGGCGGGTCGATTCTAATTTGTATTACAAGTCTTTCAAAATAGGCAGTTGTAGGTTGTTTAACACAAAGTTTCCTATTTGCAATAGATAACCGAATAATTGCAATTATATAAATCTATAAAAATAGATTAAAATCTGTAGCTAGTAGCACAACTAGCAATTGCACAAATTCCAGCCACATACCTAGATAATACATCATTTCAACAATCTTAATAAAGCTAGAAATAAGATGCAAAAGAGTCTTAAAAATGCAGTAATGCATCTTTCATCAGATGGTCGGGAGCTTTTTTAGTTGCAAAAAAGATCCCTTATGCTTCTTGAAATGTTTTGCAACAACTCTTAGCACTTCACTCCATCTCTTCGAATGAAAAATTTAGAAGAAAAAAGTGATTTTATTGTTTGTCTAAAGAATTTACGAAGCCAAATTTTTTTTTGTTCATTATAGTTTTTATTTAATAAATGATACTTTTGCCCATAGGCTGAAGTGACGAGTTTAGTAACTTAAGTTCTTGTAAAGGTCTCTTGATTGACTTTGCTTTTCGTTGGAGATGAATTCATCAATGAACATTTTCTTGATTTGGGGTTTTCTGGAAATGATGATATGAGACTAATCTTTCTTTTTGACATAAACATTAAGAAATAAATAGAAATGTAGATTTCGTTTGTTCTGTTGTGTTCTAACTTAGTAAGATTCATTTTAACAAAATGAGAAATAAAATCCAAATATGGGAAATCCTTCATTTGAAAATGAAAACTGATCAAAGGACAACACTGAAGAACGAAAATAATCAAACAAAAAAGACAGAATATTACCTTCCGAGGAGTAGAGCCATAAACTGAAAATAGAGGGAAATCCAAGCTTTGTCTTTCCATTTTCTTATTCTTATTGCTGTTAGAGATGACCATCGAAGATGGCTTTCTGAATCTTCAAACTCACATTCCTGAGCTTTTCTTGCAGCATAATCTCAGCCCATCACATATCCTCCTCCATTTCATAACTAAAGGAGAACATTCGATGAGATGATGAAAGGGGTGTGGTGAGGGAGCAAGGGAGACTAGATGCCCCTTTGATTGTAGTCGAAATTGAAGGGTGAGGTGTCTAGAAGTTTGCAAAGAAGGTCTTGAGGCATGGTTGTCTCCAAATATTCTACCATCATCACACATTCAACCACCATTATGTTGGGGAGTGTCGGGGAGAGGGCAGAGAGGAGTGGCAAGCAACAGCTTCCGACTAGCGCTTTCGAGGGAAGAGAAAACGTAGCAAGAGGGAGAGAAGGAAGGACTCCAATCCTATGCACCTGGGTCTACTACACATATTTTTTAATTTTTTTGAGTTTTTTAACACAACTATTAATCTAAGTGTATTTAAGATGTATATCAATTTTTACTATTTTTGAAGATTTTTTAGATATTTTTTGAATTTTTAAAAATTTATGGTATTTTAATAATTTAAATTTTTATAGCATCGGTTGCCAGCCTGACATGCCAATTCTCAGTTTTTTTAGGCTTGAGACTAACAGTAAGATAGAAACTCCTATTGGCAAGGTTTTATGAAAATGGTAAAAATTGATATACATGTTAAATATATTTCAATTAACAGTTTAATGAAAAATTTTCAAATAAAAATAGAAAATAGGTATTGTTGGTCCCGAGTTGATGGTAAAACCCAAGAGGGGAGGGGTGAATTGGGTTATCAAAAAATTTACAACTTAAACAAAAACTTTACCCCGGATTAATCTAGTCCCCTTAATGAAGAAACGAGATGGAAAACAATGTAAAGTAGAGAGCAGAAAAATAAATATACACACAAGAATTTTTATAGTGGTTCGGGCAACCTCCCTACTCCACTCTTCCAAGCTCACACTCCTTGTGACTTGAGTTTCACTATTGTATTCCGCGAATACAACTAGAGCCTCTTGCTCTCTTCTAGATTCTAGCTCTAGGGGGCATATACAACTCACTGCACAAGTAGGTGATGAGTCACA
>JAXCLR010000092.1:41382601-41400872 GCA_035584095.1 Annona squamosa
GTAGCTAAGACTTACTCAAATTGATTTGTTAATCATCAAAACATAGATTTAGCTAGTTTTCCACATATTTCCAATAGGTACCCTGACCTTAAGTCTATCTTTGAGAAGATAAACACCTTTGTAGTTGGTCGAACAAATCATCGATGCGTGGAAGAGGATATTTATTCTTAATCGTCACTTTATTTATTTCTTGATAATTAACGCATAGTCGTACACTACCATCTTTTTTTATAACAAAGAGCATAAGTACTCCCCAAGTTGATGAACTCAAATGAATAAACCCCAAGTCCACTATCTCTTGCAGCTGTTCTTTCAACTTTTTAAGTTTTGCTAGCGCCATGCGATATGGAGCTCTTGAGATTAGACTGGTTGTCGAAATTAGAACAATCTCAAAATCAAACTTTCATGCCGATGGCAACCCTAACAATTCCTTTGAAAAATATTAAGAAATTCCCTGACTATTGGGACATCCTCCAATTTTACTTCAACCTCACTCGTCGTCATGGCGCCACAAAGAATCCATAACATCCTACCTAAGTTTCCTGAAGACTTGCATAGTTGTGATCAGATGCGAGACTTTTCATCTATTTTTTTTAAACAGAACTGTTTGATTGGGTATGCTAACCGTAATCCTCCATATCTGTGGACTAATGTGTGCAACCCACTTGGTCATCCAATCCTATTATAGAATTACATCTAGATCCTTCATGGGCATCATTACCAAGGTAGCTAGCATCACTAGTCCTTTGATGTCCATAGGACATGCAAACATGCCCTCATCACAAAAAGAGTACCTCCTATTCAAGATCTACTAATTAACTTTTCCATCAATTACCTCATTGGTATGTTATTCTCCTTGACCAACTCAGATGCAATAAATGACAAATATGCACCAGTGTCAAATAAAGTTCTAGTATAGATATTGTAAACCTTCACAATACCTGTAATTCTGTTTGCTAATATCCGAGCTTGTCCTGGGTGTAGTGTAAAAACATTTGTCAACTATCTTGCTACCTAGTTTGCATATACTGTTGTCACCCCACTGGTCTCCCTGCTTGCCTATTCTGATTTTGAGGTTGCAAGGGAGTTGGCGCTCCAATGGTAGTACAATAAGTTTGCCATATGCCCCGACATTTTACAGCGAAAATATACTACTCCCACTGGACAATTCTCTGGTAAATGCCCAAGCTTTCTGCACTTGTGACAAGTGCCAGGTGAAAGGCGATAATCTCCCTAGTGGAACCTGTTATATCGTTTGCACTTCTTTTTTTGTTCATTCGTCCTACAGGATCCTTTACTTTTAGATTCTTGACTTGCTGAGGTTCGAGATGTCTATCTTGGCTTTTTACTTGAAGTTTTTCCTTCAATAGATTCCCTTGCTCTCTTCCTTATAAATAGCTTATTGAGCTGAGTTATTGTCTTCTTAGCCCACATTGCTCGATCCATCGCCTTGCCATATGTTTGCATGATTCGGCCATCACTATGTCTTGAACTCTTTTATTAAGACCATGTTGGAACCTTCAGATTTGAGCATCATCATCTTTCATTAGATTAGGGACAAATTGTATCAAGGACGAAAACTTTATTTTATAATTAGCCACAAACATCTCTTCTTGCTTCAACTTTGCAAACTCTTGAGCTTTAGTTGTCCAAACAATTGGTGAGAAAAACTTCTCATAGAAGGTATTCGAGAATTTTTGCCTAGTAATCTCTTCCTTCTTACTTTTAAAGATTCTTTTTTGTGTCTGCCACCAACGGTAAGCATCTTCATTCAATTTGAATGCAACAATAATATTTTGTTAATAGCTAGCAACTAATTCTCACCTTCTGAAAAGAAGGAAGATGTTGTTGATGAAAAACTAGCATCCTACTTATCTTTTTCATCTCTAGCACGGTAGTCTCTAGAGAGTGTTGTAGTGGATCAGGATTCAGCGACTTGCTCTTCTGCTCCTAGTCAAGAACTATTAAGGTGATCTTGACCGCTTTCGCTAGTTCTTTCTTCTTGCCTAGTTATATTAGGTTGTTTTCTATGGCTTATCGCTTCTTCTCTATATTGATTTGCGGTTGGGGCTTGGTCTCCACCAACTGTAGTAGTTCCTTGTCCTCATGCTGCTTCATATGCTCATGACTTCTTGGCCTCCTCCTAAGGTTTTGAATGGTACTAACCATCCCTTTAGACCTCTGAGGGGACCTCGAGCCTTCATCAAATGATATAAAGTCATCTGAGATGGTTCTCCTTGAGGTAGGTGTACTCCTTGGCATAACCTTAGAACAACTATTGCTTGGAATGTACCCACTTTAGACATACCAACTGATGATGGATTGACTCCTTGATCCTGGCCTTTGCATTGGGTAAGGTCATGGAGGATTTCCATGAGAGGCTATGTTTAAAACAAATATGTAATATTTCAACATAAGAAATGTCTTAATTTCACGCATAGCCAAACAAATAATATATCCATTCACATCAAAGAACAATCCATCATAATTAACTTTTATTATCCACTGCAAGTTTATTACAACTCAAAAACATTTATTACATTGAGAAAAACAACTCAATTTAATTTTCTCTTTTCCTCTATCCCTTTACTGGGCACTTTGTCCCTATGCACAGGGGCTCTGCAAATATTGCAAGCAATCCCATGTGAGCAGTTCTTTGACTAATGTCCAGGCTGCATACATCTGAAATAAATGTTTGATGAAAGCACATACTTTCCTCCTTACCTAAACTTGCACTTAGCACGTGGTTGTACCTTTCCTAATCTGAGTGAGACTTTCTTAAATATAAGATCCCTTAAGGGCATAGTATGTGTCGGTGGAGAAGATAGTTGGAGAGCTATATTTGGAACAGATGTCTGTTGATTGAGCCTAGAACATTTTGAGATCAATAAATATAATTTAGGTATTCAAAAGTTATTAATGGTATAATTTATGTAGATGGATGAGATTAGGGCTAGTAATGAAGTCTGGTGGTTAATTTAATCACCTTAGGCCAATATGAGTTAATGTGCTCAAAAAAGATAAAATAAAGTATCGAAATGATGATGTGACATGATTTTGTATTCCATTAATTATGATTAAGTTAATGATAATAATGGGATAAATTGGGTCATTACTTGAAAAATTCATAACTTGACGCCCATAAGGCGGATTGACGTCTTTAAAAAATAAGCACATGTTGACATGATTTGCCTCATGAATGGTATGAATTATATTTATCATGATTGGATTATGATGATAATGATTTAATTTATTGAATTTTCATGAGACATTTTCAAATGACCATAACTTACACTAGAAAGGTCATTTTAGGATGAAATTTTTTATGAACGGCTAAAATAAAGTGATATATCATATGCATGGATTTGATTAAATTAAATCCTATAAAAAAATGGTTAAACACTTATGATTAAAACCTTTTGACTTTTTTTTCAAAAAGCGGTTTTGAATTAATGCAAAAGTTAATGCATTTAAGGGCACAAATGAGGTGTCTCAAGGAGAGAATTTTGAGCAATTTTTGCAATTTTAAAAATTTTAAAAATGCATGGAAATAGGGCTGCATGTAGGCATGTTGAAGGGGCAACAATATTTGGACAATTTTGTCCTCAAAAAATGCTAAGAGGGGAAGCCCATGTGAACGTGACTAAAGGGGCAAGTTAGGGATTGATTTTTGGCATTTAAAAAAATTATATAAAGGGCTACCAATGGAGTTTCTTGGGCAGCAAGAAAGGTGATAAAAAGGAGCAACAATGGCTTGGATGTCCAGCAAGGAGAGAAAGAGAGAGAAAGAGAGAGAACTTAGGAAAAAAAAGAAACAACAAGGGCAGCAAGGTGTGAACGTCCAAGGGGGAGAAAAGAGAGGAAGAATGAAGAAGAAAGAAAGAAAAAGAGAATTCAACAAGACTTACCCACATTCATGTTCAATTGGGGTAAGTATAATGAGTTTTTGAATCATATATGTTAACCTAAATCATACTTGGTTGATGTTTAATGTTAAAACGGTTATAAATATTGAATTCATGGGTAAATAAATCATTGAATGTTTAATGATTAAGTAAACCAAACCCTCATATATATTATGTATTAATACTTATAAGGATGAAATGAATCACATAGATATGCTCATATGTAGTGAATCTGGAATAGGAAAACAAAATATGAAACAAATAGTAAATGAATGAGTTTTAGCATAAAATTTGATTGAAAACTCATGATATGATGATTAAGAAATGACCTAATTTTTCACTTAAAAGGTTAAGTAGGTTATAAATTAAAAATCTGAGAAAATCAAATTGAACAGGGTCTAATAGTTGTCTGGATCAGTTGCACCAAATAATTTTTAATAATTTTTATACAAGAAACTTTTGAGCTGAAATTTTATATGATATAGAAGACATCTTGAATATCACTCAACCAAAATAAAAATTAAATTTTGGAGAGTGTAACTATTCCTAATAATTAACGTGATATGACTCATTTGAAAATTGATGTTCTATTCAGCAGAGTAAAAATATCTAAATAAATATAAATATTTAATATTTTATGTTGAAATTAATTATTTTAGTTAACTCATGTAGTTATTAATGTATTATATAAATTTTAGATTTAAATACCTTGATTTGATTATAAATAAAAAATTAGAGAGATCGGTATGTCTGATTTCAATAACATGGACAGATTGTGGAATAAATTAAAATAAAAGTTAAATTCCAGATTTTTAGAATAGAATGTAACTTATAATAAGATATAAACATGTAACATAAGTGAATATAAGGGTTTAACCTACTAGCAGTAAAATTTGAAAAGAACGAGTGCTATGGAAGTACAAGTTATACTAATGTGGGAATTGATAAATGAACACCCAATTTGAAAAGCAAGTGAGTTAAGTAAGTTGATGGAAATCATGTGGGTTGGAAGACTATATGATGTGCACACATATGAAATTATGTTTATGAATGCAATGTCATTCTTATGTATATAGGCAAAGACAAAAAAAGGTTGATGAAGGAAACAAAAGTGAATTCAAGTAAGCAAGTAATCTTTTAAAAATATTAATTTCATTCCAAATGTTCAAATGATTGAAATTTCTTTATAATGATGCTCTATTAAGCATTTTAAAATTTTATTTTATTGGAAATTATTGAAATGATATGAATTTTCTTTATTAAGATGTTTGTAGGATTGCTTACAAGGTAAGTAAGAGAACCCTTACAAATGTCAGGATTGCATACAAGGTAAGCAAGAGAACCCTTACAAATGCCAATTTTGTTTCAAGTAATTTACAAAGTAAGAAAATTTAATTGTTGAAAATATGACTTTAATGAAAAGCCTTAGCATTGCTTTATTGTAAGTATGCTCAATTTTTGAAAGTATGCTTTTACTCCTTGCTATTGACACGTTCAAGATGGTTTTATGTTAAACAAGTTCTTAGAAATGCTATTTCAAAAACATTTTATAATAAGATAGTTTCGATTCTCTTACAAGATGATATTTGAAAACAAACTTTGGAAATTCTATTCCTAAGAGTTTTGAGAAAAAATATGATTCTTCATCGAATGATATTTGTAAATAAATAGGGCTTTAAAAATAGTCTATTAAAATATTTTTAGTTTCTTTGAAGACTGAAATACTTTGAAAAATATCTTTTATTTATGTTTTCAAAAGAATTTTAAGGATGACCAACTTAATAAATTGATTTGATGACTGCTTTGTTAAATAATGTTCAAAAGATGGTGTAAACTGTTCTCTACATAAGAGTGGCCAAGACAATGAGTGGACAAGGCATATAATACTGATATATATATGAATGGGAATGTGGTGCATATCCTTTGCTCATAAAAAGCCCTAAAATGGGAATAAAATGTTTATAAAAAAGCCTGATTTTCTCAAATATTGAAATGTTTCATAGTCTCTTTATAAAAAGAATTCTAAAATTGTTTACCAACAAATAAATAATACTTTTGAAAATTATTATTTTCTCAAATACTACAAATGTTTTTTAAAATTAATTTACTAAAATATTTTCAAAATTCTTTACGGGTGGTCATTCTAGCATCATGATTTGAAGACAGTTTATGAAAATTTTTTATTTTTAAAATGATTATGCCCAGTTCTCAATTTGAGAAGGGCACAACCTACAGACAATGTTGCATTATGTTATATCAAGCTTTGACTTGAAAAATGGCATGGTTTAAGGACTGTGTTGATTTTATGAAATCACGATAGCATGACAATGCAAATATAAACGAGTATGCATGAGGATCAAATTTAGGTCCATGGTGGAGGTGGTTGCAAACCGAGACAATTGCATACTAGGGCCAGCCCCTACCCGTGGCCAAGTTGCTAAGGGAAAGCCGGTGGCTGGCAATGCTCACCATGAAATGGGAGTAGGACGACTGCTTAGCTAGTGATACTGTCACGTGGATGATTTATTTCCTATGGAAGGATGATTAATTGGTAAAGTTACCTACTAGAGGGTCAGAAACATATATGCATATGTTTTGTTTTAAAGTCCAAAATAAGAATATGAAAATATTTTAGAACACGATAATGTCCACAGGAATTAATATTTACATGAGAATATTTTAGGACATGACGACAATGTCCACGGAAAACTATATTTACTGAAAGATAATTCTGGGCATAAAATAATGTCCACATAGATAAAAAGGGTTTAATATGTATATGCATTGTTTTTGAAAAGTCCAAAAATTGGGATATAAAAAAGAGTTTATACGAAATTATTTGAGGACATACAATTGTCCTCATATAAAAGGATTATTTGAGGATATACACTTTGTCCTCATTAAAGAGACTTATATAAAATTATTTTATGATGTAAAATTGTCCTCATGAATAAAGGTTTATATGAAAACACTTTAGGACATAAAATTTTCTCATGATTAAATATTTATACGAAAATATTTTAGGACATATAATTGTCCTCATATAAAAGGTTTATGTAAAAATATTTTAGGACATATACTTATCCTCATGATTAAATGTTTATATGACAATATTTTAGGATATACAAATGTTCTCATAAAAAAAGGTTTTATGAATGGTTTATATAAATAGTTTATATGAAAGATTTTCTTGAAATGTTTATATGAATGGTTTTTGCGAAGGATTTATATGAAATATTTTCGAGAAATGTTTATTCCTATTGGTAGTTGATCGCTTTATAACTATCTCATATAGCATGATGAGAAATGTATTTATATGAAAATACAAAGTGCTTGCTTACTGAGTTATGACTCACAGTTTATTTTTCCAAACGTAGGCAGGTACAAGGAAGCTCAAGAGGTAGAGAACCTGAGCATTTGAGGAAAGGTATGAGATGATATTACTAAATGATTAGTTATGTGTATAAAATTGTACGACTGAAATTTTTAAGGTATGATAATGTGTGTGAACTTACTAAAAGTTCTAAGTTCTATGTGAACTGATGGTTGAATGTATATATACAAGTATGAGTATTGAATATTTGATAATGAGTGAATTTTATATGACTATGGCATAATTAGGTTGAGAAAACCAAGGATGTAAGAGAACAAGATGAAAATTTTATGAATGATATGTATAGTTGATGACAATTGTCAGCAGATGAGTTTATAAAAAAGTATATAAGGAAGGGAACCAAGTAGCATTTTAAAACACTATATGCAATGAATTACAAGTGTATCTTTGCTTACAAGATGAATGGAGTGAAACACAAAGAAATGAAACGATGAGGAATAAAAGAATGAAATAAAAATTTTTTTTGGACGAGATCCAATTAAGAACCTGCCATGTGATTAGGGCAATAATCCTAATTCATATTTACCAATCAACAAGATCTTAGAGTAAGGCTCATGTTGTGACAACTCGGGTTGGGGGTGCCACAACCTCCCCAAACTTGTTGAGACTTTTTTAGATGTAACTCCCTTGAGGGCATAGTCTGTGTTGGTGGAGGAGATAGCTGGGGAGGTACATTTGGAATAGATGTCTGTTGATCGAAAAGATTTAGCTTTGGGGTAGATGAGCTAGAACCACAATGGGTCCTATACGGTTCTTTCAGCCCCTCTTTATCAGTTGATTCAAAATTATTATCTGACTCATCATAGGCCTTAGGCATCTTGGTTCCCATTTGCTTATATTGCTTCCTAAGAACAAGTTGTGAAATAGTTGCCTCCTTCCTCACTTGCTCTAAAATCTTAAGGGAAACATCAGCAAGCCTCTTAAGAGGGGATGTTTGAGTCTTTGTAGATAGTTTTTGAAATGCTACCAAATTTTCTCTTAGCATGGCCAATAGTTGTGATATTTATTTCTTTTGCGTCTTTAACATGATGGACACTAGGTTGATGACTACCCCTTGTAAGGTCTGAAAGTTTTGACGTATCTCTTGTCAGACAGCTTATTGAGCTCGAAGTAGCTTGAATTTTATTGCGTATGTGCCAACCTTGACTCTTTTAAGTCCTCCCTCACTAGATCCAACTTCTCGACATTGGTTGGTGCCCTCCTAGCACATGCTCGTGCTGCTTTAGGTTCATCATTAGTTAGTGCCTTCCCCTTCTCTAGATCTCTCTCAGGGAACTCATTCCAAATGCCATTTTTTTGTTCATGAAAATAGTGAATGTCAGTTTAATCACTATTTTCAACATCAAAAAGGAAAAGTGAAATTGAAATTACTCGTAACATATTTCCATGTCCTCTACTTTAGTCATCTTTATGTATGAAATTGGCTCTGATACATTGAAGAAAATCATCTCAAGGAGGTCACCAAACTTGTACTAGTACATCCAAACAATTATGTTCATATATTTATTACAATCATGCCCACATCAATAAAAATATTTACATCCAAGATAAGTCATTTATTACAAAAAATAAATGAATAAAAAAATTTAGATAAATTCATCATGCCACCACCATCTCATTGACCATCATCCACTAGGTCATCTAAGAGTCAAAAGAAAAATGAAAAATTCACAACTACTTAGTAAGTAAGATAATGTTATGTAATTAAGATCATAAGAATATGTCATCTTCTTTCAATTACCCAATTTTTAAGCCTCTAACACATCTTATATGTCATCATCTTTTCCTAGAACTACTCACTTTTAAGTTTAGGGACTATTCTAAGGATTTAGAATATTAAATCCCTTAAAATACTCCTCTTTCTTCAAAACTTAAACGTCTAGGTCTCATTTAGCTAATCTAGCCCTTCCATTGAACTCAAAATGTCTAAATTCATAAGAGACGATCTCTGGATCACTCAATTCGGTCATTTAGAGATCATTTACATTAACTTGAAGATGGACACGCCAAATGGTACCATTTGTCCCTCGCCGCTGGCAACTTGGGCTTGCTGCCGGTGATCCTACCCGATTGGGCTTCCTGGTGAGTCATGCTCTAGGCTTCACTGCCTGAGCTTCTACCTGGCTTTTATCTCTGAGCTCGAAGCTCTAGCATGGCTAATTGGATCCTCCTCCTCAAGGCTGTTGCAACAGTTGGGTTTGTTTGCTCTGGGCTCAGCCTGGATCCATCCTAGTCCCAGAAACCCACTTCAAACTTTTGAAATTATAGATTCTCTTGTTGTCTCCTAATTTTACAAAAATTCCATGACAGCTCATGATTTTAAGAAAACTACTAGGCAGAATTGTAAAATATCCATAAATCTCAAAAATAGGCAGTGACTTCTATTTTTCCTATTTGGCCATTTATATAAGATATATATAATAATATTTTAATATTATATATAACTCCTTTAAACATCTTAAATGTAATAAAATGCGTTAAAATTTCTCCTATCAATAATTTGGCTAACATTTTTAATTTTAGGCCATCTAAGAATAATATAACATACATAGTTATACACATTAATTTATTTTATTCAAAACAAATTATAATTATGCCATTATGCTTTCCATCTTGCCTAAAATTTTCTTTATATTAATAAATCCTCAAATTATTGATAATTCCTCACATAATTAATTTTAATGTAAATAATACATTCCTCAAATAATTATGTGGCGTCGATAGCATAATCTCAGCATGATTAATGACCATCAAAACACATACTAGCATAATCACTAACATAATTATGTGATAAATCTTCATTAAAATATGCCATAATTAAAGGCTAAAGAGGCAAAATCCCCTTACCTCAAAGAACCAAATGAAACAGATCACTTAAATAGATTGTATCGACTTTTCCCTTTCTCGGCAGCAGCGTTTCTCCTCTTTTCCTGTGTGTCCTCATCAACTCACAAATGGTGCCGTAACTCCTCGGAGGATTCACCAGAGAAACGATCGCCCATAATTCAATCCGTTTCATTTTAAAATTTAAATTTCAAACTAGTGGGGCCCACAGAGCTAAAAAAATAAAATTACTCATTATGCATCTACTAGAACTTGATCTTAAGATCTCCTCTATTAAAAACCAACACCTTAACGACCTAAGCATCTTAGGTTATTGAGTTAAATACTTAGATCATTATATATAACTCAACCTATTGAACCTAAGTGAGCTTAATTGGGCTTGGCCTATTAATACTCCACTCATTCCTGGCACATTGCTTGGTCAAGCGGTCAATGGTTCAGATGATACAGCGAACACATCATCATTTGAATGGTCAAATTTTATGTATTTATATGTTTATTTATTTTCCTAATTATTACAATAAACATTTCAATTCTATTCCAAATATATAATATTTAGCTCTATATTTATGCATTTGCATTCTTATTCCATAAAGACATCCATATAATAAGAAAATCCTGATGCATCATTATTACACAATAAGATAACCCAAAAGGTTATCATAAATGTTCACACGGATTATAAGCAAGTTCAAGATGCACAAATATAATATATTTATCATAGTTGGATCAACTAAGTAAATATCTACATTCACTAAAACCATCAAAAGCAAAAGTCCAAAAATAATAAAGGACACACTCTAATCTACTCAGTCATGTCTCCAGGATTATGTTCTCTTTCAACTTTATCCCGAGGTGTCTCACTTGGCCTGTAATGTAAAGGTAAAATAACAATTACATGAGTTTAAACAAACTTGGTAAGTAGGTAGCGGTTAACACAAAATGAAAATAAATAATATTTTTGATGCACATACCATGACAATGATGCAGAAAGATGATTCGTAAATGACCATGCAAGACATATAAGGCCAACACCCACACCCCAGGACATATGTGTATGAACACATGTCAATCAAGGGCCACAAAAAATCCTCTCCTTATTTTGACTAATGGCCGTGAATAGCTCTATACAACCACACAACTCATTTGTTTACATAAAAAAAATGTGATGTAATGTGCCCAGATCATACACATGCATTGAACAGTCAACTACAGCTACCCATCTTAGCACATTATCCATAACACATAAAGACAAATGTTATAAACTATGCATACAATATCAACAAAATTAACAAGGTTTGCTTTAAATTTAACATACCTATTCTCACCCAATCATTTTATTGAACATATAACAAACATCAAAGAGGAAACCTTTAGTTCAACTTACCGATTCAACCCACTCGAGCAATGTCACATTCTAATGATATAAAGACTGCTAATATGTTATCTAGTTCATAAAAATCACATGGTAATATATGATTTTCTATGAATCCTGCTATTCGTAAGTTGTCATGAATCCTAAAATGCCCCAAGCTACAAAGTTGATAGATATTACCCTTTCGCGCCTGCCATATATCACGTTTAAGAAAAAAATATATATTTACCTCGCTTATGATTTTTCTCAAAAAACAACAACTCTAGACTCAGATCTCTGAAAATTTGAGCTCCCTTGATATGAATCGACTATCTTCAAGGCATTTAAGATGATTTTTGAAAGGTCTAGGACTAGATCGAAGGTTGGGAAGGAGGAGAAAAGGAAAGGAGATGAAGTAGAAATGAGAAGAGAAGAGAAGAAGAAGAAGGGTCGTGTCGTTCCCTTTAAGAGGGTTTCGTCAAGCTGGGTCGAGCCCAAGCATGGGCAAAACCCAATCACAAATTTGCAACTAGCCTTCTCACTTTTGAGGTTCAAGATAATCATAGTGCCCTAATTGACACATTAATCATACAATTCTAAATCAATATCCAATAAATTATATCATAACCAAGTTGTGCAGTCACACAAATATGTCAATTTACAACTAATACTCATTTTAATGTACTTGTGAATGGTAGCCCATATGACCCAATATGCCAAGATTCTAATGCATTCATACACTACACGTTTCCGAGTTATCACATTTGCATACGGCATACACAACAATAATATCGTTAAGTATTAGTGGTATATTCACAAATTACCATGAGAATATTGTAATAAAGATACCCGGTCCTCGCATAGCCGACCTAAGGGATCATCGATCCTGAAAGATATAAAAAGATATTCCTCCTTCGTAGTCCATAGAGAAGGAGAGGAGACATGGGGTTGTCTTCTTCCTAGTTCTCGCTAGACACTGTAATCGCCAATGAAAATCGACTCTCTTCATAAGAAAATTTTCCGTCATTCCTGTGGTTTTTTTGAATTGGATTTGAAAAACTCTGTCCAAAATTTTCCGAAGTAATTCATCATCTGCTCTCTTTTCATTTAATTTTTATCAGGCCCTCCATGCTTTCGAAAGCTTCGGATGACCATCCCTCTCCGACCTCTATTAGTGGCTATAGTGTTCCTAACGAAATTCTATTGTCACGCACCATAATTTTATCATCTTCCGCATAATTGACATGAGATGACATATCGATTTATCCTCGCACACGTTCTCAGGTCAAACGTATGCGGCCAAAAACGTGTGCGTGGAGTGGTACGTCTTTACGCGGCTGAGACCACCTCTTAACAGTATCAAGACTTGGTGAGTAGAGGCGTAATCCGTTCGTAAATGAATTTGGATTAAAATTTTTAAATAAATGAATTATAATTCATCAGCCTGTTCAACAATTTAATTAAATAAACAAATTGGAGTTAATATTTTAAAATCCATTGATCCGTTTAATCTATTTAATCTGTTCAATCTATTTAACCCGTTTAAAATATTAAAGTTTTATAAATATAAATATAAACTTCGTAGTTATTTTCTCTACTAAGTCTTCCGCTTGCCACCTAATTTTCATTTTTTCACTGTCGCCCTAATTCTATTTTTCCCATTGTTGCCTTCCATTTCCCTAGTGCTGAAAACATCATCTTGTCTCTCTTTGCAAAATCATTATCTAGTAGAGTTTATGCCTTCAATTGATTTGCTATATAATCCATTAACAAGCCACCGACCTAATTATTAAATAGGTAAGAGTTAAGATTTTTTTTGAATAGGTTAACAAATAGATTAAGTTTAAGATATTTTAAATGAGTTAAAATTATAATTAAGTTCTAACACGTCTAATCCGATCATTAATACCACCACTGGTAGTGAGGTTTATTAGTTCTCTTGGGGCTTGTTTGACTGTACAGTTGGATCAGATTACCAAGGCCGAGAGTGTTTGATTTGATTCCAAAACATTGATAATACCGACCATGTAAAACCCGGTCTTCGAGGAGCTAAAAATGGATGTCTTTCTATCATAAAAATAAAATAAAAAAAAAGGATATCGTCCAGCAAACAAGCTGCACAGAAGCATAAACAGTACCTCACAGAGGCTAATGTACATGAGAACACTCCTGCCTTCCAACAGCATGCACAAAAATGATGGCTTACATGGAAAAGGACAGTTCTACAGGAGGCGTGAAAAAATATTTTACATTAGAAAATATGATACACAAAATAGAATCTCAACCAAGTAATGTCTGTATCACAACCTGGGGGAATTTGGGTTGCTAATATACAACAAGCTCAATCCCAGCAAGGGAGCATATACACCGGTCACAGCCTAACAAGTGAAAAAAGAGATGGGACTAGATCAACTACTGACCATGCAAGGCCTGCATACTGAAGGAATCTTATGCCTGTGTCAATATCATATGGTTCTGGAGGGAAAATGGTCTTCTTGATATAACTTAGAGGCTGCCTGCTGTCACCCTTGTTTTTGCTGCTAAAGGATCCTTGCAATGATGGGATGTAGCAAGATGACCTTATTGGGATGCCCATGGTATTGCACACCACAGGTAGAATCCATTTTGCTAAAGCTTTGCTGCAAAACTTCACAACAAGTATCGTAGGAATGCCAACAGTTATCCTCCAAATGAAGACAGGAATACTGAGCTGTGTTGAAAAGATGTGGGGTACATCTTCATGGTGGAATTGAGCATATGTTTGCTGGACTCCGCTAACCTGCATGGGCAACATGAAACTATGTTACTCCGAGCCTATTGCAACAGGTTATAGGTTTAGAATGTTAATCAGCATAAAACTGTCTATCTCCATTCATGTTGCAACTGGTCATATGTTAAGGAATGTTAATCACGGTCCTCCATAGAAAAATACAGCACGAAAAAGTAACATCATTGATGCATGCATATCCATGCTGCTCCAATCATCAGCGTTCCTTGGCTTTGAATATGCCATAGTGGCTGAATTATAATACAGATGTCATCAAGGTGAATCCAAATGGAAAGATTCCTCAATCACCCCCCAACCCACACCCGTTACAAATGCACACATTCAAGTGGATCTGTTCCATGGAAGCGCTTTTTTAATGCAAACACACATTTAAATATGAATGTTCAATGCACACATGCAGCTTCCTTATGACTCAGTAGCGGATCCAGGATCTACGGTCAGCGGGGGCAAAGTTTACACATGTTTTAAAAAATTTTGTATGTACATGATACACTAGGTACTAGGTACTACACTTATACATGATATATCATTTCATTTACTTTAATATTTTTTTCCCATATTTTCTAGCCTTAGAAAATTAAATAATAGATGAAAAGCTAATTTAACATTTTATGAAATTTGTTTATGAGTTGTTGATGGTTAAAGTTGGACCATCATTTATAAATATGATCCAGTGGCTTAATGGATGCATGTAAGTTACACTATTAAATTAAAAAATGATCTTAATCTTATCGAATCAATGAATTCAAATTTATGAAATTTCTCAACATATACAATATAAGTATCAAAATAAATACATTTCTTTTAATGATTATTTGAATTAATGATGATAATATTAATATGTGAAATACATATATAGAGATGAATGGTGATGGTATTAAATATTAACATGGTAAAGTCATATATTAATAATTTTTAATCACTTGTTTTATGATGACATTAAAACATTTCTTCTAATTATTATTTTTTTGAATATAAATTACTAGCATTATAATATTTTGCACTAATAGTTTAATTTCTACAAATATTTTATTTGTTTTTGTTTACTTCACTTGTACAATTTCAATTGTGATTGGTGCATATTTAAAAAGCATCTTACAATCTTAGAAAGCAGGGTTAATATTACATGCTATCAATTTATATCAATCATATTTAAAAATTTAAATTTAAAATAGAGAAAAATATCATAACTTTTTAATAAGGATATGCCAAATGCCTATTTTAATTTGTAGAAGAAAAAAACAAAGTGAAACTATGAAAGAGAGAGCAGGAAAAAGGGAGAAGTCCAGTTTGAGAAGAAAAGTTGAAGATAGTAATAAACTAACAATCCATCATAAAGTACTATTAAATAAAATTTATAAGTTCTAGAAATTAATTATAGGAATGAAAGCATACATATTGTGAAGAAAAAATTATTGTTGGAATCAATGAAAAACTAAATAAAAGAAGAATATTATTAGATTCAATATCAAAGCGGAATATTATTAAAACCAACAACAAACCTTAAAAAAACCAATCATGAAAGTAAGTGTATGCAGTTGTATTAACTTATAAGTTTTTAATAAGAGCGGAGGCAATAAAGTTTGGCTAGTAGGGGCAATAAATTTTAAATAGTGGGGGCAAGATAGAAAAAATAATATAATTTATAGTATATATTAATGTCTTTTAAATTTCAGTGGGGGCAACTGGACATGGATCCACCCCTGCTATGAGTCCATGACCTAATTTTAGAATTATATAAAATGATGATACATATAACACCAAAAAGACAGTCATGTGGCAGCTGCACAATCTCCATTCGAGCAGCAACTGGGAAAGGTATGATTGTGCGTACCTTTGCCAAATTTGTAGTCTGGTTTCTGGACAAAATACCTAGTGCACTCAAAACCTGGATCTCCAACTCATGCACCGTAAATGTTGAGCTGAAGTAATCAGCTGTTGATGGCAAATGATACAAACTTGGTCTTCCTTTGATGCTACTCAGAAGTGCCTCCAACTTCAAGTGTTTCCATAGTCATCCTTTAGTCCTAGTGCTCTTTTTTCATTGCCCTTTTTCATCATGCTTTTAATCCACTCCAAGATAGAGACCTTCCAGACTCAACTTCTTAGCTATAAGCAAAAGCTTTTGTCTCTTAACCTATATTTGTTAGCTATCTAAGCATCTGATAAGGTGGCGTATGTGCACATCCTAATATTTTTCTCTAATCTCCTTCTGTTAGGTTTCCACTTTATTTATGTGCATACTTCTCAGTGATTGATATCTATTTGTTTGTGTATTGAAAACTCTACTGTGTTCTTACAATGGACCCCAAATCACAAATGGATCGACTACCTTACATTTGGACCTGAACCAGATACAACTTTTGACCACCCAGCTGTCAAACACAAATCTTAGATCCCAGCCTAGAAGGATCAGGCAACTCTTAACCCAAGCCAGCTCATATGTACCTCTAGACATTATTCATCCTTTAGATAGTTCTTGGAATTGCACAATTTTCCATCGAACCAGGTGGAAGGTTGAAATTTCTATTTCTAGAGTTCCAAGCAGGTCAAAATGCCCACTTCAAGACTTGTCTGCCATGAGATATCATAACAATTGATGAACCATTACAACAATAAGAAATTTCCAAGTATTTGCAAAGGGCAGTAGTTATGAAATGCACCAGTAACAAACTAATTTCCTAAAAGCAACCATCCATTCTGAGCCCACCTCCAACCAAACAAATCAATGACCATATGAACTTTGCCATTCACAGACCTCAAAGATCCCCCTAAATGCAATCAATTCAGTGCATTGAATATTGAGTATGTGGGAGAAAAAAGGATAGAAATGTTGACAATTATTTCAATAATGCAGTAATGGCGGAGATTTATAATTTAATACTTACAATACCCAAGGCAACACCATTGAAGGCTGCGTGAAACTCAAAGCTTGGAGTTGGACACTCAGGTGTTGGGTAGGCAAAGAGCAATAAGAAAGCAAGACTTGCCCAGAAAGAAGTAACTGTAAAAGAAATACAGTTACCAATGTAAATAACATTAACCTTTGAAGAAAAAAAGAAATTAACAAACAATTCACAAGAAAATTAGATGCTATTTCTCATGGATAAAATGAAAGACAACTAGGACGAATTATACAGAAGTAGAGTTCCCTATCATACCATTCTGTCCAGAGATGACGAAGCTGTCAATGTGCTTATGAACTATCAACCAAAATGCAAGGATCGAAAGCCCCATCACAACTCCGCCAATGATATCAACAAAACTGTGCATGCCAAGATAAATCCTCCCTAAAAATAAAGTCAAAGTCTATTCAAGAGCAGAACAAATGGGTACAGAAAATATCCTTCTAGGAAAATCCACATGCAGCCACTAGATGGTCTATGTACTCACCCAATCCAGTGAGACCTACAAGCAAACACACTATGCTGATCCCCAAAATGATTGAAGCTAGGTCTGTCTTGTTAGTGTAAGAAAGAATGTAGTGCAGAAGATACCTGCAACACCATTTGGATTCAAAAGATAAGAATCACCCTAAAACCTCACCTTCCCCTATTTCCACCCACCATATGCAAATAATAGATCATCAAGAAAATGGCAGGGAGAAGGAAATCAAGCTTGATAAATACCCTGAAAGGCAAACTGTGTTAAGAGTATGTGAAGAAGGCAATCCATATTCCATTGCATTTTCTTTCTCATCTTTAGTGGCTGTTAACCTCCTAACAGGTGGACATTGGGGTCTGGGAGCTGATATCACATCCTATAATACGAATAAAAAAGCAATAAAATAAATCAAATAAAAGAGAAAAAAAACCAAAAAAAAGGACTTAAAAACAAAGAATGGGGATACCTTCACCAAATTTCCAATATAATCACAGAAAGCCATCAATAGAGTCATCTGCCTTGCTAATTTGCAGTGCCCACTCTACAAAATTTCCAAAAAAAAAAAAAAAAAAAAAAAAAAAGAAAAAAGAAAAAAAAAACTA
>JAXCLR010000092.1:41402144-41415692 GCA_035584095.1 Annona squamosa
ACAGATAAAATATTATTATGTGCAACAATCGTATCATACAATGCAAGCAGTTGATTTTTATTAAATCCAAAATAACTACTTTTCTGTATGTATTGATTAATTATTACAAAATGATATACATTTGAAAATTCAAAATTCGAAATTCAAAATCATAAGTGAATATGTGAGAAGCAAAATTTTAACTCGATTTTGAATTTTTAGAATATGGATATGTTTGGTAATAAGTAAAAAATTTTAAGGTAAAATTTCTCGCTCTTTGTAACTACATTATTTTTAATCATTTTTCACATCTTTTACATAATTATCTTATTGTTCAGTTATTTCAACAAAACTATCTACAAAACTAAATTTTTTATTTTCCTTTATTATCTTACTTTTCATCATTACTCATATCATATTATATCATTTTCTTCTAATTTAAAATCTTTTGTATAAAAATTTTTTATTCTAAAATTTTATCACTTTTCAAATACACCTTATATAAGTTTCCCAGCAAAACAAATTTTTGAATCATTGATAAATATGTATTAAGTGAAAAAATCATTTTACACTTTCAAATGATTTTGAACTTTCAAAATATACTTCAGTATCCTTCTTTCTGATTTTCAATGTATTTTTATTTATTTATTTTAATTTTATTTTCTCTTCAACTTTATTTTCTTCACTTCTATTTAATATTCTTATTATATTACACGTTCATTTTATTTTTTAAAAATTTTAAAAAATGTTAAATACATTTTAAGTTGAATTAAAAGTGTGAATTAGATACATATTAAAAATAAATTCAATTGAATAAATTATATTTGAAAATTTAAAAATAGACTACCGGACCTAAATTAGTTAGAAAATATCAACTATTAGAATCAGACAATGGATACATTGTTTAAATAAGTTTTGAATATATTATTTTTGAGAAATATAAATACATGGATCAACATTATAGTTGATTGGATTTAGTTAAAATATAATTTTGGTAAAAGTAAGGGGGTTTGAAAAAAAAGAAAAACAAATTATTTTATTTTGCAATTTCTTGAAGCATAGAGAATTTATCTTGTAAATATCTAAATGATAAGACAAATTTTGCAATAATTATAAATAGTTACTGGGCTATTCTGCAAAAATCCAAGGACTAACAAATTCAGCGTGCCGCGGGAACTTGACCAGTCGTTCGCTTCTGGAAAATTCAACACCGTGTGCTGTCAATGGGGAGCAATTTCTCGAGGCTAGTCCACTCATTTTAAAAAATATCACTCATTTTAAAAAATTTTAAAAAAACATTTAATTTTTTAAAAAATAATAATAATTAATACACATGTAAAAGGAAAGGCGACAACGAGAGCGGGAGACCATCTTAACAGAACTCCTTTAAAATCTTTTTTTAATTTTATTTTAAAAATCTAACTACACATATTATTTAAAATATAATTTTAACTATTTATAATAAAAATAATGCAAAAATAATGGCCATAATAAAAAATTATAATATAAAGATATTAAAGGTGTATATATTTTTATATTATAAATAATATAAAAATAATATTTATATGATTTAAAACGTTATATACATGTATTTAGTTTAGATGAGCCTAAAAAAATCTTTTTTATTTTGATAAATTATTGTATACTAATTTTTATTTGCTAAATATTAAATTTTATAATTTTCACTTGTTTAAGGTCACATTAATATCTCCATACAAAAAGTCACGCCAATATCTGATTTTTTAAATTTTCATCTTGAATAGTCAAAACCATATTTTAAATAATATGCGCCGTTAGATTTTTGAAATAAAAATTAAAAAAATAAGTTTTTAAAGGAGTTCCAGAAGCGGTTCTCGTAAGCTCTCACCATAGCATCGCCAGCTGTCACGCACGCGTGAGGATGCCGCTTCTGGTTCGTTTCCGTTGCGCCTACCGTTGGAAGAGTGGGCCCCACCAGGGAGCATAAAAGGCCGAGATACAAGCATTTAATGCCGACCGCGGTTTCCGGCCGTTAAATGCCTGTTGTTTCATTATTTGCAGTCTGAATATTTTATCTGTTTGACAATTAAAATGCTTAGGCGATACGGTCGTAAGCAATGGGTTGGTTTTATGTAAATCCAATCCATTAATTAATAATATTTTCCCTTCCTTTCAGGCAGACACCATTGAAGAATGAAGACCTCTGTTGGTTTCATCGGCCCATTTTATTTGAAGTTATTTATTAATTAGGAATTTTTACAAATATGAATACAACATTTGATTAGAATTGCATCCATATCCATAAGTTTGCTAATATTGTAAACATGTCTACAAAGTTTACATAAAATTATAGTTGTATCCCTTCTGTCATGATGTTGTTAAATTTTTTATAAAATTATGCTAATATCCTTTAAGTCAAGCGATATAATTAAAATCTTTGTAAATTTTATAAGCATATTTGCAAAAAATTCGAAAATAATAATATAAGTAAAATATATAAAATAATAAAATAGCAAATATATCTAAAATATTTGGGATTGCAAATGTATCACTTGGCTTAAAGGGTGTTTTCGTCATTTTATAGAAAATTCTAACCATTCCTAACAAAAGGGATGTGCTTGCAATTTCATACGAACTTTGTGGGTATATTTGCAAAATCAGCAAACTTAAGAATATGAATGCAATATTGGTCAAACTTTGTAAGCTTATTTGCAAAAATCTCTATTAATTATAAACCTTGTTATACTCAAATCAAATATTTATCTAAGCTGTTGTAAATCACCAATAAAAAAATTTATCTATGCTAACAAATTAGCGTCCATTTGGCAATTGGGTAGAGAGGAAATTGAGGAAGTAGGGATCAAAATATTTTTTGGATGTACGATAGTAATATAATATGAAAGGAGTAAAATGAAAATAATTGTATAATAAAATTACTAAAATATATTATTTGAAATAGAAAAATTTGTGTGGAGAAGTAGGTTCCCACTCCTTTGTTATCTGCATTAACCCTACCAATTTCCATCAAAGGGCTGATGCTCCTTGGTAGCAAGCTACCTAATAAAGCTGGTAGCCTCAAAAGAGTTCGCTCCTTAATATAATTTTTTATTGAAACAAGCTACTTAATATAATTACATTTTCTTTGTGGCGTGTTTAGTGTTTATGTCCTCAAGAAAAGAAGCTATTTTTATTCTTAATTTGGTTTCATTTTGAATCTTATGTTCAACTACAAATTACCCTAAGCAAAAGTAAGGGTAGTAAAACGTCTTAAAAATGAAATTATAATATGCTTAAAGTGAAACATATTCTAATTCTCCTACATTTTCTACTTTTCTTAGTTCTCATCTATTTCCTTACTTGCTTGCCCCATTCTACAACTCATCTACTTAGTGCCCTCGTCAACTTTAGTGCTTTATAGATTAAGAAGTGATCCTGTTAGCCTGAGTTAATTAAATAATTCTCTTAGTCCATATCGAAAAATTCATTTAAAATACTTTTTTCTTGTATTTTTCTTCATACGCTTGTTTATCTAAGTATATTTAACATATAAATCAAGTTCGAGAGTTCTTCAATGGAATCCGGTTTCACCAAGCTTGAAGCTAAAAACCTTGTTAATCATTGTTTGTTTCTGTGCGTGTGGAACCCCCAAACTGAGCGTCACATCCTGAGCCTTATCTCGGGATTGTTATTGATTGGTAAACATGATCGGGATTGTTGCCCCGTCATACGACGAGATTTAATGAATATTTATCCCTTTTAACCAATATTTCTTAAGCATTAATTTTTATACTATTTTCCATCAAGTGTTCATTTAAGTCATCTTTGTCCTGATATACACATTTTATATCAGATATAATCATAAAAATTTATAACATGCTCAACATCCATTAATACTTGTTCATAAAACACAAATCATATAATAGATCACATATGATCATCAAATACCATGACATTTTACAACCATTTTCCATAAGCGGTTCATAATAAAATTTATCAAGTTTTTACCTTCCTGCATGCTTCAATTCTTGCTTCTTTGTTCGCTTCAATCCTTTACTTGTCTATGGGTTTGGAAAATAAAACGTAAGTTGTAAACTCAATAAGCAAGCCGTATATTTTTCAAGCAATTCATTTTGAAGGCATATTGTTTAAAAGTATTTCTTTTCATTTGGTAGGTGACACTTAACAAGTGATCAACTACCTGTAGAGCAGTCTTGGAAAACAACTTTATGCACCCTCAGGAGTATATCATGACAATGCAATGTGATGCATGACATCGTAGGATAGAAGCTTGCAAGGCGACCATCTGTCTTCATCTTCTCTCATTTCAGGGAGGCGCCGTCGGCCCTTGGCTTATCTTAGCAACTTGGTCACACCAAAGGGGGACAATCAGTCTGCTTACACCTTTCAAGTGGACCTCATGCTTTGTGCACATGAACCATTCTTGACACTCTAGCATGATTTTTCTTGCATAAATTCATAAGACAATATTTTTCATAAACATTTAACAAAGCAGTTATGTAACTTAGTTAGCAAACACGTATTGAACTAAGGAATGACCAGCCTTAAATACCTTAGAAATAAATTCAAATATTATTTGCTAAACCAATAGAAGCGGTTGGAATATCATTTGCAATTATTGAAGAAATAAAATCATTTAGAAAATTTTGTTTGCTTACCTTGGTCACGTGAGCTTTCCGAATTTATCTTTTATTCGCCTTTGCTTATAATGACATAACAGTCATATATTTTCCATTTGCTTGCATCCAATTTAGTTTTTCAACCCTTTTTTCATTAATATTCATAACCCACTTGAATTCCAAGTTGAGTGTATATGCACAACATAACTTATGCATCATACCATTCATAACACCACATGTTCAATACCCATATTTAGGGTAATATTCACATATATCATAATACATTCATTAGTCGTTCATTAGACATCATATAGAAGTTTATTACTCTCACTTATCATTTTTCATATATTTTTCATAATTCATACATTGTGCTCATTCTTGAGCACTTAGTTGATGTCCTAAACCTCATATATTAATCTCAAATTTTGGAATTATCTAAACAACAACATAATGAACATATTTCAATCATATTTTTACAAATTTTTCATTTCAACAATTCACCTAAATCATTTATCATTTTCTCATGCCTATCTCTCCATACATGTCCATTTCACAACACATTTATCATGTGTTTCTTAAAATTTTTCAAATTAGCAATTTGTCTTCTAATTCAGCGTGATTATACTCTTTAATTAACATTTCACTTAGTGTATTTTTATAGAATTTTAATCCACTAATTATAGGGTTCTAAAACAGCAACTTTGGGACCCATTTTATACACTTTCAATGTCCCTTTTGATACTTATCTCTAAACGGATTTTTAATCTCTAAATTCTAGCAACTAAACATATTTTTCTTAACCCAAATTTAGGGTATTATTGTATGTTTAAATTCCATATATTAGTTGCTTAAAAAATAGCAACTTCACATGCATGTAGGGTACCATTCTTGTACCACTTTGGACGTCCACATATATGCCCCTAAAAATCAGATTTAGGGCAATCTTTTCTAACCCATTTTGAAAGTTCAAAGTACCATAAGTTTAGAGTATTATACCTTCTTAATCATTCATAATTCATTTAGGCTAATTCATATGTCATTTTTAGTATAAAAATATGGAAATTGGGTCATGTGTGTGACCCTAATTCTCATTCTTTCTAAAATTCATAACTTATGCCTAAATTAATATATATAATTCATCTAATAATAAATCATCATGTAATCAAATAACACATTAAAATAGCAACACCATATATGAGTTTAAGTAAATTTCAGCTAAGTTTAACGCTCGTATTCAACCCTAATCACCATTTTCTACTTCTTAAACCCTTGATTGCATACTTGTCATTAAATCCTCACTCAATACTCTAATCAAGAGCATAATTATTCATCCTTTAAGGGTTCATTATGAGTCATATTTATGACTCATAAATTGAAGTAGAAAAACTAAGTTTAAACGATTCAAACTTAAGAGAAACTTATTTATATCGAATCACACTTGGACTCAATTTCTCTTGCTTATTGTCCTTATTTCTTTTCTTTTTTTCTTTCTCTTTTTCTCTCCTCTTTCTCTCCCTTTTTCTTGCTGGAAAATGGGATGTGTAGAGCTCTTGGAGTTAGGGGCTTTTGCTCATTGAAAATTTTTCTCAAAACACCTTATACATATGGCCGTCCACCCCTAGACATAAAATGAATTTTTTCAATTTTGTGGGCCCCATTTGCCACATCAATTAGAGGTAATTAAAGCATGTTTATCCCATTTGATGACATGGAAAAATCATCTTCAAGTAAATTATGTAATTATCTTTTGTAAAAATTATCAAATCATGGCTAATTTTTAGCCCACCTAGCTGTCCACATAAAACGTCCATATGCAACTGCCTTTTGCAATTTTTTCACAAAAAAGCAGCTTTATTTAATGTTCATTTAATCACCCTAGTAATTAGTTCTTAGTTGTCCATTTAGCATTTAAAAAAATCACAAAAATTCCAAAAAGCTGACTTGGTCGTCCACCTCTCTTCCATGCTCTATTGCTGTCTACTTGATGATCATGTCCTTATGCCTTGATTTTGACATTTTTGGTCCCAATTTTCTACCCATTTTAAATGGTCATTTATTTACCTTGATTCTCTAGCTTACTTAGGTGTGAATTTTATAATAAAAGAGTCAAAAAATTCACTTTTTAGAGCTCATAGCCGTCCATTCTATGCCTCCTCTATGCATCTCGCTTAAGCTAGCCATTAGCTCCTTAATTCCCATATTAATGCAGGGGATTTTTCCATGGATTTTATCATTTTAGGAAATTCACAAAATCCCCTAGAATTTACCTCATTTTGACACCTTATTTTTTCCATTAATGATTTAATTATTTTATTTAACTTTAACATAAATGCCACTTACTTTAAGATGAAAAAAAGTCAAAGGTGTTCCACGTTTTTCGTGCAAGCATAGTCCCTAAATCATTAGCTTAATCAAATCCTTTCATTGCATTGATCTCATAATTTTAACCGTTCATTTCAAATTTCGTCTCAATTCGACTTTTCTAGCTCAAGTTATAATCATTTGAAGTCATCCTTGAATTTTAGATGGTAATACTTGATTTTCACCCTAATCTCATCAATATTTTCATAATATAACCTTTCCATAAGGTTAAGCACAAAATTATATATTTTTCTTTCAATTTTTTATCTTAATCCTCCTTATAGGCGTCAAGTTGTAAATTTTCTAATATTTTCCAACTTAACTTTATATTTAGCCTCTTAATTTCCATTAATCACATTATGGAAATTAAATTAATTTTTCATGACATATTAATATTTTTCAATCCTCATTAGGCCACTTTAATCACATTGACCCATATCAACTTATAATGATTGATTTAATCATCATTTATAATCATTGACCTAATTGCCATAAATCATCAAAATTGCAAAGAATTCATTCATAATTAAATCAAATCATACATGAATCATTCAAATGCATATACATGAATCCTATGTGGGTCAAGGTTTCACAGTGGGTGACATCTTGGTCATTCATTCGTTACTGCTCAATTCGCTTAGAGTATTTTGGAGCCAATTAGATAATCTCATCCAAACTCCATTCTCCCACTCTCTCATTCTCTCTCGATTACACTGAGTGCTCTCTCTCTCTCTCTCTGCACACTCACTCTCCCTCTTTCCTGTTCTCTCTCTATCGCACACTCTCGCTCGAATCTCTCTATCCCTCTTTTATTCTCTCCCCCTCCCCCTCGCACACTCTTGGTTGAATCTCTCTCTCCCTCTCCTGTTCTCTCCCCCTCCCCCACGGACACTCTCACTCAAATCTCTCCCCCTCTCCTTCGTACACTCTTGCTCTAATCTCTCTCTCTCTCTCTCTCTCCCCCTCTCCCTCTCCCTCTCCCTCTCCCTTGCACACTCTAGCCCTAACATTGCCACCTGCCCTCTTCCTCTCGCAGCAACTCTAATGGGAGTGGACTAAGAAGAAAATGGTGATTCAAGTCTCTAACGGCAGATCGGGTAAAAATGGTATTGAATCCTAGAGTATCCATTTATTAATTTTGTTAGCATGTTGTCGAACTGAAGTTTTGTTTAGGTATGAGGCACATGCAGTGTTAAAGGCAACCTAGAGGAGGACGTCATAATGTAGGACGACTGAATGTCAAATGGTAGTCTAGTGGACGACCCACTATTAGACGTTTGCGGCGCCCCGAACCAAAGTGCCTAGAAGCCTTACTCTGGGACCATTTTTGATTGGTAAATGTGCTCAAAATTGTTACCCTGATCATATGGCAGATTTTTTTATATAAAATCAATACATGGAAAATTATCACTATTCATCCTACTTGAAATATATTTCACATATCACAATTAAAATCAAAATCTATTCATAAACATTATCATTGAAAAGATATTCTTCCCCGTATCAAAATTATCATCATCGTCTTTACATAAAAATTTACATACACAAAATTTATATAAAAAACTGCATGTCTTTTGCATTGCTACCTTCATCATCATTTTCTGTCTGTGGTTGAAAAAGCATGGGTGAATTATAATACTCAGTAAGCAAGCCATACATAATTTTTCAATCTTTTTCATGCATTTCATAAAAATACAAATGCAATGCATTCATAGCATTCATGACATTCCTTTAGATGTGACGCTAGTTAGGCACCCATCCCATACACGCTTCCATCTCAAGGAGGTCACCGCCGACCTGGGCTTATATAAGTGACTTAGCGATAGTGAGGGGGACATCTGGTCTGCTTACTACCTCAAATATGGCCTATTCCTTGTGCACCATGATCATTTACATACACAGCCGACATGATATTTATAAATCATAATAATTTCATAAAAAACATTTAATAAATAATTTAACAAACGTATTTTAGTTCATGTAAAGTAGTTATAGGTATGACCAACCTTAAATAAATTTCATAAAGAAATTTGCAACCAAGTTCAAGCATTTTGAAAATAATTTGCAAAATATATAACTTGCTTACCTTCTAAGTTGATGTCCTCGACTTTTTCTTTTCCTTTTTCTATTTAAGGAAAAAAGGATATTTCATTTATTTTGTTCAAGTTGCTTCCCATGCATGCTTTATAATATTTGGGCATTATCTCTTTATATGGATTTTTCTTTCCATAGGTTCTTCAAAAATTCCATCCTTATACTTAAATATTAATCTCAAATTTTCTCTAAAATCACACTATTTACTGTTCATAGTTCTGTAGCAGATTACTGTTCACAGTATGTTGGTTACTGTTCATGGGTTCTAGAAATTGACATTTTTTCCAAAAATAGAAAATACCATAACATAACTTATGTTTAGTATATCATGAAAAAATTCATGAATTTTGAATTTATCATTATTAACTTGGCTAAATAAATCATTTTCTTCATATATTAAAAATCAACATAATTTCACTTAAGCATAATTTTTAATTCCGAAAATTATGAGATTAATATATCATCATTTCAACATTATAATTATCATAATTATTCATCCTAAATTATCATTTATCAATATTGGAGCATTATCTACATATATCATATGCTATCTTCCCAAATGCTTTATCTTTGCTCCAAATTTTTGATGTTTTGGCATAATTCCAATTAGGCATTATAACTTTACTTATTTTCTCATTCTTAGGCATTATCTAAGTATAGTTTTATCCTACTTAACATCCAAAAAAAATTTTGATAGAATTCACTTACCCGAAGTGAAGATATCCCTCTTTTTCTCACACTTTCTCCTCTTCTTTCCTTGGACGTGTGGGGGTTTGGGAACTTGGGTTTTGTTCAAATGGAGCTAGGGTGAAGTGCATTTGGACATCCCCCTTGCCCCTATTTATAGTTTTTGATTTTTCATGAAATTATAATTTACCCCCTTGCTCAAGGTATTAAATTATAAATATATTTTTTTCTAATTTTCAAAAGGTATATTGAGCCATGTGCAGCCCACCCTATAGCTGCTCATTCCCCCTATGGCAGCCCAAATTTTCATATTTTTTGATTTATTAAATTATTTATTTTAAGCTAATTCAATCTTAGCCAATGATTTTTGATGATGATGAATTTGGACCATTAGATTTTGGTCAAAAAGTCCCAACTACCCCTGCACGCCCTTGCCATGTTATTGATTTGCATTTATTATTTATAATTTTTAATTATTCAAATTTAATAAAAAGTCGAATGGAAATTGATGAAAAGTTAAGCTACTTTTTAATCTCCATTTGATGTTTCATCTTGACCTTTAATTCGTGATTTTTCATCACATCTTAAACCCTTCATCATGTTCATCATGGATTTCTAACAATTCATAAAAATTGCATCTAAATCCGACGTTCGGATTGAAAATTATGAATTTTTCTTTAATTTTTCACTAAAATTCAAAATTATATTAAAATATCAAAAATTATTGCTATTTCTTCTTGTAATGATTAAATCTCCTTTTTCATCTTTTTTTGATTAAGTTAATCCAAGTGATTAACTCTTAATCACGTGCCTTAATCCTTAGTGACTATTCACCTGCACTATTCATGTGCACTATTCACGTGGGTTAAATTCTTAATTGGATTATTTTAATCTCCAATACACATATCCACAAATATAATTCATGAATTTTTTTATTCATCATAAAAATTATGACAAAAAACTAGAGTTTACAACCCTACATGTATTGCCTGAGGAAGTTGGGTTTCATAACGTTTGAACATGATATATTCCCTATGCTATTAACTAGCCTTTACATATGACCTATTTTTTATTATTGTAGCTTGATTAGGTTAGACTTTTATGTAATTGTTAATTTTCATCTTATTATTCTATTTCAAAAATACCAAACATAGAATTAACTAGTTATATATTTATATATATATTGAATGCATGAATGAGACCCATGAGAGAGTTTGGTATTATCAGCATGTTATTATGGACATATTCCAACCAAGTTTACACCTTCATATAACAAATTTGGAGGATGCCGATCTTTAACCCTATTTCTTTAGTTGGTATGGTGCAATACGTTGACTTGTTTTGTTCATAAATTGTTCATTCGATATGTCTTTGATGTTGATCAGAACATGTATATCTGCAGGTTGTAGTCATGGACTCATTGTTTGCTTCAAGGATCATGTCTTCGATATTAGCACTCCAGGGATGAACAATACGGAGCTACATACCGTAGACACATAAAATGAGCAGTGAAATTTTGATGAAGAGTGATGTGATTCCAACACCTCAACACTAGGCAAGTTGCAATGAAAATGATATCGAAATGTTTGTAGACACAAACATTGATTTTAGAGTTAGGGTTGAGTTTGACATACCACAGGCCTTTAGAAAATTACACCCAAGATTGGTATGGAGTTTCCAACTAAAAAAATGCATTTGACTTCTACAATGGGTATGTGAAGTTTTGTGGCTTTGGTATTCGGTGGAGTCAAGAGAAGAAGTTGAAATCAAGAGAAGTATGCCCAAGGTATATATGGTGCTATAAGTCGAGTTTGAGAGAACAATCAAAGGGAAAACCAAAGAAGTGAAGATATGCTAATAGAGAGGTCACAAGGTGCAATTGTAAAGCATATTTATTGGTCACCAAACCTACTGGCGGCACATGTTTCAAAGTAGCACACTTCAATCCATCTCATTGTCATAGACTTGCTTCACTTAACAAATCTATATTATTGCGCTCACACAAAAATGTACCAGCTGTCCAGTTAGATGTGGTGCATAGGATGAGAGGTGTTGGGATTGGAGTGACAAAATTTATTGATTTCATAGTACAAGAATATGGTAGTCATGGCCATGTTGGTTTTTTGAAAGTTGATTTACGGAATGCTTTATGGGGAAAGTGTTAATCAAAATTTGGCGAAGGAGTTGTAGTAATGTTGGATTGCTTCAACAACAAATCAAAGTTCGATCAATTATTCACAAATGACTTGCAGATTGATGAGGACAACATACTACCTTCTTACTTATTGATAGATAAGAGATCTAAGGTTGGCGTAAAGTCTTCAATGATGTCATTACCTTCGTAACAATATACAAAATAAATCAGCATGACATGCCATTTAGTCCATTTGTTAGAGTCAACTACTGTAGATAGATCATTTTGCTTGGAGCTAGGCTTGTATTTAGAAAGATGTACGAGGACTTCTTGTGGTTATTCAACACTTAATTAGAGGCAATGGAAGGTGTTGCTCTAAAGGCAACTATCACAAACCAGGATCCAGCTATGATGAAAGCCATTGCTAAAGTCTTTTTTAATACAAAGTACATGTTATGCACCTGGCATGTCACAAAGAAACTTCCATTCAAATTGGGTACAATTTACTAAAGGTATCCAAAGTTCAAAGACACTAAGCACAAATGTGTTAGGAAGATTGAAAAGGTTAATGAATTTGAGGAACCTTAGCATTTGATGCTATCAGAATATGTTGGAGGATAATGTATGCTTGCAATCATTGTATGAGATTAGGCATATGTGGGTCCTTGCTTACATTAGAAATTATTTTCTTGTTGGGAATGACCACCACAAATCATTCAGAGAGTCTGAATTCATTCTTCGATCATTTTGCTCACAGCAGAGCAAATCTATTAGACTTTATAATGGTTTATGATTGAGCTCATAAAATAGAAAGTTCTATGAGCTTGCTGAAGATGGTAAGACTACAGACTATGAACGTATACTAAAAACAAAAGCTGTTAGCGAGGAACAAATGACAAAGTTGTACACAAGGAAAATATTTAGTCTCTTTCAAGCTGAACTAAATTATTATAGGTACTACAGTGTATTCTACCTCCAGATATATGGATATATTGACAAATACTTAGTCATATTTAGTAGACCTGCTCCAGAAAATTAACCTCGAATAGTTATGTAGGACAATGCTCATAACTGTGGTAGATGTCAATAAAGAAAGTTTGAATTCATTGGGCTTGTCTATCATCATATTTTGGCAATGTTTTGCTTTAGAAATGTACATTTGACAACTCTATAAAATTAGAATTGTCATAGCTCATTCTGTGCTTATTTTGAATGCTATTTCAAGAGAATTGTGTGAATTCGCATGGTTTTTGCGTTAGTTTTCATTCTTCTAGCAATTCATGCACTAGATATAAATTTCATGCATTTTTAGTTAAAATATAAATCATGTCATTTTAACTTGTTAGTAATTCCAATAGATAATGTAAGAATGCATTCACTTATTTTATCTTTTGTTGTAGATAAAAAGAGATGATTTGGCTCTTGAATTTCATGGTTAAGTGAAGGGATGGAGAAAAGAAAGCATATTACAAGTTATAGACGATTTTCATTCAAGAAAAGTTAGCGCCCCGGCACCATCAAATCGCCATTTTAGAATTCTCCAGACAGTTTTAGTTAGCAAGCCTCCAAGCAACCTGGTGTAGTGGCGTCGATTCCACATGAGTCTCTAATTTTAAAGGGATATATATATATATATATATATATATATATATATATATATTTCTTTCTGGGTTTGCT
>JAXCLR010000092.1:41415792-41430587 GCA_035584095.1 Annona squamosa
TATATATTTCTTTCAGGGTTTGCTAAAGAGAGAGGAAGGGTCGTGGCTGCTATAGAGAAAGGGAGACAACCAAGGGTTCAAGACAAAGAGGGTGAATCCAATCGAGATCCAAGCAATTCACTGCAAAGTTTGTACAGTTTTATCTCCTTTTTCATGTCTTTCTTCATTTTTATTATTCTCCTCGCTTGGGATGATTATAAACTTAATGTTGAAGGGATTTAATATCATATTTTTAGGCTAAATCTCCTTATGGTGGGAGATATGAAGGACTTAACTTCATAAATTGTGTTATTTGGTTTCCTTATATTTAAATGAGAATACATCGTGTTGTAGATATAATGCGCTTTTACAAGCCTTGAAACCTTGTAGATTGATTTAATATCCAAATCTATGCTTGAAGAGTGAGTTTTGAGTGAGATTCATATATAAGGCACATGTTTTCATCTACTTGTGGTGGTTGGATGTTAATGCAAATCTAAATGTACTTATTAATCATGTGTTATCATGATTAAGTTATGTGGTTATTAGCCTTATTTTACTTAGGTGCATGAGAACATAACAAATAAATAAAATAGAGTTAGGTTTGTATGTGTTGAAAGACATATATGGATATAAATGAACGTAGATTAATAAACTCTGCATAATTCACTTAAAATGAAACTAATATGGCATGACTATGAGTCAAGAAATTCATACTCCCATCCATCTTATCCATCCTAAGGCAATCTCTCCACTAGTCATCCCACCTTTACTCATTTAATGCTTTATTTAGTCCAGTTTAATTTAGTTCTTTGAGAGAAAATTCTTATTTAATTTACTAATTTATATAAGACTATTGCAGTTTAAGGTACTAGTCTATTTAACACAATCCTTGCGGAAATGATACTCTATTAACTATTTAATACTTATATGGCACGTATACTTGCGTTAAAATGAGCACATTAATTTGATATATATGTAGCTCGTCAGCATTACATGCTTGAAGCACACATCCTTCAATGTTGGATAAGGAAGCCGAAAGATAGTGTGCACATAGTTGAAATCCTTGAAACTATAGATTTTGCTAATTTATCATTACTACACCAACATTGTCTATCTCAAAAGTAGTCAAATATTTTAAACTTTGGAAGCGTAATATTGATGCATATGAGATTGCATTGGAGGGAGTGTCAATATCACATTAAGGTTGAAGCAGCTAGAGGTCTTACAAAACCAACTATAAAGGCATGAACCAAATATGGGAGGTGTGGATACAACTTCTCAACTCCAACCCTTGGGTATGAGTGCACACATGACTCAAGCGGTTCAAAAACTAAAGGAAGGGCATCTTTAAGATACAAGTCATCATTAGAGAAGGTTAGATCGGGAAAATTTGTTGTGTCGTAGATGTAACAAACTTATAAGCAACCACGACAAGAGAAATTATCCTCAATTACTTGGTGCAATGATGAATGAAGGTAACATAATTTATTTTGTTACATTTGTTGACTGTTTATGATATTTGTTTATATTTGTTTGTAAATCTATTTCACAGGTGTAAGTTCATAATGGTATGTTATTTACTCCATCATGAATGAAAGAAATCTAAAGAGCATGCAGACTATACTGATATAAAGAGATGTGCGGTTTATCAAGTGTGCTTGTTGTTGCTATTTATAATAATGCTTAAATTTATTTATGATTGTTGCTGTTTAGTTATGTCAAATGACCAATGGATGATGGTACTTGAAGAGTTAAATTGAACTATGCATAATGAGATGCATGTAGGGGCTGTATGTTGGGTTGTTAGATGTAATTTGACAATTATAATGTTCAGTAAATGTTTAAGTTTTTTCATCGATATGTTGTATATATGGAATGTCAATCTCATTCAGGTGAACCCTCCCAATGGTGAGTCACTAATGAGACAGATGTCTATACATCAGTCATCTGATGAAATAACAATTACCGCAAAAATCATGGATGACTGAAACTAAGTTGTCAAACTTTTTAAAGAACTCGACAAGCTAAGATTGCTTACATCCCTATTTAAAATGGAAGATGTTGAATATATGTCTATTCCGCTCCAACTAGTGCTCATGCTATAATGTTTATTAATGCATACTTGGAGATATTTGTTAGATGACTAAGAAAGAGCCGACTAGTCAAGGAACGTCTAATCATTGGTCATCTAGTTAGACATTAGCCACAAATTGGAGATGACTACCAATAGAGTAAATCATATTGGAAAAATAGCGCAGACCTGTAAACATTAATCATGACCTTTCATTCCACAAATGTAAGTGAATTTGAAAATATATAATTATATTTGCCGACCACTATATAAGCCATCTTAATGTTCAAACTACAAAGATAAGATATATTATGAGTCAATATATTTTTAATCATACGCAATTAGATATAAACTAATATCAAAATGTCATTATATCCATCACTTGAATCAATTAACATATTAACACAAAATAAAGGAAATGGAATTCAATCCTCCTCATCATTGGTGTCTACATCTAGATAGTCTTCAATTTTTTTCAATTGCTTGTCCATTACATTTAACTTCTCCACAATAGTCACAAATTAGCCCTTAATGTATCATCTCAAATGACCAACGGATGAAGCATTGTCATCAAATGACTCCTCTAAATTGTCAACCCTTGCTGCAGCGTGATGACGAACTAGTTCATTTAATTTTGCATCTCTTAGCACCTACAAATTTGTGGTGCCCTGTCACTATCCCATTTGTAATAAAGTTGTCCTGTCAATTCGATCATTGTACTTTAGTATCTCAGTCCTTTTGCTGGTAACGTCCACTCCTAAATGAAGGAATATCTTCAAGAGGAAGCAAACATATAGTAGTGGCAATCGATTTGAGCACCTTGCCTTGTGCATCCAAGCCATAATCCTCTTAGGAAGGTTGACCTTTTTTTTCTTCTTCAACATCCACATCATTCATGCATCGGTAGGAGTGATAGCCTCTCTAACACTTGAACGCGACAACAAATAATGCATACAAATTTTGATGTAATATCCTCAATTCTACTGACATTGAGGTGGAAACAATCATCTTAGCTTCTACCGGTTGGCCAATGTTGCCATGTAGGAAGGTAAAAATCCTATTAGGATCATCTTCACGCTCATCCAATTGTGCCTCCTCAATGGGAATCCCCAGATTGGTCACAATAATCTCAGGAGTCAGCTAATATTATTGATTATCAAGGCAAAATGAGCTGTCTTGACGAAATGTGTAGTTGAACCTTCGTACAAGGTGAGGATAGCATACATTGTCTTTCGTAGGTAGTAGTTTGTGCAAACCTTGATATCTAAACAACTTGCCTATCTTGAACTTATTCCTTGTGGAAAATCTCCAGTCAACTAGTCTTCCTTTTAGAATAGCCTGATTCTGGAAGTGCTTGACCCATTTCTCATTAGTCTAAGCTTCTAAATTGCCCCTTTGCTCTTCTTCATCTTCTTCATCGTCGATAATGTTTTCATCTTTCCTTAATTGTTCTTTGTCCCCCTCTATAATTTCTCCCTTAACTTCCTCATTTCGTTGCTCCACCTCTACTTGAATGCCCGCCTCTTCCACTTATTCCATTTGCTCCTCTTTTGCAACCTCCTTTAGTTGTACGTGTTCTTCATTTCTTTGCTGTGTCCTCTACATTTACATCATCATTTTGTTTTTCTACTACTTGCTACAAATCTTTGACTTCCTCCTCTTCAAGCAAATCACTTGCCTTGGCCTTATTTGGTATATCATATTTCTTCTTATATTTCCTATCGTTTTTTCTTGGTTCACTGCTGAAGATTCTTTGTCTTTACACGTTGTTCTTGCCTTTCTCTTGAGTTCGGTTAGAGTCAATTGTTCTTCATCATCTTCCCCTCGATGAGTATTGCAAGTCAGCACCATGTTTGCTAACTTGCCAAATATAAATCTATTAATATCCTCATCATATAATGTTGAGGTTGCACAAAAACAGCATAGCCAAAGATGAATTATGACTAGACGAGCAACGCTCAAACGACTAGTGCTCAGATAACCAACACTTAGACGACCAAAGCTCAAATAACCATACATGAATAAGCATATGTCTTAGAACCTTACAAGAAGAAGATTAATAAAATATAATCATTCATTCTCTCATGAATCCTTGAAACCACATAAGTAACATGCTTGTACATTGGCTTTTTCATAAACAATCCCGTTTTTAGTTTTGGGGGTTAAGTTATAGAGAATTTATTAAAAAATCATTATTTTAAATTCTCTCTGTTTTTATATTTGTGATTTGTCCCTACTTGGCTTCAAAATATGCTTATGTAGTTATGCATAAGTTTGCAAGAATTTTAGAGTATTTTAAATGCCTAAGATGAATAGAAGACCAAACTAATCTAACACCATTTCTATTTAGGTGTTATCAACTTTGGTTCAATTGCATTCTTGTGTAGACTTTTTTAAAAATATTTGATGAATCATGTTTTTGAATCATTTGACTATATCCTTGCAAATTTTTAAATCATTTTGTCTTAATTTGATATGTTTTCGACATTCCTAAATGAGGGTATTTGAAAATAGTGAGTTGCAATTCAATTGAACCACTTAACTTGTGTTTTTTAGATTTATTTGATTTTTATTGATTGATTTGAACACCTTCCATACACCACATTAGCGTTAAGTTACATGCTCTAACTGCTTTTTTTAATAAAATTTTTATCATTCATTCTCAAAATTTTTGATATTTTCAACTGTTTTCTTGCATTTTTAAAACTATCTTGGTGAATTTTCAGTTTTCATCAAATTTCTAAAAATTAATGATTCACATATACTTCATTAAACCTAAATAACATGTTAATATAATGGTGTTAACATAAATAATCACATTTTTGTAACATTAAAAGAAGATAAGGAGCAATTTATATTATATTCTGCTCACATAAATATTTCATACCGCATTATCAAATTAAAAGTTGAAGTCTATTATTTGACCAACCATCCCATAGGTTTTGTTCATGAATTGGTATAGTTAAAACCTATTCAATATTTGGTATTTTTGGAATGAAATAGCAAGATGAAAATCAACAATGACATACAAGTCTAACCTAACTGAGTTAAGATAACTAAAATCAGGTCATATATAAAGACTACTTAATAGTATAGAGAATATATCATATTCGAACATCCAATAGTGGGTGGTCTACTATATTGTCATTAGACATTCAAACATCCTACTTTAGGACGTCTTGCTCTAGGTCATCTTTAAAACTGCACGTGCCTTATACATGAGAAAAAATCTAATTAGACAACATGCTAACAAAATCAATAAATGGGTACTTCAAAATTCAATACCATTCTTACCCAATCCGCCGTTAGAGTCTTGAATCACCATTTTCTTCACCATCCACTCCCAAGAGAATTGTTGTGAGAGGAAGAGGGGTGGATGGCGGCATTAGGGCAAGGGAGAGGGTGGGAGGAGAGAAAGAGAGATGAGAACGAGAGGACTAGAGTGTGCGAGGGAGAGAGAGAGAGAGAGAGAGAGAGAGAGAGAGAGAGTTAGAAGAGCAAGAAAGTGTGCTAGGGAGAGGGAGAGGGAGAGAGAAATTTGAGTGAGAGTGTACGAGGGAGAGGAAGAGAGAATAGGAGATTTGAGTGAGAGTGTGCAAGGAAGAGGGAGAAAGAACAGGAGAGAGGGAGAGAGAGTGCATTGACAAGAGACGGAGGGAGGGAGAGAGAGAGAGCTCATCTCAGGCAAGAGACAACGAGAGAGCGGAAGAATGGAGTCTGAGAATGGAGTTTGGGCGGGATTATCTAATCGATCCAAAATACTTGAATTGAATTGAGCAGCAACGAACGAATGGCCGAGATGTCACTCATGGAAACGAATGGTGATTATCAGGGTTTCTAGATTCAGGCTTGGTGAAACCGGGTTCCATTGAAGCATTCCTGAATTAAGTTCTACCATTTTTGTGTATACATGTATTTAAAATACCCTATGTTTATAAATTTCAAAAAATATATGCATATATATATATATTCAAAAATGGTAAAACTTAGTTGTTAAATATACTTTGATGAAGTGTATGAAGAAAAATAAATAAGATCTTTTAAATAATTTTTCTAAGGTGAGCTAAGCGAACCATTTGCTTAGCTTAGGCTAGCAAGAACATTCCTCTATTGACCTAATAATTGTTGCTTGTTTTCCCTGTGTGCAAAAAATTACTCCTAATAGTAGTTAAAGACAACCAAAAAAGTGGGTAGACTCAATCACATAGAATCCAATAGTAAATCATTGCTCCTTTTTTTTATTGCAGTGGTGGATAATAGCTACAATTTGTGTAGGTTATGCATTGGTCATAGATGAATTCTTTTGCTGGAGTGGCTAAAACACATTAATGAATTTTTTTCTAAGCATGTATTTGTTTAAAAGAGAACAAAAAGTTAAGAATAGAAATAGAATGAATATAATAAGAATAAAGCGGGAATAAAAAAAATAAATAGAGTAGTTATATTGATAGATAGAAAAATGAAAAATGATTGAAAAGATATAAAAATGATTAAAATATATAGAAAAAATGAAAAAAAATTAGAGTAGTTAAAGGTCAAATTTTTCATTCTAATTCCCCACATCCCAACCATGACTTGAATTTGGAGATAAAGACAATAATAACATGAGTTGTCATAGAGGAACTTAACCTTAACATGGTGATAAAGAAGACGACAATACTTAACTTTTGACAAATGCAAGAAGAGGAACAATATACATTCATTACCTAAGGATTAATGATTGATTCTACAGTTCTAAAAATCACAATTCACAACATTTGCTATGTTTGTTGATATTCCGAGGCTCTGATATATTTAGGCATGAATTGGAAACTAAATTCTTAAAATGTGAAATGATTATCAAAATATAAAAATTCCTCTTTTAAGTAAAAATGAAGAAGATGAGACCATTGATATCCAATTTATCCGCCTATTCAGCCACTTTTTATTTATTTATTTATTTTAAATATTAGGCTTTGGTTTACCACGCTGTATGAATACTACATAACCCTACATATAATAATAAGCCCATGTTTGTAAGCTTTTTAAATTTGTTTTTTTTATAACTTTTTGTTATGAGACAAAAAATTTTGCAAAAAGCAAAAGTTGCACCAAACTACCATGAAAGTAGATGGTTCTTTGATGTCCTATTTCGAAAATACAAGGCCAAACGTAGCCTTAGGCTTTGTTTGACCAAATGATAAGAATATTGTGCAACTTTATATTTAGCAGCACTTCAATGCAACTTGGTTTCACTAAGGCTGATGTTGGGAACCCTCCATCCAATCGTTGCTATTGACAGATGAAATTTCAGCTGTTTATGTGTAGATTGTTGTTGTGCTTCATGATATTCGAGTATTTTGGACCCAAAATAAATATTCAACTAAAAAACTCATTTTTGGCTGAAAATCATCCCACCCTGACACCACCTTCCCTTTCTCTCTCTCTCTCTCTCTCTCAGGCTCTCTTCTCCATTCCAAACATCAGCAGTGTTTCTGATATATATATATATATATATATCTTCTCCATTGTCCATCCCATCCCATCCCAAACAGTAGCCTCCTCACCTTCTACATCTTCTAACTCTCTCTTTTCCATCTCCTATTTGAATGGCCTTTACTCTCTGTCTCAATTTTTTGAGCTACTAAAATAACCTTCTTCTGTTCGTCTCTCTTCTAAAATGGGTACTACTATTCTTTGCTCTCCATTAGGTTATTTTTTGAATGAAATTTTATTTTTGTAATTTTATTTGGATGTAATCTTCCATTTAATGTCTTATTTAGGTTTTAAATTTGAGTTTTTGATACCCGTTTTCTAGCTTCTATGGCACGATTTTGCTCTTATGAAAGAAAATGAAAATTATTTTCTTACTCTTACCTAAGGTAGTAATTTTTTGAAGGCTACATACATTCCATTCACGAATGAGGTCTAGGGTTTAGAAGATGACCTAGAGTATGAAGTCTTAAGCTCACATATAAATAAAAAAGATAACCTAAAGTAGGATGTCTAAATATTGAATGATAATGCAGTAAGCAACCTCGAGTAAGACGTCCGAATGTCAGTATAGGAGATGATCCGGTATTGGATTTCTAAACATGAGATATTCTATGTGAGCCATTAAATGACTTCTATTTATGATCTATTAATGCTATTTGAGCTTGAATAGGTTTGACTACTATGTAATTATTGATTTTTGTCTTGCCATTCTATTTCAAAATACGAAACATGGAATCAACTAGTTATAGTTTTTAAACCACAAAATATATGAATGGAACTTGTGGGGTTGGTAGTAAAGCACAACTGTAGATTCTATTATTGGAATTCAAAAGATGACCCAATATGTCTTATACTAACCAATTCTCATATATTGGTCTGTTATTATGGATATAATCCAACCCTGTTTACAATACTGGTATAGTGCAATGTGTTAAGTTGTGTTATCATAAAATTTTTATTTGGAGACATCTAATAATAAGTCATCTGGAGAGACAATATCCTATGCAAAATTTGCAGACAACTGCCACTCGGTCATCCAACATCAAAACCTTTTAGATAAGAAAACATAGCAAAGAGTTACTTTTAAGAGTTTTGGAAATCTAGACCCAGATCTATTATTTCAAAAATGCAAGTGAATTTAAAAAAAGGTTCACATCTGCCAACGTCTACATGCCACATGAATATTCAAATTACAGTCACAAGGCACATGACATTCCAATACAATTTTAATCATTAGCAATTGGACATAAACTAATATCAAAATGTAATTATGTCTTATGCTTAATTTGAATAACTTGTAAAAAAGTAAAGAAATAGAGTTCATTCTTTGTCATCATTGTTCTCCATGTCCAAATCATCTTCAATTTTTTCAATAGGATGTCTATAACATTCATCTTTGACATGATAGATGCAAACTTGCCCATAATGAATGCTTTTAAATGACCGACCAATGATGTTTAATTGTTAGAGGACTCCAAATTCTCAATTTGAGCAGTTATGTTATGACAAGCTAGTTCATTCATCTGTGCTCTCAACACCCACTAGTTAGCATTATCCTTTCCCCATCACATTTGCAATAAAGATATCCTATGAATCCAATCATTATACTTCTAGATTTTAGTTTCTTCGCTGCTAACATCAATGCCTAAATGAAGGAATATCTTCAATAAGAAACAACCATATGATAGTGGAGACCGATTTGAACATGTAGTCTCGTGTATGTGATATATGATATACTTAGGAAGGATAATTTTCTTTTTCTTCTTTTAGCGTCTATATCATCCATGTATCACCAGTAGTGGAAGCCACTCTAGCACTAAAATGCAATGACTTGTGGTGCATAGAAATTTGATGGAATATCCTCAGTTCCAATGCCATTGAGGTAAAAACAATTGATTTCACTTCTATTAGTTGTTCAATGTTGCCAATTAGGCTAGAAAAGATAATTGATCAATTATCTTCATGCTCATCCGACTATTCCTCCTCGTTAGGGATTCCTAAGTTGGTCACGATAATCTCAGCTATCAACTGATTTTGGTGGTCATGAAGGCGAAATTGAGCTATCCCGACAAAGAGTGTAGTAGAATCTTCAAACAAGGTAAGGATAGCAAATAATGTCGTCTGCAGATAATAGTTTATGCCAACCTTGATATCTGAATAGCTTGCATATGATCTCTCTTGAAAAACCTCAAATTAACTAATTTGTCTTTTAGAATAGCTTGATTCTAAAAGCGCTTGACCCATCTCATTTGTGTGCCCCCTTGCTCTTTAAGATCTTCTTCCTCGATGGTGTTGTCTTCTTCCCCTAATTGTTCTTGGCCTCCTTTGTTAGCTTTTCCCCCATCCTCCTAATGTTGTAGCTCTTCCTTAGCCAAATTTAGTTGTTGTTCTTCTTCTTCCTCTTCCTGTATGGCCTCTTCTTCCATATACTTAGGAAGGCTAATCTTCTTTTTCTTCTTTTAGCATCCATATCATCCATGTATCATTAGCAGTGAAAGCCACTCCAGCACTTAAATGCAATGACCTGCATTACATACAAATTCGATGTAATATCCTCAATTTTAGTGCCATTGAGGTGAAAAAAATTGATTTCACTTCTATTAGTTGTTCAATGCTGCCATATACTTAGGAAGGATAATCTTCTTTTTCTTCTTTTAGCATCCATATCATCCATGTATCACCAGTAGTGAAAGCCACTCTAACACTAAAATGCAATGACTTGCGGTGCATATTTGATGTAATATCCTCATTTCCAGTGCCATTGACGTGAAAACAATTGATTTCACTTCTATCGGTTGTTCAATGTTGTCAATTAGGCTAGAAAAGACAATTGATAAATCATCTTTACGCTCATCCAACTATTCCTCTTCATTAGGAATTCCTAAGTTGGTCACGATAATCTCAGCTGTCAACTGATATTGGTGGTCATGAAGATAAAATTGACTATCCCGACAAAGAGTGTAGTAGAATCTTCGAACAAGGTAAGGATAACAAATAATGTCATCTGCAAATAATAGTTTGTGCCAACCTTGATATCTCAATAGCTTGCATATGATCTCTTTTGAAAAACCTCAAATCAACTAATTTTTCTTTTATAATAGCCTGATTCTAAAAGTGCTTGACCCATTACTCATTGCGTGCCCTCTTGCTCTTTAAGCTCTTCTTCCTCGATGGTGTTGTCTTCTTCCCCTAATTGTTCTCAGTCACCCTTGTTAGCTTTTTCCCCATCCTCCTAATGTTGTAGCTCTTCCGTAGCCAAATTTAGTTGTTTCTATTCTTCATCCTCTTCCTGTATGGCCTCTTCTTTTATATCCTAATTTTCTTACTATTCCTCTTCATAATATCTTCTACTTCCTCTACGACAAGTGCATCACTTGAAATGGACATATCTTGCATGATTTGTTTCTTCTTTTATTTCTTGTTATGTTTTCTTAGTACCACATCACCCTTGATTGATGAGTCTTTTGCTAAAAATTTTTGTGGTGTCTTGGTTCGGAGCTAAGAGAGCATCATTTCCTTTTCATCATCAAACCCTTGACGGGTACTATGAGTCCTCACCATATTAGCTAACTTGTAAAACATGAACCCATCAATGTCTCCATAATATAATGTTGACGTTTCACATCAATTGTATAGTGGAAAATAGATTGGATAGTATAAAAATAAGCAGACGACCAATACTCAGTTGGCCAACCATAAGAAGTCTAATACATTAGGAAGTAACTTGAAATCGAAAGTTTATTAAATCTCAATGTTGGAGGATCCTAGTATCCCATTCCTCTTATTTCTACAAAACTAATTTTGTAAAATAAAGAATGAGTTTAGTGAACTCAATAAAAAATATTATTTATAACACATGCTCTTCTAATATATGAACAACACAACTATAGAACTTGTATGATTATGCACATCCAACTTGCATGACTAATAACTTCTCAATAAATGAAAGGGGCCGATATGTAGAACTTGCAATTCTAATTCTTGGCTGATATCAAGTGTGGCAATGCTTTATTCCACTTCTTAAGTTTTTTTAGTCAAAGGGTATATGACGCACAGATTATAAATTGTGAGTAGGATCCAAAACAACTTCCTCGAGTCATTAAACTATAGACTGCAGTTGTTTAACTGAAATTCAAAGGACATTGAATATCCCCTAGGCTCAATAATCATATACATCATCTTTTTATCACACAGATTGCTTAAAATGGTGAAACACCAAAAAAATATATTTTACGATGTTGCCTATAAGGGCTCATTTGGTATTACGTAGTTGTGGGAGTGGGAGAAAAATCGTGGAACGGCTTCCTGCTCGTCATTGGGTACACCTGCTCTTGTATGGCAGCATTGGGCTTTGACATGATATTGGGTAGTATGGTTCTTGAGTATTGAGAAAATGAAATGGGAAAATGGTGATGGAAGGGTTGACCAAAAGTATAGCTGCAAGAGAACCAAAACCATAAACCTTAGCGGGCCGACACATGCTCATATTGGCGACGAGATTTTTGCTAGTGAAGCTATTTGCGGTATGCGCATGAAAGATCTGGCCAGGAAGGAGACTATGATGGACCACATCTTCAACACCCACGACCGAGATTATCTCCTCTAAGTCGTCATCAGATCATCATTTGAAGGGAATTCAGTTGGCGACGGTGTAAGATCAGGGCTCCCATAACTGGCTATTAGAGGCATCTTCTCCCTCTTCTCACCATGGCTGCCATCTTTTGTTCGATTTATATGGATTTTACCTGCCCTTTACTTTATGCTCTCTTTGTTTCACTGCTATCAGAATACAGTCCAAATAGGCTTGATATAAGGGGAACAAAGGTGGAAATGAGAAAACATTGGTTGCATAACTAGAAGCGCCTTCGGCGAACATCTATTTATTCCATCTTTCGCTCGATTTGCTCTCTGATGAATGACTTGATGCTCTAGACATGTGTCGGCTGACATACGAGCTCTTAGAAATGGAATACAACAAACCATAAACAAGAAAATCAAGTCGTCAGTAATTGATTTTAGCTTGAAAATAAGCCACAGGTATCTCAGGTTGACTTGATAGTGTTAGAGTTATACTCCTATAAGGTGTCCTAATTAGATAATAAGTCTTGGATTTAAAGATAGCCTAGTCATCTCTGAATTGCGTACGCAATCCGAGTTCAGGTAGAACTGCACTTCTAGTTGAGTCATGATGAGAAGGGCTCTATAAATAAAGGAGTCTAGGTCCCTCTCTCACACGGTTTACATCATTAGTGGTTCCCATCTACTGCTAGTATTAGAGGGAGAAGTGTTGAGGGAGAAGACCTCGTGCTCTACTCGGTCTACAGGTGGAATCTACACACACATGGATTCAGGTACGCTTCTGCATCACATGATTTCCAACATGTGGTATCAGAGCTCGCGTTTTGATTTTAGGTATTATAGATTTCACCCATAATATTTTATAATGCATGAAATATTTATTATTGTACTAGAATATTCATTATTGATGCATTAATCTAAGATATATATATGTATGCACTGTGAATGGATTGTTATTGTAATTATTATATGACAAATCCATGTATGGCATAATATTTTAGTAACTGAAAGAATATTAATACAGTTATTGCTAGCATGAGAGTTTCATTATTATTATTTGGCATGAATTTATTAGATTCGTTTATATTATCAGCCATATGCGATTGACGGCATGACTCATGAAAATCCATGTTAAAAATTCTGCCTAATGTGATTTTTAATTCTGGTTCAATTAAAGACACAAAACATGCTATTAAGAATTAGCCGGATAATATTTTGATGGATTTGGACCCATTAATCAGATTAAATAAATAAATAAATAAAATACCATGCCCGATGCCCGGATTCTATGCGTATTGCCGGAATCAGAGAAGAGGGAAATCTAGGCATGCAGCTGCCGAAACCCAAGCAATCTGTCGAAACCCGCGCCGCTGCCGAAATCTATGCATGCCTCTACCATCGTCGTCCCGATGCACGCAGGAAACAGCGACTACCGAAACGCATGCTGAAGCCCAGCGCCGGTTGTTGCTGCCGCTGATTTGCTGTTGGCGATGAAGACGATGGCGTCAGGCAGCGTCCTGGCGACGAAGCTTGCTGTTGCTACGGACAAGCAACAGCGTCATGGCGGCCGGAGACAACAACTCTATTGCTGTTCTTGATGGAAACGGCGGCTTTGCTGCAGCCGGAGATAACGACGGAGACGGCAATGGCGTGCGGCGGCCAGCGGGCAGGGGCTGAAGCCTCTGGCTACGGCGGATGGTAAACTGATGGAGACGCTGTTTCTACCGGCAGCAGCTACCGGGCGACTGGCTGGAACTGGAGAAGAGACAGCGTCGAGCCGCGGCCGGCGACTGGCGGTTGGCGGCTGGAGCGGACAGCAGTAGCAGGCAGCCGGCGGCAAGATGGGTTTAGGTGGTACTGGCGGCTAGGGCTTTTCTATTTTGGAAGAGATGGATATTTTGCATTTGACACCATGACTATTAATAATTTGCAAAATAGTTTCCCAGCTCATTTTCGGTTTGGGCCATATCCTGAGCCAAGTCCAGCAGGCCCATATCTAAGGTCAGCTCATTCCTTAGCCCAAAATAGGTAAGCATGCTTTGCTCCTGGGCTTTCATTTCAAGTATACCCACTAGGCCCAGCCCATATCCTGTAAGCCCATCTTTTAAGCCCAGGCTGTCGGCCCATTTCAGGAAGCCCATTTCACTTGGGCGGGCCAACTTCTTAAATCCGGCTTCACAGGCCCAAATCTGTAGCCCATTTTAGCCCATAACAGTGCAGACCCATGCCTAAATGGCTTATTATGAATCGTCTATACATTAATTAACATAATTATTGATCCTCTTATCCAAATTGAACGATCTAATAGTGGTTTTCTATGTTTTTGGACATTCTGAATCTAATGAAAGGGTTTGATTTAGCTAAATAGGTCTATAAATATGATCTTTTGAATATTTATGCAAATACATGCAAAATTTTGAATTATATGTGCAATTAATTCATGTGATTAGTGTATAAATGCCTAATTAGCAATATATATTTGTGATTTATTTCTTTCTAATGGATTCAACATTAATTCATATGATTAGTTTATAAATGCTTGATTAGCAATTTATTTATGATTTATTGCTTTCTAGTTAATTTTTTTTCAAGCATGCAATGTGTATATATAAATATGAATAATTATATAAATTATGATTATTAAATTTTATAGTGAGAATTACATTCCATGGCATGACTGGAGGTTGGT
>JAXCLR010000092.1:41430687-41461452 GCA_035584095.1 Annona squamosa
AGATTGAGAAACAGGAAATGAGGTCCATCCCATATGCTTCTGCTCTTGGGAGCATGATGTATGCGCAAGTTTGCACAAGTCTTGATGGGACTACTTGGAAGATATCAAAGCAATCCAGGAATGGAACATTGAAAAGTAGTAAAGAAAATAATGCGATATCTCCAAGGAACTAAAGATTATAAGCTCACATATGCGAAAACTGATCAATTAGAAGTGATTGGTTACACAGATTCAGATTATGCTGGTTGTACAGATAGCAGAAGATCCACGTCAAGCTATGTTTTCTTGTTAGCTGGTGGAGCAGTTTCATAGAAGAGTGGGAGACAAAATCATGTAGTCGACTCTACCATGGAAGCTGAATTTGTCGGCTGTCATGAAGCATCCTCACATGCACTCTGGTTGAGGAAATTTATTTTAGAGCTTAAAATTATGGATTCTATCTCTAGGCATCTGAGAATCAGTTGTGACAATTCATCAGCGATTAGCTTCTCCAATTATAGAAGAATTACTGTCGCTAACAAGCATATTAATGCTAAGTTTATGTCAGTACAAGAAAGGATTAATGATCATCTAATATCGATTAGTTTTATTGGTACTGCTGACATGATTGCTGATCCCATGACTAAGGCCTTGGCACCTAATGTCTTCTCTGGACATGTAAGAAATATGGGTCTTGTTATGTAGGACAATTATTGATGTAATCGATACATTTTGAGATCTCATGTTGGCTGATTATTTTCTTTTGTTTCAATATGATATTTTGTTGACAATTTTATGTGTTTGGAAACAAAAGATTTTATCTATTTGATATTAATGTGGGACATTAAAATCACATAATTGTAAAATCTGCCATTAAGAACTTAGTTAAGTAAGTTTGTTAATATCGTGATGCATGGAAGGAAGTATGTTTATATTGCATATAACCGCCGTGATCTATGTTAATAAATTTTCTTAATTTAAGTATTAAAGTTGGATTGCGTATGTAATGACTAGGGCATGTTTTTCAAATGAGTGCACTCGTCCGGTAGTTTTTCAAATGTTAAATCTAAGGATTATATTTTAATATAATTTTCTTTTCTTTCTTAATTTTATTTTTTTTAATTAGGACAAGTGGGAGAATGTTAGAGTTATACTCCTATAAGGTGTCCTAATTAGATAATAAGTCTTGGATTTAAAGATAGCCTAGTCATATCTGAATTGCATACGCAATCCGAGTTCAGGTAGAACTGCACTTCTAGTTGAGTCATGATGGGAAGGGCTCTATAAATAAAGGAGTCTAGGTCCCTCTCTCACACGGTTTACATCATTAGTGGTTCCCATCTACTACTAGTATTAGAGGGAGAATTGAGGGAGAAGACCTCGTGCTCTACTCGGTCTACAGGTGGAATCTACACACACATGGATTTAGGTACGCTTCCGTATCACATGATTTCCAACAGATAGTAACTGATTTCATATTACAAATTGTTTCTAGCGATACAAGAGAGCTAGTTTTGCTCTATATTACTATGAATATTGAAATGAGAAATTCAGCTGCTAGAATAAACGAAAATCGTGCAAATTCATATTTAATTACTACTGATTTTTCTACGAAAACATAGACACCATCCTTCCACGTCACATCAGATTTTTGTACATTTTTAACAAAAATTTTGTTTCATTTCTCCCTACAACACTACCCCATAGTTTCTCACCATATTCTGCAATTGGATGCGGTCTAAATAATAGCTTAAGAAGAAAAGCAAAGAAAAAAATTGAAGAAAATAAGCGATGATAAAGAATCTGCTCTTAGCAAGCAAGAATAACTTCCATTTGTTTATTTATTTAGCTCAAAGAGATTAGAAAGATGCACTACATTTCATATGCAAGGGCAAGAAAACCCATAACACTTGATGGTTGGCAGATGCATAGAAAAAAAATGACATCCAAAAATGAATCTAGGCTTACTTGTATGCATCGGGCCTGCTAGTTTAGATACTGCCAAGCTAGAATACATTTCAGATGAAGATGTCTAATATGCTTAGATGTCAAAAATGTAGTCAAAATGTTCTTCCTCTATTTTTTCTTATAAAAAAATATAAGGGAGGACAAATGGTCAGAGCAGGATGCCACAAAAATATTTGCTAGGTGTGTTTGGAAAGTAATAAAACTTTTGAGTGAAAATTTTTTAGTGTAAAAGTTTTTGAAATTAGAGAAAATAGTATAATATAATAGGGGTAATGATAAAGAATAAATAAAATAAAATTAAAATAGATAGGTTAGTTGTATAAAACATGATTTTATTGTTGGTAGTTTGTATACAAAGATGTGAAAAAATAAATAAAAATAGGCATTTGTAGAGAGTAGATATAATTTTAGATTGATAAGTTTTTGTTGAAAATTTTTGTTGCAAAAGAAACACATTTGGAGATTATAATTTTTTTTTTACAAATATAACTGATGGTGTCGAATAGAATTTATTTAACATTTCAAATTTTGTGCCACGTTTGGTAATCCACGTGGGATATGTGGCATAGGAAACCATGGAAGCACGATTTTCGAGGTTCATTATTAATCTACCAATCATCATCTTTTTTCACTTTTACCCTTATATTCTTATCATTTTTCTATCAACTACCTTCTAACAAACCTATTTATTCTAACTTTGTTCTTATCATTTTATATCAATCACACAAATTTTAAAATATTTTATTTTCTACTGCCACCCCATCCTACATTTTCCACAACTTTCACTTTCCCAAATGTCCCCTTAAATACCTGTATCTATATGTGAGAGTGGTGAGGCTGTAAGCAAAGAGGGTAGCTGGTATTGCAACAATCTAAAGAGAAATGTTTTAAGACAAATTAACAAGGATATGATGACTATAAGGGTTTTTGTTAATTAATATTATGAAAATTAATTAATTTAATGACATCAATTCAACATGATTTCTAGATTTAGAAATGAGAGATGGTTGGTAATTTCTTGTTATTATTATTTGTTGATTGAATGAAACATATACAATCACTTCTATCTAAAGTATTATGCTCTAGTTATTAGAATCGACATGGATCATGATGCACAACCAAGCTCCGAAGACCATATCCAATCTGTTGACTTAAACAATGACATTAAAGAGTATTTGGATGAGGAGACCATGATAGTTGGAGCAGTAGCCATGACAATTGCACAAGAAATGCAAAATCATGCTAATCGCCTAAATTCCAATGGGAGCTATGGACAACTATGACTGCTTTTCATAGATACCATGATTGGATATGGAGATACAAAGTGTAAAAATCATATTAGAATGAGTGCATTTGCCTTCAGACAATTATGCGAAAAAGTCAAGACAAATCAGTGGGTTGAGTGGCATGCGGTTTCTCACCATAGAGGACCAGATGATAATTTTCCTACATACCCTCTTTCATACTGTTAAGAACTAAAGTATCAGAGGTTACTTTTATTGATTTGGAGAGATAGTATATCAACATTTTCATAGATGCTTGGACACTATTCTGAATCTCCAAGATAAAGTATTTGAAAATCTTGGACTAGGCACACATCTAATGATAGCAAATGACCCTACGTTGTCATCGTATTTCCAGGTACATGTTTGAAAACTACAAACTAATTCTCTACTTCTACTTCTTTAGCTTTCAATTTACTAATCTATATCCATGACCCATTAGGGATGATAGGATCACTTGATGGTACCCACATTTTGACCACATCACCACCAAGTCCAACCATAACTTGGTGAAATAGATATAAAAAGCTTACTCGAAATGTTCTCGTCGTATTTGATTTTTATTTGCAATTTGCATACATATACGCCGGATGGGAAGGGCATGCACAAGACAATAAAGTATTGAAAGGAGTAATAGATGACATTGATGATCCATTCAAAGTTCCTTCAGGTGCATTTTATAACTTTTTAATAGAGGAGCTACTTTGACTCTTTCTATTAGGCACGCAAATGTACCCTAAGCATTGTTTTGGTTATGTGGATTTAAAGGGTCTTATTACCTTGTTGATCTGGGGTACTTGCATTGCCCAAGCTTCACGGTGCCAGATAAAGGCGTCCGTTATCACTTACAGGAATATGAAATAGGTTGTGTGCCTGAAACGAGTAGGGAGTTATTTAACTACAGACATGCGAAGTGGAGAGTACATATTGAGCAATTATTTAGCATATAGAAGGGTGAATTCTAATATTAAAATCCACTACAAAGTACCCCTACTTAGTCTATATTAAAATCATAGTAGCTGGTGCTATCCTCAATAACTTCATTAATTTGGTAGATGGACCAAAATTACTTGCTGATCTACAAAGGGGGATAGATGCTTCAATGAATACACATGATGAAGAAATTGAGGATGAAGAGCCAACAATGATCAGAGGCTTCCTCGCAGATGCCTTACAGTCCTTGATGACATTGCTCAACGAATATGGGTTGATTTTCAGAGGAATTAAGCATAAGCTATTACTTTATTCTATACGAACAGACATGATTTTTTTCTGTGCTCATATACGTGAAAACTGTTCTTTCAATTCCATCACTTACTGCACCTGTCGGAAGTGTAATATCCTATTATTGCAATCTTCAAAAATTTTATTTCTGTTTACATGAGATTTACATATCCTTAGTGTACTGACTTTGTTATGACAAGTCTTCTCAATGGCACCGTAATATTGTGAACTCTTGATAACATATTTCATTTAACTATTTTCAACCTTCATTCTCATGATTGAGTTGCTAATAATTTTATATTGTTTATCATTAATGTGTTTAGTATCAAGTACATATAAATGTCATGGACCCAATGATGTCTATATCAAGCCCAAATGAATCGGAATAGGCCACTATTGATTCTGGTGGAACAGATGCTATAGTAACTGGCATAGGAATTTTTCGATGGAGAGACGATTATGATCGGAGGCTATTAAGGACCTTAGTAGAGCATAGGCGAACAGGGAAGATCTGTGGCAAGACTTTAAAGAATTGAGGCCTCAAAATTTGAACATTCCAATTATATGGGAACACGTCCGCAATAGGTGGCAGCATTTTAGGGACATCTATAGTCGCTAGTCAGTAGTCAGGAACAAGACGTGAATGGAATGGACCGAGGAGACAATGATGTTTGATGGACCCGATGAAATATGGAATGAATTAATTGCGGTAAGGATCTATTTATCTATATCATATTCTAGACGATGCTTTACATATACATAAATAAATTGTTAAATTCATCTCACCATTTGTTGTGAATTCAAATTAATCTGAAGATTGTAGCACTACAAAATCAGCCTCAAAAGCATAGTTGGGACCAATCTAGACGAGATCTACAGGTCTGATGTGTCAACCGGAGCCTTTACGTGTGGGCGGCGTGGAGTATTACATTGGCAGCGACTTGACATTGATCAACAACCGAGTAGTAGAGAAGGCTTTAAATTAAACGATGAGGCTCCTTCCACAAAGGAAACAACCCTATTGCCTTATGTTGGAACATCAGCACAATCACCTCAACGACAAGTACGAAGTATACGTAGGAAACCCTCAACCCCAAATGAAGATATGGCTGGGGCAATGACTAGATTCATGGATAAGACAAGAGGCGTGCCGATTGGGCAGATTTCAGTGCCACCCGACAAACTCGAGGCAGCAATGAACCTCCTATGAGATCTTAGTATAAGTGGCGAAGATGCGGGAAAACTAGGAATACACTTTGGATCTCGTCAGCAAGATGCTACTATTCTTTGAACCTCTATTGTATGCTCCCGGATGCATATACTTATTTAAATTTTTTTTTTTCCAATAGTGTTAATCTATGCGTATAAATTTTTACCATTTTTGAAGATTTTTAAATATTTATTTTGGATTTTTAAAAAATCAGTAAAATACCATTGATTTTTAAAAATCTGAAATAAATATCTAAAAATTTCCAAAAATAATAAAAATTTATACATACATTAAATACACTTAGGTTAACAATTTAATAAAAAAAAATTTTAAAAAAATTTAAAAAATAAGTATATGCACCCGGAAGCATCAAGGCTCAATGCTCCTGAGAGCATAAGATCAAAATCCCTACTCTTCTAACCATGCAGACTGCTAACCAACAACTATAGTTTGTGCGATAAATATTGATGCACATGTAGTGCACTGAGCATCATTCTACATTAACTGATAATCTAATGGGATATTCGAACTTTAAATTGCTGCTATCATTACCTCCTTAGTCATGACTGCCTTGAGGATGTTGTTATTTCTATGATTGAACATCTGTATTTTCACTTATGAATACGAGGAGTAGCTCTATTTTTATGAGACTTCAAGTGTATGGAGAACATTTGATTACACTTTCCTTTACCATTATGCTATTATTTCATCTCTCAATAGTATTCTCTCCTCTTTGAAAACATTGGTTGAATTCTTTTACAGATTCATTTATGGCGCGAGTATATGTCGTGTTCATTGAACGTGCTGCTGGCATTTACGGCTCATGGCCAGAAGCTCATGCACAAGTCAACGACTATCTAGGTGCTTGTTATCAAGTCCTTTTTTGATTGTGAATCTGCAGTAGATGTATATAAAAAATTTGTTAGCGCTGCAAAATCAGATGAGAAAGTAGCAGTAGTTATTAACATACTTGAATGTGAGAGTTGCCTCGAGGGTCCTAACATACATATCATCAATTAATTTATGTGACAGTAAAACTTATGGTAAGAAGACAGTATAGGATTTTGATCTTTAGGGCCTGCTCGTAGTCTAGACATTTAATAGAACTACATGTATGAAGTATTGGTACTTAGATGTATGCAACAACTCATTTAGGATTTTCAATTTCATATTATGAACTTATCTCCATGCACCAACCAAGCCGACTCTCAAAGACAATTTTGCATGAAAGCTTGTTTTGAATGCACGATCTTGTATTAATCCAAGATTTTTAAAAATCATTTAATAATTTTTATGATGGGATATTTACACTAACATGATTTTATTTACACTAATTGAGATTTTCTAGTTAAATTTTTTATGAAGAATAAAAGCTTTATATGAAATTGAAATTTTTTAAAGGACTTAAAATTTTAATTTTTATAAAGGTGTAATATTGATTTCTAGCATTTAGTTCAAGTATTATAATTAATAAAAATGAGCTTCAAAAGTGACATTTTGTTAGTCACCATAATTGATGGAGTAAATTTTAATAACAGAAGATGAAGAAGAAACAAAATTATATAAATAGAAAATTTTATTATTAGTATGCGAGATGATAATGGAATATAAGGTAGTGCCGGTTATAAAATGAAAATGTTAAAATAAATAGAAAAATAATGCAAAGCGATGATAGAATCTATAATAAAAAAAATTTCTATTTATTTTACGTAAACAATAACTTTTAATGTTGGCTTTATTTACAAATTTGTTTCTAATTGAATAAAATGAAAAGGGAATGAGATGAAATTTTGGTTGTTCTCAAAAAATTTAATTTTAAATTTAATATCTTATTTTCCAATACATGATAGTTCTACTTTTTTAAATACTTATTCTTCAATATACGTTTTAAGATAAGTAGAAGGACGAGGATGGAAAGAGTTTGCACTTCCTTTTAAAAATCTATTTTTATATCCTTTTTTGGCATTTTAAATATATAATAGTTTAGTTTTTTAATGATAAATAATATTTTCCTATTCTCAGATAATTAATGTTCTCCTCAATGTATCATTGTCATATTCTTGCTTCCAATTTCAAATATTTTCACGTATTTTTCAATAATATTTTATTAGAAAAGATTAGAATTTTAATACGTTGATATTATCATTTCACTGCTATAACTGTTTTAAGAGATTAATTTAGACTCATTTTTCTCAATCGTAAGGATGGGTCATCATGAGTGCGTGTGCATCATGTTGATTGCAGATCAAAGCAGGAGGTGGGGAAATTGTCGATTGCTGTTGGAGTAGTAAACGTGGAAACAGAGGCTGCACAGTATACGAAGAGCAGGGCCATTAATGGTGGATAGGCTGCTCGGCGTTAGGCATAGGTGGCGGCTCCCTTGCCATGCCACATTTTCTCCCCATTGCAAAATACCAAACGTCCCCTGAGAGAAGCTTGATGGAAAGTAATATCAAAAGTTCATTCAGTGGAGCCCAACGCCGTAGTGCAGTTTGTGCTCACGTCAGGCAGTATGATAGGATGTCCTGGTTTCGATCTCGGTTGGGAACATGGTCTCTCATTTTCTGGACGTTGCACTTTTAGTTTACATTTGTGAAAAACATTGAGAAAAATACAAATCAAATAAAAGAATTGTAATATATGAGACATCAAAAAAAAAAATTCATTCAGTGTAAGTCTTGAGTTAGATTAGAAACTTGGCTAGAAATGAGTGTTTTAGAGTTTCCTAGAGATATACAACTTGCTAGCATTCCTCAAGATAAAAAAAACTCAATTTTAATAAGAGACTCATAAAAGCTATACAAATGCAAGAGTTGCATAATTTCGCATGACTGTTTCGTAACGTATGATTTGATTTAGCAGAGACTATTTTGTTCAAAAACGAATTGTTTATTGCAAAATCATTTTTACATTAGTACTAAGCAAATGAAGATATAAGATCATTCATAAAATTGCAGTAACCAATGAAGAAAGAAAGATTTGGATACTTTGTCATCAAAGAAAGTGAGACTCCATACTTCAATAAATCTAGTTCTAATTCTGACAAATGATAACAGTAAATTCATTTTGTCGAAATTCGTACATTCTTTTTCACAAATTAAATGAAAGAAGTGTTATCCCCATTGTTATCAATAATGCTGGTGATAATACCCATTCCCCAGGTTAGTGATGTGCAATATGCAAGATGATGCATTTACTTTCTTTTATACATTTTGATGCATCCCATCATTGGCAAAATTTTATGATGCTGCAATTCTGAAGATATTTTGAGTTTCGCTACTAAATGAATGACATTGCACAAAATCCATGAAGCTTCACATTACTGACATTTTACAAAATTCAAAAAAAGAAAAAAAAGACATACATTGCACAAAGTGGTTTGAAATAAGGAGTTTTAATTTGGGTTTTTTGAAATCTAAAATAAAAAATAACGCCGCGAGAATAGATGCATAATTTTTTTCAAGATTGTACTCATGTGAATAACTCAAGCAATTTTTTAACCCGAGACATGGAACTTGTAGAGACATGGCGTCAAATCTCCAACTTCTATCAAATTTCTGATTATAAAATAAAAACAGAAAAATGGAGGACATTGTGATAAGAAAATCATAGTTGGGTATTTTGGAATCCATTACCATTTTCAGAGAATCCGACATTAGGGATTGGAATTGCTCCTGCGTCCTATTGATCGTCGTTTTTTCTCCGGGCTTATGTAGAGGAGGACGGAATTCAAGAAGATGGAGTAAAGAGAGCAGATGAAGATGGTTAGAGAAATGTTGCGAGAGTGAGGGCACTTTTGGGGGGTGAGAAGGGAAGTGACAAGAGCGGCTATGAGAGGAAGAGGTGGGAGGGTGGCATTTGGGCGAGACGATTTTCGGCCGAGATAATGTAGAAGAGAGCCTGTGAGAGAGAGGGAGGGCAATGTTTGGATGGGACGATTTTCAACCAAAAATGGGTTTTTCAGTTGAATATATATTTCAGGTACAAAATACTCGAATACCAGAAGCACAACAACGATCTAGGCATGGATGGCTGAGTTTTTGCCTGCCAGCAGCAACAGTTGGATGGAGGTTCCCACCATCAGCCTTAGTGAAACCTGACTGCACTGAAGTGGAATTGTTTAATTATTTTTTCATATATTCATATGTAATCATCTTGATTTTCAATCATTTCTTAACAAGTATCCACGTAACTAATCTATCTATTTTAATTTTATTCTTTTTAGTCATCATTATTACTCATCTCATATCATATTATTTTATATTATTTTATCATAAACTTTTCGTCCAAAAATTTTATCAATTTTGAGACAAAACCTAAATGTTTAAAACTTCAATTCTCTTTCTATTTTATCTATTTTTAAAATTTTAAATAAAATATAAACTAAATTCAAAATATTGGTAAATTTAGAATTATTTATTTTATTAGCATATTAATTTTCACTCAAATTGGATATACATATGACCCCCATTTAAAAATAGTACAAAATCAATGTAATAAAATAGTTTGACTTAAATAACAATTTTAAAGTTGTTTTCAACATATAAACTAGTTAAGACTTTATTTATACATGGATAAATAATTATATAAAATACTAATATATTTTAGTGCATGAGGGCCCATTTTTATCCCAATTATAATATGAATTATGATACAAGAGTGATTATATACATTATGATGTAAGCTAAAATACAACATTCATTTATTTTTATAATTAATTTTATTTTTTAATTTTTTCTTGACAAACATGTTTTTCTAAATATATTTAATATATATACCAAGTTTTACCATCTTATAATATTCTTACCTATTTATTTTTAAAGTCAAAATTTTAAGGGTGAGAAATGACTTAAATGTCCCTTGAAATTGATTATTTTTAAAAATAAAAAAACATATTATAAAATTACAAAAATTAGTATATGTATTAAATATACTTAGGAAAACATGTTTATAAAAAATTAAATAAAATAAATAAAATAAATGAATGTTGTATTTTACTATAAAATACATCATAATGTATATAATTTGGCTCAATCGAATAAATGCTATATATATGGGAATGCTTTTATGAAACCTGTCTTTTATATGACCTCAATCATTTTTAATATATTGATAGTTGATGCAAAATCTACTCTATTTATTGCATTTAACATCATTTATATTAACATGGAATCCCTCTTAATTTTTATATAATTATATATAGGCCTTATCTATGAATGTATAAAATCAACGTAATAAAATAATTTAATAGTTAAGAAAAAGTTATTAATGGTATTTTCAACATCTAAACTGTCTAAAATATCATTTCTGTGGATAAAATTTTTTATAAAGTATTATCACTTCTATATGGATAAAAATTTATGTAAAGTATTATTACATTCTAATATATGTGTAAGTGTATTTAATCATTTTTTTATAACTTATACACATTTTTTAAGCAAATGCGGCTCACACACATCTTTAATTTAGATGACACTCGGTATCCTTAGTAAATAAATAGTGTTAAATATAATGAATGGATTAAATTTTTTATTAAGCATCAAAATTTAAAATTCTAAAAGACTTACTGGAACCACTATGTAATGTGGTTACGTAGAAGCTGTGGCCACGCGCAATCTTACAAATTGTGGAAAACGATATGATGCCTGCAAAAGATTGTATTTTGGATTGTCTTTTTCGTTGTTGCATTAATAGTGTGTGCATCCATCACTTTCACATGCGAAATAAAACGTAATAGACTCTCACAACCATTAATGCCAGTAATCTGGATGATTAAACGGAATGAGATGCGATTGGAATCAGATGAAGAAATGTGAAGAGGATCATCCTAAGGTGGTGTAGAGGCTAAGTCAAACTACCTCTTACATGTGTCCACCCTCATGTCTCCATGTTGCCCATATTCTTCGACACATCTAGCTTGTAATGCCATAATTTACAAAATATCTTAAAAATATGGGATCTTAACAAATAGATGTGGCGACTTATAAAAGGAAGCAGAGTCTATAAGATGGGGGACTCAAGACTCCATCCAAGATTACACTTCTACTTTCCCCAAAACTCCTAAATGATCTCAATCTTCAAGGAGTACCACGTTCACAAATCCATTATCGTGTGAAGGACCTTTTTGGAACTTCTAAACTTGGCGCCGTATGTGGGAATTGTAATTAGAAATCTGTTTCTCATTTTCTTTTGCCACTCATCTTTTCATTTTTTGTTTCCCCCTTTTCCTCTACCATGGAGTACAACTAGTCCGTTTCTTACTTGGAGAACGTCGCGCAAAGGGGTGACACATACCAAAATACAAAGGGAGCCTCTACTGGAACTAATTCTAGAGAAATGGATCCTAATATCATTATTACCAACGAAGATTTCCATGAGATGCTAACCACATTACAAGAATGGAAAGCTAAAAAACAATCGACCTCCTCATCACCCCATCAAACGGTGACCTTGGCTTGCAAATCCCAATGCAAGAACCTGGTGGTAATACTTCTACCCATTTATCGCAACTCATCAATACTTCTGGATATTCATATTTCATCCCTGAAATAAAAAATGAGCCTCTCCCCCATAAGTTCAAGCATGTGGTCATCAAACCCTACAATAGACACTCTGATTTTTAAGATCATATTGATACTTGTTACATAAATGATGACCTAATGGGTCTGTTTGATAACATAAAGTGTTGGGCGTTCATTAGCACTTTAGAAGGTAAGGCTAGAGCATGGTTTTGTAGCCTGCCTCTAGTATCAATAACCTCCTTTGACTCTTTCTCTGAAAGCTTTATAGTACAATATATAAGTAACATTATACAAGCCAAGAGACCTTCAGACCTTTACCAAGTTTGATAGAGAAAAAATGAACCTTTATGAGAATATGTTGATCGCTTCAATCATGAATGTACTTTAATTCATAGATTTGACTCCTGAATTTATCAAAGCCAACTTCATCGTAGGACTATGCACCAACAAGGTATGCATAGAACTCAAGGTGCACAAACCTGAAACAGTGGGTGAATTATTTAGAATTGTAAATAAGTGGATGAATGACCAACAACCTTCAAACAAAGGGGGACAAAAAGGACCCCCTTTTCATCACTCAGGTATGAAAAATATACCCCACTGATCACTTCGCAAGACAAAGTCTTCCTCACCATTAAAGACAAAGGCCTTTTAAAGAAATCGAATCAAATGAGGGCTTCTCTAGAAAAGAGGAAAATCTCTCATTGGTGCGCATACCATGAAGATCACAGTTATTCCTCAGAAAGATGTATACAATTGAAGAACGCCATCGGAGACCTCATTGGAAAAAGGCATGCTTGCCCAGTTTGTAAAGAAGATCGAAGAAAAGACCTCCATTATCGCTTTGGAACTAGGTTCTGGTTCCAAGTATGAATCCTCAAATACCTTCACACATGGAGTCATCTCCACTATCCATGGAGGAATTGCTTTTGGGGTAATACCCACTCTGGAAAGAAGAGGTACATATACTCAAAGCTAATATCGAACAAGAGACCCCGAATACACTTTCTATATTAGTGAGAAAGAACCTTTGCACATGCCTCATGATGATGCCATTATCATCAAGGTTATTATGTCAAATTGGACAGTCTATTGAATTATGATTAACATAGGTATCTCTGCCGGCATCCTATTCTTCAAAGCATTTGACAAAATAAAGAAGTCAAAGAAAAATTTGTGCCCCCGCATTAGACCACTGATTGGATTCACAAAAGATGAAGTATCTGTAGAAGGATTAATCACACTCTCTTTTATGATTGTCAGTACACCACAACAAACAACTATTGAAATTGACTTCTTGGTCGTTAATATCCCATTTGCTTACAATTCCATCATTGGATGACTAACCCTTAACAAACTACAGGCCATTATGTCAACTTAACATTTTTGTGTCAAGTTTCCCAAAACTGCAGGAGAAAGCATTATGAGAGGAGATCAGAAAATGACATGTCATTGCTACTTGGAAGCTTGTAAAAGGAAACAGCTTGTGGATTTCACATTGCCATTTGATGATGTCGAACCTATAAGTGCTATCAACACTGGGAACACCACACTCCAACATGTCATTATAGGTACATTTACTCAAATCACATTGAAAAAATTTCTACATACTAATATTGATATATTTGCACGGAACATTCTGCATTCATCCATACCTAACCACAAACTAAACATAGACATAGAAATCAAACGAATAAAACAAAAAAAAAACTTTACATCTAAAGGACAATGAATAATTGCACAAGAAATAAGCAAGCTATTATCAACTCATTTCATTAGAGAAGTCCAATACCTTAATGACTATCCAATATAGTTCTAGTACCTAAGCCTAATGGCAACATATGTGTGTTGATTATACCAACTTAAATAAAGTCACTCCAAAAGACAGCTTCCCATTGCCTAACATTGATCAATTAATTGATTCAACTATTAGTTACAATATCTTTATTTTCATAGATGTCTTTTTTGGATATCGTCAAATCAAAATAGCCAAAAAAGATGAAGAAAAAACTTCTTTGATTACCCATAAAGGAATAAATTGTTATAAGATAATGCCCTTTGGGCGCAAGAATGCAGGTGTTACATATTAGAGGGTAGTAAATAAAATCTTTGCATAGCAGATTTGCAAAAACATGGAGGTCTACGTTGATGATATGATAGTCAAAAGCAAAGACCTTATACAATACATAAAAGATTTAGAAGAAAATTTTGCTACTTTGCGATATTTTAATATGAAATTGAATCGAGAAAAATATATATTTGTAGTAACCTTAGAAAAATTCTTAGAATTTATTATTTCTGAGAGGGATATTGAGGTGAACCAACTAATATAAAAGCCATCATAGATATGGATACACTTAAAAATAAAAAAGACATACAAAAACTTATGGGACATCTTATCGCATTGCATAGATTTATCTTAAAATCTGCTGACATATCTTTGTCTTTCTTTAAGATTCTGAGGAAAGATGAAGATTTCGAGTGGATAGCAGAATGCAAATCTACCTTTCAAGAATTGAAGTAGTCTCTTTTGAAAGCACCATTACTAATAAAGTCAGTAATAGGAGAAACTCTTTTTATTGATTTATCAGCTTCAAATAATAACATTAGTGTTGTATAAGTGGGATTGAATTATGGAATTCAATATCCCACATAATATGTTAGTCAAATTTTGCATAATACAGAAACTCGTTATTCTTTATTAGAAAAATAAACTTTTACACTTTTAATTACATCCAAGAAATTACACCACTATTTTTAAGCTCATACTATCATTGTCTATACTTACCACCTATTGCAACAGCTTTTATACAAGCTTGAGATCTTGGGAAAATTGATGAAATGGGCACTGAAATTGTCACAATTTGACATACAATTTTAACCACTTAGAGCAATAAAAGGGCAAGCACTTGTTGATATACTAATTGAATTTACAAAGGCCCATCATTGCATTGATGATGCAAACAACCCTCTTTGCCTCAATGAAACTGATAAACCTATCATTGCAAATACTGGCACACCTATGGCTGAACAATGAGAGTTATACATTGATGGAGCATCCAATAGATTGAGTAGTGGAATTGACCTTCGCATACTCACTCCAAATGAAACTAAACTAGAAGTCTCAATTCGATTGTGTTCAGTGCCTTTAACAACGTTTTTGAATATGAAGCCTTTTACCAAGGATTGAACATCGTCTCATCCCTTAAGGTAAAACACCTAAAATTTTTCTCTGATTCCAATTTAGTGGTCAATTAAGTTAAAGGACACATTGAATCAAAATACGATGACATGATCTCTTACACACCATTTTGTAAAGGCCTCATCAAATAAATCTTCCATTTTTCCATTCAGAAAATACCTCGAGAGCAAAATACCCATGTTGATACCTTAGCCAAATTAACTATTAGCACATTGTTTGACATACTAATACCTATTTGTCACTCGAAACTGCCAAGTATCACCTCTAGCCAAGTCAACAACCCTTGCTGAAAAGGCTCCATTATACAATTCCTCAATAATAATTACCTAGCCGATGATGACAAAGAGGCAAAATGCATAAGGAGAGAAGCAATCCACTATACACTTTGTCAATAGAGAGCTTTACTGTAAATCTTTTTCTACCCCATTGCTTCATTGCATCTCACTCATAGAAGTCCCTATAATCCTAAAAGACCTACATTAAGGCTGTTGCGGCAACCACTTAGGATGACGTACCCTAGTGCACCAAATTCTCTATGTGGGATGCTACTGGCCCTCCTTCTAAAAGGATACAAAAGATTATGTATGCAAATGCATTGCATGCCAAAGGTACCCCCCATTTTCCTATATTTCTGCTACCCTATTGCAACCTATTTTCAAAACATGGCCTTTTATGAAATGAAGCATAGACTTAGTAGGACCTTTACAGATTGCTCCTAAAAATCTTAAATTCATAGTTGTTGTCATTGCTTATTTTTATAAGGGTGGAAGCAGCTAAAGCCCTTAATTCCACACCTCCATCCAAATAATTAATTTTATATGGGATCAAATAATATGCAGATTTGGCCTTCCCAAACCATTATCAAGAATATTGGAAAGTGATTCGATAGCTGACACTTTAAAGAATTCTGCACTATCAACAATATACAACACAAATTTGCTTATTTTGCATACACCCAATTCAACGAACAAGTCCAAAGAACTAAAAGGAACCTTCGAAGAAACCCTACAAAAAAGATTACAAGATGAACATAAAAAGTAGGCAGATGTCTTACCTAGTGTAATTTTGGCCTATAGTGCCACTCTTAAAAAAGTGACAAGTTACACCCCGTTTAAACTTGAATATGGCACAAAGGCAATCCTCCTTGTTGAAATATCTCATTCCAATTTATCATGTTTCTCAAATACTAACAACAACAAAGACACAAATCAAAATGGAAAATTTAGATCTTTTAGAAGAACTCTGAAATGAATTTCCACAAAAGCTTAATCTCTACCAACATCAGTTAGCTCATCATTTTAACAAAAAAAATTAAAAAAGCAAAACTCATGTTGTAGGCAATCTAATCCTACGAAAAGCAATTTTCTTATTAGAGTACAACTATCATAAATTATCCCCAAATTGCGATGGCCCATTTCACATTCGAAAATCATTTGATAATGGGTCATATGAATGAGAAATGATGGAAGGTCAACCCATATCTAGAGTATGGAACATTCAACATTTGAAGCATTTTTATGCGTAACCAAAAGGGTCCTATGACCTAAGTAAAGGGGCTACAACACCCTCATCAAACCAATCCATTGACCTAAGCAAAAGGGCTGAACACCCCCATCGAAACAAAAGGGTCCCAAGCAAAAAGGATACGTTATTCTCATCAAAAGTCTAGCAACCCGATCAACAGCGCTACAACATTCCCATTAAACTAAGAGAGTCCCTGACCCAAACAACAAAAAGGGATTATAACACCCCTACCAAAAAGAAAAGGTTCCACGGCCCAAAAAACAAGTCCATAATAAATCAAAATAGTTATCCGACCCCAAAAATATCTACCATGTCCCATAATGTTTTCACAAAATACTTCTCAAGCCTAAAATTTTTTTTGACTTAATTAGCACCTCCTCCAGGCAGCTTCCGCACTTCCCTTAGAAACATAATCACCTTCACTGACAGGATCATTTTCTTCCTCGCTTTTGACAGCTCATTGCCACTAGTTTTGCTAATATCGAAATCATAGCTCACATTCAATATCTTATCAACACATATGTTATACCCCTTTTTGAAGCAACACTTCCCAAAATCTATATTTTTTTGTTCCATATCTTCTTTTTGCATGGCCAACACTGCCTTCAAATGACCCTTCTCTGTCTTCTCAAACTCAGCTATTGTTCCAAATTTTACACATCATCAACTAATTTTCTATGTTGCTCCTCCATTGTCTACAATGCTCGAGTTGCCTAATCAGAATTTGTTGCCAATAGTTTTTTGTCATAATCAACAATCATTTTTACACACTTTTCTCTCATCTCATTTGCATCCTTCTTAGCCTTTTTGCCATGTCCTACTAAGACAGTATTCACATTTGTTTGATTCCTTAAATCCTCTTGTGCTTTTTTCACATTTTTTGTCATTTTTTTAAACGACAGTTCGTCAAATGAATAGAACAAGCACCATCAGCATAGCACCTCATCAATCGTGATAATGTTTTTTCTAGCACCTTCCCTTTTCGCGCATTCCTTTCAGTTAGCAATAGGGCCCCTTTTAGAAATTCTGAACAAACATCAACATCATTTATACTAGATGATGTCCACACTTGCCATGAAGGGATATACATCTCATGAGCCTTCTCCTTAATAGTACTACCCTTTTCTTTATGTGATGGCTTCTTTGTTCTAACCTCTCCCATTCTGTTGACAATAGGATGAATAGTCACCTCTACATGTCTATCTTCCTCGAGCTCCAACACTTCGACCACAATAGAGGGGTTTATCCTTCTTTTTTGCTAGCCTTGGATGTTTAACTGCCTTTTTTGCCACCGTCTCTAAGTTCGACTCACCAACGCCCTTAGCAATCTACTCCAAGTCTACATCCACATCAACCCCATCAATAATCATGTCGTATTCCAACATTTCTTGCCTAAGTTGATTTACTGGCCTCTCCAACAAACCAATTAATTTGTCCACTTTTTGATTCTCTAATTCAGTCAAAGGGGACACCTCTACCCTTGGTGTTGGGTTCCACTTTGTTAGAACCCCCCGCTTTTCTTTTTGATCACTCTTCGCATAGAAAAATTTTCCCTTCCAACCTCTATACGTTGTCATATTTTTTTGACAAGCTTGGTAGCCCCCATTGCCAGACTAAACCGGCAAAACTCATACTCCCCAAGTTTATCAAAGTAGCAAATCTTAAAAATATGTTCCAATTCATCATTAATTTGTGCTTCTTTCCTGACATTTCGAATACCAAAACCTAATTCAATGCATTGGGTGTAATTTTAGCTACACAAATCTTATACACATTCATAAACTCTCTTATAAAACCCCCAAATGGTGATCTAATCCCCAATCTAAATATTTCTTTAAACACTGAAAAAATCCCTTTAGGGTTTTCATGGACTCTATTTTGAATGGATGGCAATACTATAACATACCTCTCCAGAATATAATATGATGCTCGTGATTGAGCAACCTCTGAATCATCTTCCACAAAATCAAACACCACAACATCAAGAGGATCTACCTTGACTGAAGTTTTTCCTGCCTTCACTCCAGCTAGACCTTTGAAAGTTTCCATTTCCTCCTCCATGCCTTCATCTACCCCGACTCTTCTTTGCTCCCTTCATGATATGGAAACAATAGCTAGGAAAGCACTCCTTCTAGAGCACAGACGGCCTTTTCCTCACCTGTTGGGACATGGGAATCGACAGGACATCATATAAATAAGCACCATTAGGACACAACGCTCAAGACAGCTAGTCGTAATTCACTATCAAACAAAAAAATTTGAAAATAATAATAAAATAATCAAAATGACAAATATACTCCCTTTTTTGGCTAATAATACTCAACCCATTGCATAAAAAGAGAACGTTGTAAAAGGAGGGGGGGGTGGGGCTAGTGTAGAGGCCAAGTCAAATGGCCTCTTATATGTGTCCACCCTCATGTCTCCATGTTGCTCATATTCCCTAACACATCTGCCTTGTAACTTTATAATCTACAAAATCTCCGAAAAATATGGGATCTTAACAAATAGTTGTGACGGCTTATAGAAGGAAGCAAAGTCCATGGGATTGGGGACTAAAGACTTCGACTGAGATTACACCTCTACTTTTCCCGATAGTTCTAAAGGATCTCAATATTCAAGGAGTGTCACGTTAACAAATCCATTGTCATGAGAAAGACCTTTTTGGAGCTTATACAGATGGGATGGGATGGAATCGGATGATCTTTCAATTTAATCTTCTATTTCCCAATATACCTTTACTAATCCAAATACATTTTTATCCAATTCCATTATACCTTTATCCATTTCCAACACACTTTCATACGAATTCTCATTCCATTTCTCATCAAGGCTATGAATAGTCCAACTTGGGAAATGTGAAATTCTCATTTCATCTAAAAGGGTAGGATACACTTCTGATATCATACACACATACTCCCGCGGTTTTTTTTATTGAAAGTTCAATCCTTCACGAAAATGTAAATTAGTAGAATTTAAAAATATTTTTAGAATCTCCAGGTTCAACTGGTTGTACCAAATGAACAATACGCGTGCTTACAGTTTTTTCAAATTTTTTTTTTTCAATTCGTTTTTTAGGGTGATCCTGTTAGCCGTTAGCGAACGCTAAAAGGTGTATTTTTCTTTATTTTGTATAAAAATGTTGCCCCAAGTGTATTTAATTCATATGCTAAAATTTACAATTTGTGGATAATATATTTATTTTTTTGTTGAATTTCAAAACTCAACAATTTTCGAGATGAAAAATAACTGCAAAAAAGTTGATTTTTTTAATTAAGAAAATAAATGCATTATCAAAAAATAAGTCATCACTACAGAGCTCGGGATGGATCTTTTCTTTCTATTTTATGAGATCGAGTGCCCCAGACCTCGCTTTGTTTGCCCATGAACGAATGATCGATGCCCCGCCCTGACCCAATCTGCAGCCTAGGTCTTTTCCCTCTGTCTAACATTCTTCTTTTGAACCTCTAATCACTTGCTTATGGACATTCGTTTCCACTTGTAAAATTCAGGATATAAATTAAACACACTTAAGGCAACATGTTCATTTAAACATATGAATTAGCCTGGGTAACGGAGCATGCCCATACTCGATTTACTCATTTACAGTAAAGTGCATTTTTCTCAAACATGTCACATGCGAAATCCTGTAATTCTGTTTAGCCGCGCAAAATGACAACCATAGACCCGCGTTTTTTTGTTGGTCACTTCACAACATCTCATTTTTCCAACTGATTAAGTCTAGCTCATAAATTTTTACAAATTTCTTATAAATCAACTCCGTAAGTTCTAACAAATTTCCTATCAATGTCAAAGAGAAGACTAAAGCATTGACAGAAGAAAAAAAAAGAGACAATCTATTACTCCTACCTGAGAGTATTGCTCCCATATACACTAGAGGACGACAACAACATCAGTCGAACTCCCATGGAAGCTGTGAAAACGTCGCCCCTGATCTTGGTTGGTTACAGCTCTGCGATTTTGAAACAGCTTGGATTTCAGGTAAGCTCCTAATCCGGTTTTTTAACACCTTATAACCTAAAATTTTGGGCAAACACTAGTTAAAAGCAGATGTGATCCTCATTTTCTGATTTGAAATTGCAGGGCCAAACAGGCCTTTAGTGCTTTTAGGTAAAACCACTCTTTGTTGACAATTTTCCAAATTTGTAGACAAGATAGCCCATGGCTACGAAAGTTTTGGAGAAAAAACGTTTCCAATGGACGCATGGTCAAAATTCCAAGGCCCTTCTACTTCCAGCAGGACACATCATGGATTGGTTCCACGCGGCGCGGTGATTTCAAAGAATACGAAAGTGACCCATAACTTTTAATTTTCAAACACTACAAATGCATTCATTAGACTTTCTGGTTGATTCAATAAGTAATATAATCTGACAAAGAGTACAAAGGCTGCTTAGGAATTAGGAAATCTACAAGAAGGTTTGCAAATCCACACCCATAAGACAAAATATTGACTAGAAATTCCCAACACATCTACAAGGCACTTTCGAATGCCAATGTACCCACAATTGAGAATACTAACGTATGCCATACAAACACACCCACAAGACACTTCCTCCCAAGAAAATCTTCCAAGCCTCCAGAGCTGTCTGAACAGTTTATAATCAAATGGATGATGAATGGTCTGATTCTTATACTGCCTTGAGGCTTTGTTTAGGTGACAGTTGAACATTCCGGCAGTGGAGTAGCGTATTAGGAGTAAAGCAATTTCAAATTGCTTTCAATGACAGTGCTTTTGTAGGATATTAGGTATAACAGAATCATTCTGTTATTCAGTGCATAAGCACTACATCCAAATGAAGCCCAAGTCAATGATAACATACAACTCTTATATCTGTCTTCTTTATAAATGATTGAACAATGGGCTAATCACGGGACATGCATCGTTGACAGCGGCATTGGAAGCCAAATCCTTCCAACAAGATTGACTGTCGAGCACCATGGTTCATGCTTGCATCAATATAGCATATACGGAGTTCCTCATCTGAAACAATTACTAACAAATGGTTCATGAGATGAATTATCACAAAACGAAGACAAACTACTCCCCTTTACCTGCTTCAATGTCACGAAGGGCCTTTAGTCTTGCATTTGCATTCTCAATCCAAATTATGTGTGCATTTGGATCTGAAACAAACAGATTAATGCTCATTTCATCCATTTTAAAAAATCTAAGGGTGTTTAGCAAAGAGGGAAAAAAAATTTTCAACTAGAACCTTTTAATCTTTACAACTACCTTATTTTTTAAATTATTTTTTTACATCTTCCTATATAACTACTCTACTTTTCAATCATTTCTACATAACTACCCATGCAACAAACTTATCTATTTTAACATCATTCTCTTTACCCCTTATCGTTACTTTTATCATATCACATCATTTTTTATCAATTAGAAAACTTTTGAATGAAAAGATTTTAAAATGTAAGAAAATGGTGCAATATGATAGAAGTAATGATAAGTAAAAAGAATAAAGTAAAAATATGTAAGTTCATTGTGTAAAAATGATTGAATAGTAGTGCAGTTGTATAAGAAGATGTGAAGAAATAATAATTAAAAAAAAAGGATAGTTGTGGAATGTGAAAAGTTTTCGATGTTAACAAATGCACCTAAATTCAAATTTTACAGGGAGGAAGATATAGGTGGGCCCCACATAAGTATAAAAATAAAAAATCATTTTTTCAGGCATATGCATTCACTGCGTTTTCTGGCCATACACATAGTATCGGCATCCATAAATAAATAGAGAAGAGAAGAACCTAGCTATAGATATAGGGAAGCAATCTTCAAACTTTGGAATAACTCTTTTGTTTTCTCTTAGGTTTTTGCCTCAGTTTTTCATTTAGAATCATTTCTCCAAAGGAGAGTCCCTATCCATATAACTTTTTCTGAACTCCAATTTTCTGTAATTATTAAGAAAATCATGGCCATTAACATATTATTAATACTGGAGATAAATAAACTTAAGATTATGTTAAAGACAAGATAAAGATAAAGATAAAATCAAATGACGACGGAGATTAAAATTAAACAAAGATAAAACATATAAGTAATAATCTGAAATTAATTTTTCTTACCAATTTTCATAGATTTCTGATAACTAATCAAAAATTTTATTTTGTGTAATCTATGACAATACACTTAGAATTTGGTCAATGTTTCGCCATTATGTTGAATTAGGGTATTAACAGATGTTACAGATCTTAACTGCAGAAGTGATACAGTGAGAAAGTGCTATACATTACAGTTTAAGACTATTGGGTTATAGGCTGAAACAGCATTCCAAACATCAGAGAGTAAAAAAGCAAAGAAGAATAAAGCCTTACCACAGTCATGATTGAAAGTGCTATACATTACAGTTTAAGACTATTGGGTTATAGGCTGAAACAGCATTCCAAACATCAGAGAGTAAAAAAGCAAAGAAGAATAAAGCCTTACCACAGTCATGATTATAAAAGGACGGAAGTATATAGACAGCATTTCCAACAGCAGATTCCCTGACAACAGATGCAGCTGCTGCTGAAAACAGATCTTCATATGATCCTCCAGCAATTTCAACCCGAAATCCATTGATACGAATCCTTGCCAACACATTGATGTACCACTGCTTTGTTAAAACTAGTCAAGTCAAAGAAACAACTTCAAAGATAGTTATAATTCTGAATGGTTGACATGAAGATCATCACATCTTCCATGATAAGGATACATGTTATCTGCTCATCATATCCAGCCTTCAAGAAAGTGTACCTAAGTAATTGAAACTCTTCTTCCAACTAGGAATCAAGCAACACCAAATGTATGGTAATGAGTAAGATAAACCAAAGTAGAAAATATTTAAAGAAAGAAAAGTGAATGCACTGAGCACCCAAGTAAAAGAAAAAATCTAGTGTACTGTATGTAATATTTTATCACATTTTATGAAACTACAAAAAAATATAGATTCAATCACAAAAGTAAATTTCATGATATTGTGATGCCTAAATGCAGCCTAAAAGAGCATCAGTACCTACTTTACATAGACCAACAAGCAGAAACACTTTGGTTCGGATTTCCAAAAATAAGTTATCTTATTAATGACAAACTGGACCACTGTTGTTAAGATTCTGAAAAGAAGTACTAGTATTCACTGGCTACATTATCAATTGATCATTCAGTCCAAGAAAGGGCAATACCTCCAAAACCATCTCAGGGAATAAACGTGCTGGCTGAAGGATGTCAAGACAGTCGATGGATGCTGCTCCTGATATAATCATACAAGCCAACCTCTTCACTAGAAATGGATATTTTAAACCTAGTAATCTTCAAAGTGAAAACAAGCATGGCAGAGTCAGATTTATTTTTTTTTTAGATGACTAAATTACTATAGTGAAAAAAATTTCAACATTTGACGTCTGTTGGGAGTTTGCAGTGAGTGTGGTAAGCACAATTAGCTTGTGACAAAATTGAGAAGATAAGTTACAGAAAACTTTTCAAATATTTAAAAAAATACCACCCAATGTTAAGAGAGAAATCTCTTGATAAACTAAGATATCAATGGAAGAAGGGCTAGCCCTATATCCTGTCGACAACCTAACCTACACGGCTATACTATGACAGAAAAAAAAAAAGCATGGGGGCAGATAAAATGAAAATAACTCAAAATATGGCCTACAAGAGAAAATTAAATTAATCCGGTAGACATTTTCCAAGACTGGTATAGTTGATAGAAGTTGCAATAATAAAATAAGCAGGCAGCATGAGGATGCCAAAATAATCAGCAAGCAAACACCATCATATTTGTATTCTAAATCACCCTGTACATCAAGATAAAACAAGAGAGAAAAGTGACCATACAGTCCCTACAGTCCCAATTTAAATTCATTTGCAAAGAATTTTTTTTATTTATAATATAAACTACATTAAAAAATTAAAAAATTGAAACTTCAAAACCAAAACCAAAATAAAAATGCCTTTCAACTTGAATATAATATTTCCGGTGATGTGATCTAATATGGGATAGCACTGCAACTTGCTTAGTACCAGCGCTCGCATGACTTTAGATAGAGGACTTCCCTGCCAATCGATACTTCATTCACTTGACATCAGATGATATCTGGAATCATATTTTAAATCTCTCAAGAGTGCCAAACCTGAACTGCAGAATCATCATGATTGTTATTTAGTCATGGGTAGCTTTGTTACATGGTACAGGATACGGTATTCTATTTCCTCTAATATGCATTGAGCTAGGTATAGGAACATGAAAATAATCACATATTTACAGTACAAAATGTCGTAGCATACAAACACATTGTGGAATTTACATACCAACTGATGCACATTTTATAATGGACTTCAACAGGCCAATGTTGCAATAAATAAAATGGTCCTACTCTTATACAGTCATTCATAAAACGGGTGAGTTATAGGCAACCGTAAAATTTTTTAATAAATGTGTAGGTCCCTCCTAATCTTCCAACTTGTGAAATTTGGCCATTTCTAAATTTGTTTGGTATTTTTTTTATTTTTGAAAATCAACGAAAGAGGAGTGGTACTTGTAAACTTTTTTCTGATTTTTAAAAATAAAAATAGCAAACGAATTAAAAATTTATCAAATTTTACAGGGTAGAAAACCCAGTCAGGTCCCACATGTGTAAAAAAAAACCAAGAAAAATATTATTTTCTACGGGCAAACATATGGGATCGCTAGCATAAATAAAAATAGAAACATGACGTCCCCTCCAGATAAAGAATTTGCGCAGTACACTTGATAAAAACTATCATTAGAAAGCCACACAATTTCAGATTGCTTGAAGATAGTGATCTGGGTCCGGAATGAGACCTGATCTATACTCGTAATTTATTAAAAAATAAAATAAAATAAAAAGAAAGAATAAGAGAAACAATGCAAACATCATGCTTAAGAAATGTCGGTCTCATGCCTGCAGTGATCATTGAATTCGGACCAATCAGCAGTCTTTTCCACTTCATAAAAAGCCTATGAAAACAAATTCCTGTAGTGAATAAGCATAATTCACAAATAAATGATTTCTTCAGTATAAAGCCATTGTGTAATGGGTATTGTTCTCAAAATAAAAAAGAAATGAAATAAAGAACATGTTAGAGGAAACACTAAGCTAATTTCACATGTATGCTAAAGGCAACACGTCAAATTTTATTATGAATAGGAATTCAAGCCTAATTTTAATGGGTTAAATGATGAACACAACTCAGGTGCACCCATTCCGGTTGTCTCATGACTTCAGTCAAACCAACCCATTAACATTATAACTGTCCATTTGACGAGGAAATGCTCATAAAATCCTAAAAGGTTAACCCCAAATAATTGAAATAGCAAGCAGACAATCAGTCAATCAACATGCATTTTCCAGAAAATTGAGTAGTTTTGGTGCCTATTGAGGAGATTGAAGAATCCAATGAGGAACCCAATGCCCTACTAGTTATCTTTCATCAACCGAATTTACTTCTGTTCACATCTCGCATGAGATGAAATCCCAATTCTCAAACACACTTTTCCCATTTTAGAAAAATAACAATGTAATTTTTTCATTTTCAGTACAACTATTCCCACTTACAACACACAATAACACCTCTACACCTCTTCCATCCCACATCGTCGTCCCATCCAAGCTGTGAACAGTAAAACGCAAACATCCAGTTTCACATGGTAGGAAAAAAACATGGCCTGGCCTCTTGAGAGTTGAGACAGAAACATCAAGACAATAGTTAGCCGGATGAAAGCCAAAACCTTTGCTTTCTCTCTGCATTCCTCACTGCAGAAGCCAACGCGTGGACCAAATAGCCTAGTGGGCCCTGCCGTTGCTGAAGGTGGGACGGAAATCCCTGAAGATTTCACTCCCAATCTCTTCAAGCACAGGTAGCAAACCTGAGAAACAGGGGAAAATTAGGCCATTTCGGGCCTGATAAAAATGCCCTAATTTGATTGATCGAGAGAGAGAGAGAGGGGGAGATTACATTGGAGAGAAGGGAGATGGAAGGATGGGAGACAATGGGGTCGGCGGTGTGGATGAGATCGCCAGCGCCGATCCTCCGAGTCGCGAACGTGCCTCTGCCTGCTGAGTCGGTGAGCGCAACTCGGATCGGAGGAGGCGAACCACTGGATTCATTGGTATTGCTGCTACTGCTGGCTGAGGTCGTTAGAGAAGAGCAAAGCCAGGGATGGCGATAATTGCTGCAGTACAGGTGTTGTCTGGCGGTGTTTTGCTTTTGCAGCAGTTTCTCCAGCAAACACCCACCATTCCTGATTATACGGAACATGGTGCGGAACTGTAGCTGGGCAAGGTGAGTAAACTATTTATTTTATTTTCAAGCGTGTTTGTTGGGGTGAGGCTCTAGCATGGTGCACCCGTGCATTTAACTTATTTTTTCGATTTTTATGAAATTTTTTATACAACTTTTAATCAATGTTGTCAGAACCGAATCGGTGATCGAACCGGTAAAGGAACTGGTCTGGTTTGAACCGGTTTGACCGGTTAAACAAACCGGTTTAAACCGGTGACGTCATCATAATATAATTATGATATGATATTATAAAGTTTAATAATTTTTAATTAATTATATATTATTAAAATACTAAAATTACATATTTATAAAATCTTAAATTCATATGTTAAATTTTAAACTTCACGACAAAACTTGTAGGAAAACATTAATAAAAAATCTAAATAACCTTATGCATTTGCATTTGTTGTATAGTATATGCACATCTAATTTTTTAAAATTAATATGCAAATCTAATTAATATGATTTGTACATGGTATAAATATTAAAGGAAAAAATGTGATGTGTGTCACGGGTTATGTATAATTCAAGAAAATTTAAAATTGAAATTTTCATAGATAGATAGATGTGTGTGCGTTGAAAAAAGAAATCTAAAATTTCAACTTTTCATAATACACGTAAATGGAAAATGATCGTTTGAAACTTTACTGAAAATAGCTTACGATACCGCACGGGAATTCATGTGGCTTCAAAAAGCAACTGACAGGTCCTGTGAAATTTCAGAACCGGACGAAATGGGTTCAACCGGTTTTGCGGTTTGAACCGCAGTTTAAACGGTTTTGTCGGTTTCTGACTTGTGAACCGGACCGGTATAAAATGAACCAGATTGGAGACCGGTTCTCGGTCAGACCGGTCGAACCGTCCGGTCCGGTTCAGTTTTGACAACAGTGAATTTTATGGGCTTTCGTATATTTTATTATTAGTAAGGGAAAATACTTTGATAGTCAAGTGTCTCATTGTCTCCTATGGTCAAGTGTTGTGTTGGTCCCACCTTGAAGATGTTTGTAAAATTCAAGCCATCCATCCATCTTGGGTATCTTTGTGGGCTCTAATAAATGCAAACTCATGACGTTGTTTTAAAATTAGGTACGGCTTACCAAAGTACCAAGTAAAAGTGTTTGTTGGAATTTCAACTACACTGAAATAAAAAAAACATGATGAGTGGCTTAGATTTATTAACAATATTGGTTTATAAAAATCAAGAAGTTCACATCCATATATTTAAATAGGCAAATTTTAAAAATAACCATAAGCACATTTGCAATTAAATCTTATAGATAAAACATGATTATATAAATATTTACGACATTTTTTCAAATATCTTTTTTGTTTTCTTTGTTTTTTGAACTCAACCCAAATACATATTTTAATCTTATTAAGGGTGTAAATCTAACAATACTATTAACCATCGAGATATTGTTCTGAAAAATAGGAGATAAAGTTCTCAAGTGGGGCATGAAGCTAGATCTCCCACATTTAAGGTGTGACTCTTGCCAGCGACAATATTTATGACATTTGAATACTAAATAAACTAGATAGAATCTAGGGAATTTATCATGTTTAACTCAAATTATTTACTTAAGATATAAAAGAATCAATTTGAATCTTACGTGTGCAATAAATTTTAACACAATATATGCACATAAGATTCAAATTGATTCTTTTATATCTTAAATAAATAACTAACATTAAACATGCCACATGCCTGTAGCTTAGGTGGTCAGCAACTTCGTCACTCTTTTTTATCTGTAGTACACTCTCTTATTGATGTTCGGGAGCTCATGGTGTACCTTTGAAAATTGTAGGAATTGTTTCAAAACTTTAGCTATAATGATGTGATGTAAAAATACTCCAATAAAAAACTTTAAACATGATATATACCTTAGATTCTTTATAATGACTTGACCAGAAGAGCCTAGTACGTGCAATGATTCAATAACTTCATGCTGGCCTTCATTTTTTATTTTTTCAAATTTAAACTATTTATTCTGTTTAGCAACACTAGTTTTATCATCCCGCCAAAATAGTTTCATTTTGAAAACTTATTTTCGTAAAAGATCAGCATCTTTTTGGAGTGAATATATAACTATTAATTTCCTAATAAAATGTATAATATATAGGCATTTGATCTTTTCTAGCCCGACACATGGTTGCCTCCATGCGTTCAGCCCGAAAATCTATTTTTTTATTTTTTTATTTTTTCATGGGCAAGTAAATGTATGTGTACTAAATCTATAAATCAAATTTTATCATTTTTGGATGGTGTAAAATAATTTTTTTGTCTCAGAAAATTACAGAAATGTCACTATGTTTAAAAATTCAAAATAAATAATTAAAAACATCCAAAAATGGTAAAACTTGAAATATATATTTAATACACCTAGATTTATTTATCCATGAAAAAATATATGTTTTTGCGACAAACGCACAGAGGCAGCCGTGCGTCCGGCTTGAAAAGATCATGCTCTAATATATATGGTGTATAAAAGTTTGAGTACAGTAAATTTTTAGAATAATAAATAAATGTACGTAAATAAATATAAATTCTTATTTTTTATGACCAGTCGGTCTAAGGCATAATTTCAACTAGCAGTGAGCATTTTGATCAAAGAGAAATTTCTTGCCGGGCTTGCCCCCACGCAGGGCATCCTCGGTTCAAACGTTGGCAGCAGCATTTTGGTTGCCGTTGCAGCATCATTTTAGTTCGTGGTGTTATTTCTCCAATTATGTATGAGTGTCACTAGTTGAAAATTTTAGGAAATTTTATTTGAAAAAGTTAGAATTTGGTAGATATTTGTAGAATATAGTTATGAAAAATTGTAAGAATATTTTAAGGCTTAACTGTAACATGAGGGTGAGATGATTATAATATATGAACATCCAAAAAAAAAAAAAAAGAGAGAGAAATTTTGCGAGCCGTGTGATGCATGATTAAAAAACGGCACTGACAGACACTTAATGCGCAACATGGCCAGTTCTTTTGCTCGCCGGTTCTTGGAGAAGAGAGGAGCAATTGATGACGGGAGAAATTCAATCGCGACATAACAAGAGCAAACAGAGGAGGCTGCTACTAAACCATTAATTGCCCTTCAGTTCAAAATAATCCAACGGCTCATAAAATTTCCCTTCGATCGAACGGCTCTGACTGCTGGTCGTAAACATGTTCAAAGACCGACCGGGGGTCAAAAATCAAAATTCAATAAATATGATAAATAGTTTAGGTTTTGAAAAATATTTTTTAAAATTCTTTTTTTAGATTCAAGTTGTTCGGCTTACTGATTTAAGTTGTTCCCTTAGGATGTGTTTGTTTAGGGTAAAAAAGTGTAAACTAAAACTTTTTAATCTAAAACTTTTCATTCTCCATAATTATTCTATTTTTTAATTATTTTTTTTATATTTTTCTATACAAACTACCTACTTTTCAATCATTTCTACAAAATTATCTGTACAACTAGTCTATCTATTTTAACTTTATTCTCTTTACTCTTCATCATTACTCCTATTATATCACATCACTTTTTATTGATTTGACA
>JAXCLR010000092.1:41470800-41493918 GCA_035584095.1 Annona squamosa
AGTCTTGAGTTGTCTTATTCCTTCATCTTCTTTTAAAAACTCTTAAGTCTACCTTTAATCTTGATTTGCATGTTTCCGTTCTGAAGTCGAAGTCGGAGTCGACTTGATCTGCGACTTCGCCCAAGTCGCATGCAGAGTCGACTTGGGATGCGACTTTGGCAGCCCCTGTTCTTGGTTTCAACTCTGGACAAAAATGATGCCTCCAAGTCGCTACCGGAGTCGACTTGGTCTGCGACTTTACCTCAAGTCGCAAGTGGAGTCGACTTGGGATGCGACTTCGGCACCTCTCAGTCTTGACTTCAACTCTGGAAAGAAACATCATTTCGAAGTCGCTGCTAGAGTCGACTTGGTCTACGACTTCAACCAAGTTGCATGAGGAGTAGACTTCGTTTGCGACTTCGGCAGCTCTGCTCATCGATTTCAACTCTGGAAGGAAATGATGCCTCGAAGTCGATGTTGGAGTCGACTTGGGGATCGACTTGGCCTTAAGTCGATGCCTGAGTCGACTTGAAAATCGACTTGACTTGCCATGCTTCATATTCTTCAAATTTATAATCTTTGATCATTTCCACAAACATGTTAGTAACCAAGACTTACTCAAACTGATTTGTTAATCATCAAAATATAGACTTAGCTTATTTTTCACATATTTCCAACAATATGAAGTGTTTATTTAATTTAGATATTATATGTTAAAAGAGAACCAACACTAAATTATTCTTCCATTTTTCTCAAAACCTGAAAGCATAACTTTAATATATTCTTAATACCTATTCTTATAAGATTAAGTCAATTAAAATTCAATAAATTCTATGGCTATTCATAGGATCCCTCAAGGTCATCATATCTATTTGCATGGTTCTAGGTTTTCATGTTTAATATCTTGATTATCATATATTAAATTTTTACCTTTCGGTTTCATTACCTAATATATGAAAATCGTTACCAAAGTGTAGGCCTTTACACTACGCAAATATTAAATCATAAGATATTAAATTAATACGTAATATTATTCATAAATATTCAAAACCATACTATCCGCTTCATTGTACGTATGCTACATCCTAAACCCTAGATTAAAGGTTTAACCTAGCATGTTTATGATAAAATCCAAATATAAAATATAATTATATCTCAAACTCATCACAAACAATACAATATAATCAAGAGAAAAGAAGAAAAGGAAAGCTTATTTATTAGGAGTTCCAATGGTATCTTGATAACTCCAAGTAGCGCACTGCCTTACTTCTTGCCTCATGCTCTATGCCTTCTCTCTTCGGACCCCAACCTAAGCTATAGGGACGTTCTAGGATGCCTTATGATATTCCTCACAAGTCTTTATATAGAGATGAATAGTAATAGAATAGTACATATGCACAGTAACATGAACAATACGCGTGAATAATGCGTGAATAGTCCATGCATGAACAGTTCGCTCATGAATAGTAATGCATATGAATAGTTCCTTGCTTTAAACATGGTTTCCTTCAAATATGAGTTTTGAATTTGTAATTTACTTCTGATTTCTTCAAGACTTGTTAATTTGACCACATTTACATTGAAATTGCATACTTCTCTTGCTTCGCACAAATTGCATCAATTAGTGAGCGTTTACACAAAATTAAGCTTAATTAATCAAAATATGATTCAAACCATCTTAAATACTCTATTTCTCATAGAATTATGTCCAAAATAAATAATATAAGAATGACTTAACATATTGTTATTTATGTTATAAACTCCCTATAGACATCCTTTCAAGTTGCAGCCATAAACCTCATGAGACATCAATTCGAATTGGCAATCTATCAAAGGCCAAAGTCAATGCAGTTGGGAATATTAGGATTCACCCTGATATAAAACATTTTTTGAATTACATGATGTTTTTAATGTTCTAACAATATCTAGGAATCTAATAGCATTACCAAAACTTGATGTAATGAGATATTCTTTTAGTTTCGAAAACTTAAATTTTGTGTTTAAAAATTCTATTTTAGTTAGTGCTGAAACTTTGGCTAATGGTTTGTATCAAATAAATGCAGATTGCTTATTTCTAGATAATTTAGCCACCTTGAATGTGTCTATTAAAGTTGACGAAAATTTCTCCATTTTATGGCATAAAAAATTTGGCCATATATAGAACAAAAAGTTGTTAAGCTTGATAAAACACGAAGTATTTTCTACTTTAGATTTATTGATTTTTCAAACATATTGATTGCATAAAAGGAAAACTTACTAAACCAATTAGAGACTTATGCATAAAATAAACCTTGATAAATTGGAACTAACAAATATTCATTCCAATTGACAAGGAATGAACACAAATGAGCATGAATGAACTTAAATTCATCTAAATTGATTATAATGAACTGAATTAGGCGGAATGAAATTTGATTAGCTGAAACTCAATGCTACAATTCACATGAATTGACTTAAATTGATTTTAAAGAGTAAGAATGAACTTGATTTTAATTGAATCTAATAAATTAAATTAGATTTAATGAACATCGTTTAATTGGAACATACTAGAATTTACTCTGATTGACTTGGATTGATTATAATTCGCTCTTATCGACTTAGAGTTATTCAAATGAGTATGAATGAACATTAATTGATTTGAATTCACAGGAATTAACTAAATTTGATCAACCGAAACTTATTATATTTAAGTTGAATGGATTTGAATTGGGTTGAATGAGCATGGAACAAATTTGATCTCAATTGAATCTACTCTAATGAACTGAATTAGATAAAATAGACATTAATTAACTAGAACTAACTACAACTCACTTCAATTAACTTGAATTGATTTGAATTAGCATGAATGAACTTGAGCTCTTGTAAGTTGACTCACAAGAATTAAATTAGAAAGAGTGAACTTAGATTAATTGAAATTTACTAGAATTCATTCTAATGACTTAGATTGATTCGAAGAGCACAAACAATCTTAAATTCATTTGAATCAGTTGGAATGAATTGAATTAGATAAAATGAAATTCGATTAACTGGAATTGACTCCTACAATTCACATGAATTAGCTTGAACTAATTCTAGAGAGTAGGAAAAAAACTTGATCTTATTTGAATCGACTCCAATGAACTGAATTAGATAGATTAAAAATTAATTAACTTGAACTATCTAGAATTTATTCTAATTGGCTTGAACTGATTCAAATGAGCATGAAGAAACTTGACCCATTTGAAATGATTCAAATGAATTAAATTAGATAGAATGAACTTTGATTAACTGGAACTGATTACAATTTACTCTTATTGGCTTGAGTTGATTCAAAGCAACATGAGCAATCAGTTTAAACAGACTGAAATTAACTAAATTAGATAGAGTAAACTCTATTTAACTAGACTGACTATAATTCACTCGAATTAACTTGAATTGATTCAAATGAATACAAATGAACTACAACTCTTTAGAATCAACTTCAATTAACTGAATTATACAAAATGGACTTCGTTTAGCTAGAACTAGCTATGATGAAATCTCTTTTGAATTGATTTGATTCAAATGAGAATAAATAATCTTTAACTCATTTGGAATGATTGAGACAAACAAAATTAGATAGAATGAACTTTCATTAATTGAAACTAACTACAATTATTCTAATTAGCAAGAATTACTTCGAATAAGTATGAATGAACTTGAGTTACATCGAATCAATTGGAATGAATTTTATTAGATAGAATGAACTTAAATTAACTAAAACTGACTACAATACACTTTGATTGATTTGAATTGATTTTAATGAGAATGAATGAACTTGGACTCTTTTAAATCAACTCGAATGGATTAAAATAGAGAAAATAAACTTGATTTGAATGCGCATGAACAAATTTGAATTTTTTGAATTATCCCCAATGAACTAAATTAGATAGAATAAACTTTCATTAATTAGAACTAACTAGAAGTCACTCTAATTGACTTGAATTAATTCAAATAAGAAAGAACATATTTGAACTTAGTTGAATTAATAGAAATAAACTAAATTAGAAGGAGCGAACTTCGATTAACTAAAACCAACTACAATTCACTCCAATTGAATTGAATAAATTTACATGAGCATGGACGAACTTGTATTGATCTAAAATTATTGAAATAAATTAAATTAGATAGAATAAACTTTGTTTAATAGGAATCGACTTCAATTTAATTGAATTAACTTGAATTGATTTGAACAAATACGAATCAACTTGAACACATTTGATACGGCTCTCAAACTTGAGATGTGTTATAATATTAACCTTACTCCATAGTTGTTTAGTTGGTCATTTACAATTAGGATTTTGGTTCTTTTCAAGTGGTGGGAATTTCATTTTAATTACCCTTAAAGTTTTGGGCAAATTCTTTTTCGCATTTCATGGCAAGAGAACATTTCTACATTGCATTTAACACAAATTCACACAAGCATTTTAATAATTAAGATTATAGTTATATGATATATTTAAATTAACATAATATACATATTAATAGATCTATTTACAGAATATGATCATCTAAGACTAAACATGCACTATGTATTTAGGTATATAAAATACATAAAGGTTCTCTACATCGAGAGGCATTCCTTTAACTTCAACCTACATGTCTAAGGTTAGAAAAACAAAATGCTAGCAATAGACTCAATAAGCATGTATTTTTATTCAAATGAGAACTTCAATATAAAATTTGACATTTAACAATAAATGCATGTTCAACATGCATGATTGGTTATGACATTGGATTGTACACTAGTTAAGCAACTATTAGTATATCTACTTTTTATATTAGGAAGTACATTGCCGAATTGTGAGCCTTTATTGATGACTTAGTTACATTAGAGTGATACTTTGGTCAGCTTTCACATTTAGAATGAACCTTTAACTTTATACACTATGCATTATCACATGCTAGCATGATTTCTAAGAAATATATATATTTTTGCAACATTTGAAAGTTCAGAAATATTTTGCATAACCATGATAAATATCACATTTAAAGAGAACTCACACATTCAAAAGCATAAATTTAATAATATTTTATTATCTAATTATTTTCTTTATTTATTTCACTAAATTTCATTATTTCTGAAAAATTACAGCAACATCCCTCCTTTTCTCATAATTCTATTTTACCCTAAATTTTCAAAAATGAATTCCAATTCATTTTGAATCTTGAAGAATCATTCATATTATATAATTAAGCATTTTCAAATGTGTAAATGTCAAATTCAGTACACACATTTGCATCAAATAATCAGAATTCAATTCTTGCACTTGAAATTTTAAGTTGTTTGGACTATTTTTTATGCTACTATTTCAGAAATCTAGGAAACTCTGATTGCCATGAAATTTGGGGAATTTCTAGCATATGCAAGACTCTATATATACATACATACATACAAAGTTTCATAGAAATTGGACTTCTTTAGTTGATCAAACAATAGGCTCAAGTTCGATTAAGATTTGACTATCTTCTTTGCATGTTTAGGCAACCCTATTTTGGACCAAGTTGCTTTAATATTTTAATAAATTTTGAAAAATCATCACTGTCTTATAAAAGTGGATATATCCAACTTCTAAACCTCTAAATTTTATAGGTTTTGGATATTATGTACCTCTCCAATTGAAATGATAAAACTAGGTTTAAAGAACTTATCATTATGTATCAATGATGTAAAATTCCTCCATGCAAATATATATATAGGAAATCAACATATATATGTTTATCCGTACCTCTTCAAATTTATATAATTTTTAGAGCATTTGATATGCTCAAGTGTGGCGCTCCGAAATTGAAGCGCCTAACCTTACTCCAAATCGTTTCTTTGGTAAATTGTGATCAGGATTATGACCTGTTCATGCGGTGAAATCTTCAATTTAATCTCATTTCAAATTTCAAGCATTCACACACTTATAATTAAAATCAATGGTATTTTTAAAACATTAATATATATATATATATATTTACATCACTAGTCTTTGTAACCTGGTACCTGTATAATAATGTATCCTCGCAATGTATCTATTCACACCACGTACATAAGAATAGTACAACTTCAAGCGTCTCTAAATTGATACCTCTTTTCTTAAACATTACTCTACTCATCTAAAGTTGGACAAATAAAATGTGAGTACTAGACTTAATAAGCAAGTATTTTCATTCAAGTAAATATTTTCAATATAAAATTTGACATTATATGCGAATGCATATACTACATTCATGCTTTATACCTCCATTGGATAATAAACTAGATAGCCAACCATCAATACATCTACTCCTTATTTTAGGAAGTGTGTCATCATCCTTTGAACTTATATTAGCGACTTGGTCACATAAAAAGGAAACTTTGGTTTACTTACACTTCTAAAATAGACCGTACCTTTGTGTACCATGAATCATATACATATTAACATGATTTTTTAAAATTAATCACATTCATCATTTTGCTATCTTTTCAAGTTGAGAAAATATCACACGGTCATAAAAAATATATTAATAGATAAATTTTTGAAACTACATTATGGGGATATCATACTTAAATGAATTTAAAAACATCACAATGAAAGGAATTGCAAGTTATTTAATCATTTTAAAAAATAATTTCAAGACATTGCTTGTTTACCTTGGGTATCTTTTTTTCTTTACCCAAACAAGTGAAAAGGATTATTTTATATCTTTTCATTATAGATTTCGTGTACCTACATGCAATTTCCTTTATATTTTTCATTCTTATATATATATATATATATATATATATATATCTTATATCTTATATTCGGATGACTAATCTAATATATAAATCTCATCTAATTTATGGATTTGGCCTATTAAATTATCCAGGTTTACATTTACGTCACTCAATTAGTTAAATAAATTTTAAATAGTTGTAAAAATATTTAAAATACAACCAAAGCATCGTTCTAAAATTAATTTTTTCATAGGAAGAAAATATTTAAACTAACCCTTTATGACCAGTTCCATATAGTGACAGCCCTCAAATTGGAAGTCTTAATAATTTAAAATTTAAAATTTTATTATACTAAGTACATCATTTTTGATTATTTGTCGATGCATTGTAACTATATTAATTAATGAAATGTGCAGAGCCTCAAATCCCGCAATCTACCATACTACGTAAGAAACGATGCACATATATTAAAAAACTTTTCAAAACTTGTTTGAAATGCGAAGCCGTGCATATAATAATAAAAAGAAATTCCAGGCTTAGTTGGACGTTATGGATGCCATAAAAAATATAAAATACAACCATGTATTCTGTATAGTATATTAGAAAGGCAGAAAAATACCAGAGCTTATCTGGACGTCTCTACCTATCTGCTTCACTTTCTTCTCTCTGTTGCTGTTTTTTCCTTTTTTCGTTTTTTTTTTTTTTCCTTACATTGCTATCTGTTGCAGCTACCTGTTCTTCTGTTGGCCTAGCTTGCCTGGTGTCATCAGTGGTAATTTCATTTTCAATACTCGTATTAGGGTTTATATTGTCTTGATGCTGATGGGTTCTCTGATCAGGTTGCTCTCATGTTTCATGTTGATTCATAGGTTCCTCATTTGAAATTGTTTTTCCTTTATTTAGTATAGTTCTTGCTCTGTGTTAGGCATGATGTTATCTAAACATACAAAAGCTATATTAGTATAGTTTCCAGCCATAACCCACACAATTACTCATAACAAAGAAAAACATCAATAGCTGACTTTTTTTTATATACATTCTACGTACAGGTGTTAACAACTTTAAATATACAACTAAAGAACACATTAGGATCAAAACATGATACACACATACATACACCTTATATACACTCATATCATCCAAAAAGCCAAAAAAAATTCTATTAGGTTCTGATAAGTTGGATAAATTAATAATATAATTTTGGTATTTTTGTGCCAATTTCGTGGGTGATTATTTGGATTTAATATGAAATTTGATGTAAAATATATTTTTGAAGCATTTGGCATTAATATTAATTTCGAGTTATTTAAACAACTTTTTATGATCTTTTGACTTGAAATTAAATTTTATTTGTTGTCACAAGAACAAATAAGTTTGAAATAATTTAAGATATTAACCTATTAAATTAATTTAGAAAGTTCACAAATTAGTTATTTTTGTGCAGATGAAAATCGAAGCAGCAACCCACGATCACCGTCCAACTCAAATCCAGTAATTCTGGCCGCCCAAGCAAAACTCATGAAGCATTGTAATCCAAGCATGCATGAAGCTCATCTATTGATCAACGTCCAAGCTCTAGAGAAAGACGTGCCAGCCATGTTTGTTCGCATGCCAAATTAATCCTGGTCCATATAATGTTGTCGGTAGGAAGAAGATTTTCTAGGAGCACGTGTGCAGCATGTTTTCAGCAGCTAGCTGCAATAAATTAATGTGCTGCCCACCAGAAAATTTAGAAATCAACGGCTAAAATTAAATAATCCAATTAGAAAATTTAGACGTCCATTTATGCCACCGTCAATTTGTGCGAATCTCAAAGCACTAGGGGCAGATGTAGACCACCAAAAGTCCAAGCGAAAATTTCATCACTGCCTAAGCCAAAGTCTAGCAAAATCAAGCAGGCAGTTCGCGTAATCATCAATGCGCATAGAAGACTACAGATTCCCAGCTGATGCGCAGTTCACAGAGAATTAATTGCTCAAGGTGGTGCGGCCTTGGCCGCTGGTCTTATTCTCTTATAAAAAGGTGGTGTGGTAACACAATCGAGAGACACAATTCCAATGAGAGAGGGAGAAAAGGTGGAGACGTGCAAAAGGGTAGAGGCTTCAAGCGTGAAAGACGGGATCAAGCTTAAAGGAGTAGATTTTTCTTTTTCTTTATTTTTAATTTTTGATTTGTTTGAGGTGGTATTATTTTTTATTTTAGCCTTGAGTCCAATTTAATTGTATATGGCTAAAAACTTCATTTTAGGGTTTCAATGGATCTTGTTTTTGAACCATAATTAAATAATAATTTTCATTTAATTTTATTAATATTAGATTATTTATTTAACCTTTTTTAATACTTCTACGAAATTGGCCACCTTATAGATTGATTCAAAAATTTTCTTTGATGCTTGAAGAGATAAACATGAACTTGGGCAAAAAGGTTAAATAAAACGCGATCTATGCATAATCTTGAGATGAGATTGTTTTGTGGGATATGTGAGATTTGCTAATATGAATAAAAATATCTATTAGTCATGTGTAGTCAATATTAGTAATGTAATTAATCCTGCTTGTTGTTTTAAATTCTCATGGTTTACATTAGAAGTTAAAATTAACGAGTTAGATTTATGCGACCATTGAAAGATGCGTATAAATAATACTACCCTAGACCAATAAATCAATAAAATATAATAAAATGATCGGGATAAGCAAGTGAAGTTGTAACCCTAGATTCATCTATCGATAAGAGTATAATTTACTCCTATTCACACCAACTTATCTTTTCTTATATTCTCTTTCATCTTTTTTCTCATCCACTTTAAAGTCTTAATTTTTATTTAAACTCATCTAATCAAATTTTAAATTTCAATATTTAGTAATTGGTGAATATATTTAGCATTTAAGTCTTTGTGAGAACGATACTCTATTCATTAATATTTACATTACTTTTGCAACCCGTACACTTGAATAAAAACAAGCAACAAGGTTCATCTATTTCTAGTGCACTCGGTGGAGTCTGTGTCTATTTTAGACAAGTGTAGGTTCCTTAGCAATTGTGTTGGTACTTGACCAAGTTGGCTCATTCTCATTTTCAATAGATCCTTCTCTAGGGCCTTCATTGTTGTAAACGAATGACAAATCAAGTACAATCTATGTTTTGATGATTAACAATTCAATTTGAGAGGTTTTAAGGCACAAATATGTGTGTTAAGATGTTTTAAGGATTAGATACTTTAAGATTCAAACTTAGCAAGTCAAGTCACACGCCAAGTCGACTCAGGTATCGACTTAAATCAATTTAATACCAAAGTGGGCTCTAAAATCAACTTCAAAGGACCATTTTTCAACAACACTAAAAATGTGAATGCATGAGCAGGCAAAGTCGTAATCAACGTTAACTTCACATACGACTTGGGTGAAGTTGCAATCCAAGTCGACTTCGTCAGCAACTTAGAGTATCTTTAGGGGTCCGAAGTTGAATTTGATAAAGTCAAGTCGCAACTGAAGTCGACTCACATATGCGACTTGAGTGGAGTTATAAACCAAGTCAACCCCAACATTCAACTTGGATACAAGAAGTTCAAATTATGAAGTTTTAAGCCCAAAGATGACAAGTTTGACTTACGAAACATCATTCTAACATGATTTAAAATCCAAGACAAGTTCATCCAAGAATGCTCAAATGAACCTAGCCAAGCTCAACATTCAAGAAGTTTCAAAGGCCACATGCGCAAGTGAAGACTTATGAAGATAAAACATAAAGAAACAAGGGCAATTATCCTAAAGGATCAAGTTTAAACTATGTCAAGGTTCCAATGAACCAAGTAGAGAGTGAAGTTGCAACCCAGCAATTATCCTAAAGGATTAAGTATACACTATGTTAAGGTTCCCATAAACCAAGTAAAGAATGAAGTCACAACCCAAGTCGATTTCACCTGTGACTTGGGTCAAGTATGAGATCAAATCAACTTGAAATGGAACCTGACTAAAGAGTTGAAGACTGAAGTCATAATCCAAGTTGATTCCCATATACAACTTGAGCAAAGTCGCACCTGAGGTCGACTTCGAGTATGACTTAGATCGCAATGGTCGAAAAAATTCAAATGATGACACATTAAATACTGGTCACTTACCACCAAACGTTCAAATTTACTCCTTTTTATTTAATATACATCAACTAGAAAGGAGAGGGTTAGCTAGTGCATGAAGTACACTTCACCTTCCAACTTTCTAGCATTTAAGTGCTCATTAAGGAGATCTACAAGAAGAATTTTGCTTTTTGACTACTAGTGCTCAAGTGTTCATTCATTCATTCATTTTACAAGTTTTTCTACGAGCTGAAAATCTACTTACAAATTTGTAAGGTGTATGCCCTTATTTTCATGCTTTTTGTTTCTGATTCCACTTGGTTTGATATTGGATACCAAGACCAAGTGAAGACAAAGTAGTATGTGGTTGGGGTATGACTCGTCACGTACTTATGCAAAATTTATAAAAACCCCCATAGAGTTGGAATCTAGATAAGAGCAAGTGTTTTAATTGTATTTATATTGACATAATGGAATCTAAGGTACAAGGGTGTGTTCTTGGAGAAGTAGAGTATAAAGTTTTGTTTCAAACTACGATAATCTCTTGTATTTGTTTTGGTTGCACTACTTGCCATCACATTCTCTATGTTTTTCATTCAAGAGGACTTAGTTCATGAAAGGGGTTACAACTAATACAACAAAATATTTTTTAAGAACCTAATTCACCCTTTCCCTCTTGAGTTTTGCCATAAAATTGGAACCAACATTCATCACTCACACTCATGTTTACTGAAGTTCTTTCATTATCACTATCTACATTATTAATAACTCTTTATCTGGTTGTCGTAGAGGGGGTTCCTCCAATACTTGATGCTCAAGTGCTTGGCCTCCTCTCTTTCCCTAATAAATTCTATTTCTTATTATTTTATCATAGTTTAGACTACCTTAGAGCAAAAATGGACATATCACTCAACAAAGCAGCACCAGGGCCCATGATCTAGCGGAATAGGAGGTACCTAGTTCTAGCACCGACATCTAGTTGAATGAATTTGGGATTTGTCTCAGCATATATTCACATTCTCTCATCGAGATCAGAGTGCCTTTGAGGCCAAGAGCGAACCCTCTTTCTTTTAACAACCAATTAAAGGTAATTCAATAGGTTTGGGAGCTTGGGCAATCAACTGAATGAAATGGAACTGACACCCCTAGCGCGACAAATGAAGCATCCAAACTTCGACGTTAGGAAAGAAGCTGTGTTTGGCATTCAGTGACATCCAATTAAAACATAGCTAATTCACTATTACTAATCCTATCAGTGACAAAGGGTGGAAGTGGCAACAGACTTGCTGGAGGGGATGTTGTATCCTCATGATGAGGGGCTTTATTGGTGGAACCTTGATGACCTTGTCTTGTTTAGGGAATTAAGGGTGTTGGCTATCAATATTTTTTGGTCTAATAGGTGGTGTAGTGTTGAAGTTGAGATATTCTTCAGGTACAAGAGGTCTAAATGAGGTATCCCTCTAAAAGGCTCATCATCTTTTTATATTTTCTTCCATTCTTTGCCTTCTCTCTACCTCCTCCATTTCTTTCCTCACCATTTCTGGGTCTATGATTGCTTTTTCTTTATTTGTCATCTATATTTTAAAATATAATAAATTATCTATAATTTACAAAAGAGCAATAGCAATGTATCACAACTTAACAAAATTTAGAGAACAATACATGATATCTAAATGTTATAAGGTTTTTTTTATACCTATTTACTAATCTTTGTTCTAATACCACTTTTTGTGGCGCCTCAAAACTTAGGCACCTAACCTTATTATAGAATTGTTTAGTTAGTAAATTTTGATCAGGGTTGTGGCCCTGTTTATGCGGTAAATTCTCCAAATTAATCTCATTTTAATTTACAAGCATTCACACGCTTATAATTAAAATCACATAGTATTTTTGAAACATTAAAAAATATATATTTTTGTCAGTAGTCCTCGTAACTTGGTACTTATATGATAGTGTATCCCTGCAATGTATCCATTAATACATGTATATAAGAATAGTATAAGTCTCTAAACTGATGCCTTTTTTCTTGAATTTTATTTTACCTATCGAAAGTTGGGAAAATAAAACTTAAGTACTAGACTCAGTAAGTAAGAATTTTCATTCAAGTAAACATTTTCAATCCAAAATTTGGCATTTTGTAATAAATGCGTATGCAAATGCATATTCCACATTCATGCTTTACACCTGCATTGGATAATACGCTAGTTAGGCAATCATCAATACATTTAATCCTTATTTTAGGAAGTGTGTCACCGGCCTTTGGGCCTATATTTGAGACTTGGTTACATTAGAGGATTTCGGTTTGCTTGCAACTCTAAAATGGACATGTATCTCTGTGCACTATACATTATATATATGCTAGCATGATTTTTAAAAATTAATCACATTCATCATTCTACTGTCTTTTCAAGTTGAGAAAATATCACACGATCATAAAAAACATATTAAACATATTAATAAATACATTTTCCAAACTACATTATGGGGATACCATACTTAAACAAATTTAAAAACATCACAATGAAAGGAATTGTAAGTCATTTAATCATTTTAAAAGAAATAATTTCAAAATATTGCTTGTTTACCTTGGGTACTTGATTGTCTGATCGACCTTCTCTTTTCCTTTACCTAAACAAGTAAAAAGGATATTTTATATCTTTGCAAGATTTTGCGTACCTGCATGCAATTTCTTTTATATTTTTCATTCTTATATATGTATATATATCTTATATCTTATATTTGGATGGCTAATCTAATGTATAAATCTCATCTAGATTTGGCCAATTAAATTATACACATTTACATCTATGTCACTCAATTAGTTAAACAAATTTTAGATAGTTGTAAAAATATTCAAAATACAACCAAAGCATCGTTCTAAAATTGATTTATTCTCAACCAAATGAGCGCTGATCGTTTCGTCGCCGGGCGCGGAACGAAACTTTCGTTCCCATCGGCTCGTGTTCGAATCCCAGGTGGGATTTCGAACCAAAAAATTTTTGTGGAGGCATGTGTGGTCCTCCTTATTTAGTTGGGAGCTGGTGGTCTCCCCCGTTGATATTTGGGAGCTTGCTGTCTCCCTTTAGAAATATTGTTAGAATCGTCTCAGAGCTTTGAATGTGATATGAATTGAGATATGTTGTAAATATACTCTAATAAAAAAAATTGATTTTTTCACATGAAGAAATATTTAAACTAACCCGTTATTTGTTTAAGCATTGTAACTGTATTAATTAATGAAATGTGCATAGCCCCAAATCCCACAATCTACCACACTACGTAAGAAACCATGCACATAAAAAAAAAAAATTTCAAAACTTGTTTGAAATGTGAAGCAGTGCATGTTATAATAATAATAATAAATTCCAGGCTTAGTCGGACGTTATGGTTGTCGTGAATAAAATAAAATATAAGCATGTATTCCATAAAGTATTTTAGAAAGGCAGAAAAATACCAAAGCTTATCTGGACGTCCCTGCCTGTCTGCTTTGCTTTCTTCCCTTCGTTGCAATTTTTTTTTTTTTTTTTTTTTTCCTTACGTTGCTAACTGGTTTTTGCACTCTCTTCCGTAGGCGGTGACTCAGGTAAGGATTTTAAGCAGGTTTAATATATATCAACACCGAATTGACAGCTCATGCTCCCACCGTCCTTGTTTTAACTACTGCGGTTTATTTCATTCGAGATGCCAATTGACGTGGCTTCAGAACCATCAGTAGCAGCGTTGCACTTACGTGTATATAAATATATTTTAAGACACATAATTCAAAGGTGTTCTAAAATTTTCTAAAGGAGCTCTCACGATCTAATTTGTCTATATTTTAGAGGATCTCAAATTAGCCATTCGTTCAAATTTAATTTTTTTTTACACATTTCTAATTATATTCTGTATAATCTAATCTGTTCACCAAATAGAGTACATTAATTTAGGCTTACCCATGAAATCTCATATAAAAGAGAGTTATATATAATAATTAATTACATCAAATGTACAGTATACGTGTGCATCTAGCATGCATGAATATTTTTTTATTTCTTTCTCCGGATGTGAAACCTTGCTTTGCATTATTTACGAGGCTGCTGAATATCAATAATTTTTTTTTCATCTTCGCTTAATAAATTTTCATAATCTAATCTGCCCATATTTTAGAACAGCTCAATTTAGTTGTCCATAACTCGTTTCATATCAAAATAATTAGTACGGGTGAAGATATAAGCACTCAAAATTAATTCATAAAATTTCATTTAATTTTGATTGTTTTAAAATTTTTCAAAAATAAATTTTATGTTCTATTTTATACACTATATAGAGTATGTTAAAATAGACTTACCCATAAGATTCATTGTAAAATGGTCATATTACATTAAGATATTAATTTCATAAATAATTAACTAAATTTGCAGTCAATGGACGTGCATGCATGCTGTACGTGAATGTCAAGATGCCATAATTTGGGCACTTTTTTCGATGCAAAATAAACAATTAACTTAAGGACTTTATCCAATTTTTTTATTATCTAATCCGTCTAGATTAAAGCGTATATAATTTAACGCTTGTCCATGAAATCTATATTGATCAGAGTTACATATTTCAAGATCTAAAAGAAACAATCTAGGTGAATATGAGTCACTAATTGATACTTCTAATTTACCTAAAATTTTCATTTAATTTTAATTTTCCAAAAGGTTCATGGATTTAAATAGTTTAATTTTTTGCAATTCGGAATTTTTAAATTCCTTCTTGAAAAAATGTATAAAAATTCATTTTCATATCTTACCTTTATCAACTTGTAATTTACCCCTTTTTTCTCATAAATTTCAAAACTAATCTTTGAAAGATCTACTTGATGCCATGATCTAATATCTTTTCATGATTTAATTCATAGATATAAAAGTAAACTTCAAAATTTTCAAGAAAATACTATTACTTATTTAATCCATAAGATCCGCTTGATCTAACTTTTCTTTCTTCCCTTAAGCTGTGCAATTCTGCTGGAGCTCTATGTTTAGAGAGTCCGCTTCACAAGCTTTAATTCTTCCCCATATGAATGATCTTGATCCTTAGCTACTTCAGGAACTTCTAGTATTTTAAATAAATGTCTTAGCATCGACTTTTCTAAATTTTTCTAGAACTTAGCTCTAATTTGAGTTGGGGAACTCCGGGAACTTCCAGAACTATCTCATTCTGCCCTTTACTCGACCATATGCATGATATATATGCATAATCTGATCCATCCATCATAATATTTGATATATCTAAAGTCGAGAAGTCAAAATTCAATCATTCATCACACGTATGGAAGTAGGTCTTTCTTCCACATGTGTGGGTGGCTGATAACTTAGAATTCATTCAATCAAGCTGATAGTTTTAAAGTTGTTTCATAAATATTTTTCACATAACATATAGGTATGTTTGGGAAGTAATAAAATGTTTCATGAAAATTTTTTAGTATAAAAGTTTTTGAAATGAGAGAAAATGATATGATATATTAGGGATAACGATGATGAGTAAAGAAAATATAATTAAAATAGATAGGTTAGATACATATATTTAGTTGTATAGAAATGATTAAAAAGTAGGATAGTTGTATAGAAAAAAGCAAAAAAAAATTAAAAAATAGTTGCAGAGAGTGAAAAATTTTAAATTGAAAAATTTTAGTTTCAAAGTTTGTGGTATTTAATAAATGGAAAATGTTTTAATGCATCCTAATGCATTAAAATTTTAGTGCATGAGGACGCAAAACCTCATTATATATATATTGTAAATTTTTTATAAGATTGTTAATTTAGTTATATTTAATCTATAAGCCAAAATTTACCATTTTTAGATATTTGTATATTTTTTTATTTTTTAAATACAAAGGCACTTTGGCCATTTTAAGTGACCAAAATACCCCTATTTTTTAAAATAAAAAATAAATATTTATATATCTCTAAAAATGTTAAAATATAACAAATAAGTTAAATACACCTAAGTTAACAATATTATAAAAAATTTTCAAAAAATATATTAAAAATGGAGTTTTGCACCCTGAAGCATTGAAATTTCAAAGTATCAGGGTTCATTGAAACATTCCTCTTAATAAACACTCCCATAACATGTTTTATACTAGTATGTTCATCATAAAATTATCTATATCATGTAGAAATTTCAATATAAAACTTATTTGTTTAGTTAAAATTTTCATTTATTTCTTATTTTCTCATTACTTTTGGATTTTTAATATATAAGTCCTCTAAATGCTTAATATCTCACTCATCTAAACTAGATTTGTGTGATTATTTTTTTGTTTGATTGAAATATTGTACACTTTTAAATGAGTTTTCTATAATTTGATATAAATTTTCAAAAGTACATCAAGTGCATAAAACATAAGAAATTGATATAAAATAATGAAATCGTAGAGTGCATTTGGGAATGGATAAAACTTTTGATAATAAGTTTTGAAGAGTAAAAATTGTAAAATGATATTATACGATAGGGGTAATGATGAAAAATAAAGAAGATAAAGTTAAAATAGTTAGGTTAATTGTGTGGGTAGTTGTGTATAAATAATTAAAAAATAGGATAATTGTAAAGGAAAAGTAAAGAAATGATTAAAAATAAGATATTTATAGAGAGTGAAAAGTTTTAGATTAAAAAGTTTTAACTTGACATTTTCTACACATTTCTAAAGACAGCCTTGATATAAAACTTTTCAATTTAAAACTTTACACTCTTCATAACTATATATTTTTAATTATTTTTTCACATTTTCTTATACAAACTACCCTACCTTTCAATTATTTTTAACGACTACTCATATAACTAACTTATCTATTTTAACTTCATTCTTTTTATTTCTCATCACTACCTTTATAATGTCACAATTTTTTTACACTGAAAATTTTTCATCCAAAAGTTTTACCATTTCCCACACACTCACAATCAGTAGGCAATTCAAGTCATCTCCTTTGTTACATGGTAAGTTGTTTTGGGGTGAAAATATAATTGAGAATTCTATGATAAACATAAATAGTGCTTCCAGATTTTCAATGTAAAGATTACTACTACTAATTCTAAATCATGGGTTGAATAATTTACATCATTAGGTTTAAGTTATCAATATGCATCATTAGTAAGGTCAAAGTAGGAGCTTCAATCAATTGTCACTTCAGTCCTTCAAAACTATTGTCACAACCATTTGACCAAATATATTGAATGACTTTTCATGTTAAGCAAGTGAATGATATAGGTAATTGTAAAAATCCTTCTACAAATCCTTTCCTAACACAGGATTATTGTTATAAAGGAAGGTATTCAATAAATTATCACCTTTTTCTCAAATCCAAATTTAGATAGAAATCTCTGCAACGCTGATTTGGCTATTTAATCATCCATTTTTGCTTATATGTTCAACATAAAAGCTGTAGATCTTGTTGCATTTTTAGATTTTAACTTTTTGATAATCTACTTTGGTTTCATTTTAAGTAAGATATGATTATTTTACTAAATTGTCTCTAAGATTGTTTTTTTGAAATTTCAATTTATAAACGTTTGAAAATTTGCATAGATGTCCAAGATCTACTATCCTTTTTCATGATCCAATTCACAGATCTAAAAGTAAACTTAAAACTCTTCAAGAAAACACTATTACTTATTTAATCCATAAGATGTACCTGATTTACCTTTTCTTTCTTGCCCTAAATTCTATAGTTCTACCGAAGTTCCATCTTCTGATAGCCCACTTCACAAGCTTTAATTTTTCACCATATAAATGACTTTGATCCTTAGCTACTAGAACTTTTAACACCTTCAAGGGATGTCTCAGCATTGATTTTGCTAAAATTTTTCTAGAACTTGAAGAGATTATGGTCCAATTAGATGCCGATAGTGCTTCAACTTTAGCATGCTCCAGAACTATCTCATTCAGCACTTTACACGACTATATGCATGAAAAATAAGCATCATGTTATCTATTCATCACATTGATATAGGTAAAATCCAAAGACAAAAATTCAACCATTGATCAAACAAGTGGAAGAAAATCTTTCTTTCATATGCGTGGGTGACTAATAACTTGAATCCTTTAATCAAGTTGACAATTTTAAATTTACCTTTCTAAAATTTTTCACATAACAATGCAATATGTTATATAGAAATTCATAACAAAATTACCTATATCATGTAAAAATTTCTACATGGGACTTAAGTTTTTCATTTTTTTCTCGTTATTTTCAGGATATAAGTCCTCTAAATCCTTAATCTCTCACTAATCTTAAACTAGAATCATGTGATTCTTTTTTGTTTGATTCTTGACCTAAATATCTTTAATTTGACATATTATACTCTTTTAGATAAGTTTTTTTTGGTTACAAAATGATATAATTTTCAAAGTTACATCAAAAGCATAAAACATAAGGATTTGATTAAGTATATAGTGCGGTGCATAATTCGTATGTTTTTCATCTTATATTATTTCAATTTAATTTTTTCTATAATATTCTAGACTTCAAAATCTTAGATTTGATATATCATAAGCCTTAGAACTCAATCACTAAGTAACATGAAAAAATCATTTAAAATTTTCCTCTATTTTTTGGACAATTTTCCTAATTCCATTCATGGTAACTTATGCATAACCATACATCTTAATTACCAGGTCATTAATTCTCATTTATTTTCAGTAATAATATACATTATACAAACTTAAATATCGTAGCCCAATAACTAATCTTATATTATGTTCCAAAAATTGTATGAGTTTTACATTCGAATCGACTCTAATGAGTTGAATTAGATAGAATGAATTTTCGTTAATTAGAACTGACTACAATTCAATCAAATTAACTAGAATTGATTCAAGTGAGCATGAATGAATTTGTACTCATTTTAATTAACTTAAATGAACTGAATTAGATAGAATGAACTTCAATTAACTGAAACTAACTACAATTTACTCTTATTGACTTGAGTTGATTCAAATTAGAACAAACAATTTGAACTCATTTGAATCGACTTAAATGAATGAATTAATAGAGTGAACTTTGATTGGCTAAAACTGATTGACATTTACTCTAATTGACTTGAATTGATTCAAATGAATGTGAATGAATATAAATTGACGGGAATGAACTAAATTCGATAGAGTGAACTTAGATTAATTAGAAGTTATTTTAATTTGCTCGAATTAGCCTTGGATTGATTCAAATGCATATCAATGAACTTAAATTTGTTCGGATCAACTCTAATGAACTAAATTACATAGAATGAACTTTTATTAGCTAGTACTTATTATGATTCACTATAATTGTCTTGAATTAATTGGAATAAGAATGTATGAATTTGAAAATTTTTGAATCGACTCAAATGAAATGAATTAAGTGTAATGGACTTTGATTAACTAGAACTGACTATAATTCACTTTAATTGATTTGGATTGATTCAAATGAGTGTGAATTGAACTTATATTCATTTGAATTGACTCAAATGAACAAGAATGGATAAAATGGACTTCTATTAATTGGAATTGAGTACAATTCATTCTTATTAACTTAAATTAATTTGAATGAGTATGAACAAACATACGTTGATTTGAATTTGAAGGAATGAAAAAATTGATAGAATAAACTTCTATTAGCTTAAATTTGCTACAATTCAGTTGAATTGTAAAATGGAATTTATGGTTAACTTAATTTAAAAATTAAATTAGAAATCTAAGTGAAATATGTGAATGGTGAATAGAGATGAGAAATATTTAAGGTCTAGGTTTCACTTGTAAACTTTCTACAATAGATAATCAATATACTTATTTAATTCAAAATATCTGCTTTAAAAGAAAATAAATATTTTTTGTAATCTTGTATACTTTTTTGAGGCATGAAAGACATACTCTAACCTTTGTAATTATATATTTTTATGTAATCATTTTGATTAGAATCCATTAAGGTTTATGGTAGTTCATGAAATTTTCAATAAGTGTTTAGCTTATTTTCATGGTTAGAACTCCCAAGTTTAATTCTTGATTTTTCGATAGTAAACTTCTACTTTTTGGTTTCTTATTTTAATATATGAGATTATGTAAAACTATAAGCTTAAACACTAAGTAATATTTATAGAACAAAATATCAAGTTAAAACAAATTATATTTCACAAACAAGTAAAATTGAATCATAGACATGAATTATTCACATGCTACATCTTATTTATAGATAAGAGAATTAGCCAATAATGGCTTCAATTAATTTAAAAGATAAAATAATATCCTTATCAAAACCTATGAAATCTAAAATAATAAAATCTAAAGAGAAAAGAATATGAAAGCTTATTGATTTAGTCTCCAATAGTGCCTTAGATCTCTTCCTTTGACTTGCTCACCTTTCCTTCTCTCATGGCTCTTTCCTCTAAAATCTAGCATCCAATCCTAAAATTCTTACCCTAAAATATATTCAAAAATCTCTTAATTTTGTGCTTTACCGTGTTTAAATAGTTTTCCATGAAACAATTTTTAATTCATTTTGATGCTATTTATTTTGGAATATAATCAAATGAGAATTTCAGTGTTTAAGATTATTTGAATCATATTTTAATTGATTTAGTTTGTTTACAACAAAACATTCATAATTGGTCGATATGTGTAAAGCAAGTAAATTATGAGCAATTTTGGTACAAAAACATGGATAAATTAACAAGCCTTGATGAAATCAAAGTTAAAATGCAAATTTAAGATTCAGAATTGAAGCAAAACAGTTTAAGAATCGAGCTCAAATGCATTAGAGGAGTTATCACGTGGGCTGGGAGGAAATAGGATGCAACTATGTAAAATTGCAAATGAAATTACACACTCCAGAGCGCCACATGGTTTGAATCATGCAGGTGCCGTGTGAAACCCAGGCTACGCAAAATCATGCGCATTTCAGAGTGTATGTGAAAGGGGCTATGAGATCTATATATAAACACATCTTGAAAACATCATAAGGCATTCTAGAACATCTCTAGAGCTTGGATTGAAGTTTGGGAGCAAGAGAAGATGAATAGTATGAGACAAGGAGCGAGGTGGGGGTGGTTTGAAGCTATCAAGACACCATTGAAGCTCTCAATTAATTAGCTTTTTTCTTCTTTCTTTTTGAGTTCAATTGGACTTGAGTTATAATATTATTTTATGTTTAGATTTTATCTTATACATGCTAGGCTAAACTTTTAATCTAGAATTTAAGATGTAGCATGAGTATAATGTAGTGGATATTATAGTTTTGATTTATTTATGAAAGATATTTATTGTTAATTTAATATCTTATGTTCTTAATGCTAGCTTTTTTCATGGGCTCACATTATATGGGTTCGCATTATGACATAATGCTATATATTAGGTGATGGAACTAAGAGGTGAAAAATCTAATATACGATAATTAAGATGTTAAACTTAAAAATTTAAGGCAATGAGAATAAGTATGATGACCTTGAGAAATTCTATGAAATTTCACATAACTTAATGGATTATCATTAACTTGATTCATGATAATAGGTGGTTGAAAAGATTAAAATACGCCTTGTAGGTTTTGAGAGAATGTGCAAGGATAATTTAGGGATAGTTCTTCTCGAATATTTAATATCTGGATTAAGAAATCATTCCATATAGTTATCGTGTTGTTGCATGTGAAATCCCAGACCCTAGACATTCTCATCTCTTGATTTCTAATATTTGTTATACGCTTCTAAGTTTCTCTTTATTCTTTTCTATTTTCCCTTTTACTCTACCTTACTCTCTTTGTGTTTGATAGAAGTATTAAAAAACAATGTTCTAAGTCCTGAATTCTCTATGAGATTCATATTTTAAATGCTACAATCCATGACCCATGTGTTTGTAGAGAGATTGCAATAGCAGTATGCAAATCATTACAAAATCAATGCATGAAGCAAATTCTCAGACCGGACATAGTTTAAATTTTCTGTGTTCCATGCTAGAGGTGGATATTCAATTCTATATTTTTTAATTGTTGGCCTGACACAGTTCAAATTGTGTTTGACAACTCCAACGCATTTTAGCCTATGTTTTTTACTATTTTAACTCCTTTTTGTCCTTTGATTCTTCCTTCATGAATGTATATTTCTTCTTAGCTTCAAAATTTTCAATTATTTGTATTTTTTCTATTCTTAATTCGCCTATTTACAACAACAAAATATTAGTAATTGCACTTCGGTGAGCTAATTTTGACATTTAGTCTTTTAAAATTATAAATTACTTAATATTCTAATATGAAAATAGTCATACTAAATGGTATAGAACTGACATAATAAATACCCTTACAATTAGGGTGTGTTTGGGAATGAATAAAACTTTTGGTGAAAAGTTTTGAAGAATAAAAGTTGTCAAATTATGTGATATGAT
>JAXCLR010000092.1:41503390-41516858 GCA_035584095.1 Annona squamosa
GTAGCCAAGACTTACTCAAATTGATTTGTTAATCATCAAAACATGGATTTAGCTAATTTTCCACATATTTCCAACAACATGCATAGGGTCTATAATGTGACATAACTTACTAATGTCTTATATAGAAAGGGCTATGAGAGCAACATACCTTCACTTACCTTTAACGAGAGCTATCACCAGTTTGCTCAACTCTCCATTTCTTTTGCAATTCATGCTCCTTCATCTTATAGATGGTTTTGCATTTGTTTGAAATAAAATCTACATTACAAATATGATATCTTATTTTCTTTTGATATTCGTGTTATGGGTCCATGAATATTAGTACCATAAAACCTAGGAATTCAAGAGGACTTGGTTCCTCCTTAGAAATGTCTTTTTGGCATCCAAACGAATCTAACTTCATTGTAAATCATTTTTCTTGTCTTGCACTGATATATTTTGTGTCCAAACTTATTATAATAATGACAAGCAACTCTACTATGATTTGGAGTAATATGATAGCTTTTTAGTTGCCAAGCAATTATTTTTATCTATGATTTATCAACATTCTTTTTTACATGAAAAATTTTGTCCCCTCACATTTGATGTACTAGAAGTCTTAATCTAAATAAGAGCATCTGATTTATTTAATTTGATATTATTTCTCTTTGCATATATCCATGACCTCTCTTATCAATTTGGGTAGTCCTTTTCAAAATTTTTTGCACATCTTCTCTCGGCTGGAGAACTTAGCCAATAAATCTTTTAGATTTTGGTTCTTCTTTCTCAATGTCTCTATTTCATTCTTCAAGACATTTATATCATTTGAAAAGATTCATTCTTCTCCACTAACTTTCCATTTGCAATGGCGGTTGTATTGAATTACTTTTTCTTTTGAGCATATTTAATTCCAAGGTTTCTAAATTTATCAAATAGTGAGTCATATGTTTGTTAAATCATTCAATGCATCATATCTAGAACAAAGAGTAGAAGATAAACTGCAATAGGAATCATACGAGCTTACCTCTATATCCATAGATACATCAAATGTTGATAGTTTGAACTTTCTTGTATCATCATTTCCTTCTTTGGCTTTATGGAAAGCTTCCTTTTTATCTTCTATAATAGTAATGCAGCAAACTCTTGCCCAATTAATTGCATCTTCTTCCTTACTTGTTGAAGTGATAGAGCTTGAGGTAGTGTATTTATTTGTAAGCATTCTTCTGCCATTTTCCTTTGAGAAAATTTTCTTATTTTGAATTTCTAAGTCATCCAATGTGGTGCATTCAATCTGTATATGTCCAACACCACCATATTTATAACATTTCGAAAATTCTTTTCTTCTATCCTTCATTTTCTTGTGTGAGCTAGACTTTTTGTTTCTCTTCATGAAGTATGAGCTTCATGTGGAATCACTAAAGTACTCTTTCATAATTTTGAGGACAATAGACTTTCTACTTCTACGAGATTCTTCTTGTTTGTTTTTTATGAGCTCGTGAGACATGAGTGAGCTAATTAAATCATCTACTTTGAGCTTGTTTAAGTCATTTGCTTCCTCATAATTGTGACCTTTTGATTCCATGAGTTTGATAATGCTCATAACCTGCTCATTTTCAAAAATTGGCTTTTCTAGGCCTTCAAGAGTATTAGAGATTTTAGATTCTGAAATTTATTCACCATCTAACATTTGAAAGTTTTCAAAATCATCAACAAGGATGTTCCTTTTAGTTCCCTTTACTTGAGAGGAACCCTCATTAATAGACACTAATTTATCCTATATATCCTTAGCTGTTGTGCATGGGAAAACTCTATCAAATTCTGTTGCAGTCAATGCATAAAACAAAAAATTCATAGCGTTAGCATTACTTTGGAACATGGTATCTTCTTCTATAAAAGTGGATGCCTTGTCCCCTTTCAGTAATATAAAGCCATCTTGTATGGCTATTAAGTGGGTCATCATAAATATGTAAAAGAGATCACCTCAAATAAGATAGAGACTTACTCTGATACTACTTGTTAATCCTGAGTTTATCGCAAAACCTTAGAGGGGAGGGGTGAATTGGGTTATTTTGAAATTCTTTCGGTGTATTAAAGTTAACCCCTTGTGAGTTTAATCCTCTTAATGAAATGCGATAAGAAATAAAATGAGAGGGTGCAAATAGAATATAAAATATGTAGTGGTTCAGACAACCTTCCATACTCCACTCTTTCAAGCATACACCCCTCGTGTCTTGGTATCCACTATTATATATCAAATACAATTTAGAGCACCAGTTCTCTTCTACATTTTAGCTCTAGGGGGTATACACAATAATCACTTAGTGGTGAAACCAACTCTAACCAACCAAGTCTAATCCATTTATGAGACAAACTCAAACAATCAAGCAAAACTCATTGGCGAGACAAACTCAAACAACCCCCTATTTTGTTTCTTTTTGAATCCTATCTTCAACACCGATCTAAGGCAACAACACAAAAAAATAGATAAAAGAAAAATTTCACTTTATACTGTATAATCAATTACATCTGGAAGCTCCTTGTTATGTGAAGAAGATGATCTTGTAAGCTCACTTGAAGTAGTAGCACTTGAAGCTTTAATATTTATTCAAATGTTGTCAACAATCTTGAATATTTGAATGTGTAAACTCATCTTGTGTTTCTTATCCCTTCATGTACATACTTCGAGGATATTTATAGAGGAAAAGAAAATGTAGTCGTTAGAGTGGTGATTGATGTACATTTAATGCTCTAACATTCAAATTTTCGACCGTGATAACTTAAAGTCACAAATGAAGTCAACTTGGGATGAGTGAATTGGGTTGTGACTTTGCTTTGGTTGGAACTTGTTGTCCACTGTTGTTCATTTTTTTACATTTGAAGTCACAGGTGAAGTCGACTTGGGCTGAGACTTTACCTAAGTCGAGTGTGAAGTCGACTTGGCTTGAGACTTCACTTTGCTATCCCCTTGAAGTTGCAGGTGGAGTCGACTTAGGCTGAGACTTCAATCAAGTCACAAGTGAAAGCGACTTGGGTTAAAACTTCACCCAAGTCGTAAGTGGAGTTTACTTGGGATGAGACTTCACTTTGCTGAACTTACAACATGAGGACTTGTGCTCTTGAAACTTAAATTATCTTACATTTTCATCTTCATATATATAATTGAAGACAAAATACCTAAACACACTTACACATGTTCATTCGATCCTTTTTAATGATATTTCAATGGTTTGTTAATCATCAAAATCAAATTAATTTTTCTTAAAGAAAGCATATGATCAATATTTAAAATTATATATTCTACTACTATACCAATTGTCATCTACATTGGATATGTTTATGGACCCTGTGAAGACTAGATATTTTTTATTATTATATTTCTTTCTTGATCATGAGATAATTTACAAATATGTTGTTAGGAATTAATGATATTAGTGTAGCGTACACCATATATAAATATGACATCTAGGGCAAGTGTAGTGCATGATGCATATATTATGATCTTCACATGTTGGGTTATATGAAACATCATTCATGAGTATGTTAGACATAAGTATAAGTTGTGCATTATTTTTTCTAAAATTTCACTACTCGGTTTTGATATGATTTTATTAGGTATTGATTAGAGGTGTTTGATTCATTATTTGGGGCGCTATGACTATCTTGGACCTCATAGAGTAAGTATAGGGTTTGACCTGCCTGCTCAAGTTGAATCGGTTAAGGGGGCAGCACCCCTTGCAAGGGTGTAGAGGGTAGTGCTCCTAGAGAAAATTTTAAGTAAGGCCTTATGGGATTGTGCTAGCTTGACTCACTAGTTGGTTAGGTCATTTAAAAAGGGGGAAGGTGTGAGGCTAGGGTTTATTCTTCCCTTCTCATTCTCATTTGTCTTCTCCCTTCCTTTTTTTTTCTTCTTCCTCATCTCCTTAACACTCAACCCAACATTAAACCTCCATGTGATTATTGCAAATCCCTTAAGGATCATTGCTTTGCATTAAAGTCATGTTAAAATTTTGAAGATTTGAAGTTAAGGTTGTCATTTTTGGAAAAATCATAATCTAGGTAAGTAGATGTTGTGTCTCATCTAATTAGTGATGAAATCAAATCTTCAATATGATATAGGGCTGGTGGGAAGGGGTAGTGTCTAATAACTTTATGGTTTAGGGCATTAGGGTTTGTGATAGCTTATGTCTAGTAGGATTTATGGGGAAATAGTTGTTACAGTGTGATTTAGGATTTAACAGGGCAACGCCCCTTGTGGGGGTGAAAGGGGCAGTGCCCACGAAGAAAAGTTTAAGGCCTTATAAGACCGCGCTGGCCCGACCCACTAATTGGCTAGGTCATTTAAAAACGGGAGGTGTGCAAGTCTAGGGTTTATTCTTCCCTTCTCATTCTTGTTTGCCTTCTCCCTTCCTTTTTTCTTTCTTGCTCGTCTCCTTAACACTCGACTCGGCATTAAACCTCCACACGATTATTGCAAATCCCTCAAGGATCATTGCTTCACATCAAAGACATCTTAAAATTTTGAAGATTTGAAGTCAAAGTTGTTGTTTTTGGGAAAATCCTATTCTAGGTAAGTAGATTTTGTGTCTCATCAAATTAGTGATAAAATCTAATTTTAAACATGATATAGGGAGGGTGGGAAGGGATAGTGTCTAACAACTTCATGGTTTAGGGCATTAGGGTTTTGTGACAGCTTATGGTTAGTAGGATTTATGAGGAAATAGAAGTTATAATGCGATTTAGGAGTCAAAGGGGCACGCCCCTTGAGGGGGTGAAAGGGGTAGTGCCCATAGTGAAAATTTTAAGTAAGGCCCTATGGGATCGCGTTGGCCCGACCCACTAATTGGCTAGGTCATTTAAAAAGGAGGGGGGGCATGAGTCTAGGGTTTGTTCTTCCCTTCTCATTCTTGTTCATCTTCTCCCTTCCTTTTTTCTTCCTTCTTCCTCATCTCCTTAACACTCGACCCAACATTAAACCTTCACACAATTATTGCAAATTGCCTTAAGGATCAATGCTTAGCATCAAAGGTATATCAAAATTTTGAAGATTTGAAGTCAAGGTTGCTATTTTTGGGAAAATCGTAATCTAGATAAGTAGATGCTATGTCTCTTCAAATTAGTGACAAAATCTCATCTTGAACATGATATAGGGTTGGTGAGAAGGGGTAGTGTCTAACAACTTCATGGTTTAGGGAATTAGGGTTCGTGACAGTTTATGGTTAGTAGTGTTTATGGGGAACCAGTTGTTATAGTGCAATTTAGGAGTCAAGGGTGCAGCGCCTCTTGTGGGGGTGAAGGGGGCAACGCACCCAAAAAATTTTTTAAGTAAGGCCTTATGGGATTGCATTGGCCTAACCCACTAATTGGCTAGGTCATTTAAAAAGTGGGGTGTGAGGTTAGGGTTTATTCTTCGCTTCTTGTTCTCGTTCTTCTTTTCAGCATTAAATTATAATTACACTCTAATACATGTGTAAATAGATCTAAGAATTTTTCATAATTTAAACATGAATATATATATATATATATTTTTGAACAAATGTAACATGTAAATATATTTGATTAGTATAAAACTTGACCTTCTAGATAAACAAATAATGTTAAATATAATGAATGAATTGGACTTTCCATTAAGTATCAAAATCTTAGATTTTGAAGGAGTTACATGGGTTTGCTTTTATGTAATCTATTTACTCATTCATTCATATAGAAATGATATTTTGGATGGTCTAGATGTTGAAAATACTATTTTAAAATTAATATTTTAACATTTTTCATAATTTACATATGAATATATATATTTTTCAATAAATGTGGCCCATAAACATGCTTGATTGTGATGAAACTTGATACATTAGATAACCAAATGATGTTAAATTCAATAAATGAATTAGATTTTTCATTAAAGAGCAAAATCTTAACAAATGAATTAGATTTTTCATTAAAGAGCAAAATCTTAGATTTTGAATGAGTTACATGGGTTCACTTTTATGTAACTTGGTTACATAGAAGCGGGACCCTATATATATATATATCTATATATCTATGGACTATGATCATATGCGTTCGGATGACTTTGTCCCCTACGCACATGTAATGTCATTCATTAGATTGGGTGCGACGAGCTTGTGCCATTTGATGGGATATGAGGGAAGCTTTTCAAAAAAGCCCCTGTCAAGAGGTTGTTGTGGTAGAAATGAAAAAAATCAAAATCCCATCATTCGAGGTCTTCTTTCCAAACGAAGCCTCTCTTCCTCCAAATCATACTTCTCTGCTTCCAAATCCATTGGTAGTCTTTTCGGAACCAGCTAAAGCTCCTCTCATGGTACATCTCTGACTCTTCCTCCTCACTCTTTTTTGCCTTCTTCCTCTCCTCCATTTATCCTCTTTCTTCCCTCTCCGTTCTCATCTGTCCTCCGTGTGAGATGTGCACAAGAGAGGTTGACAGTAACTTTGATGTTGTTGTCATCGTCGATAGCAACAATGAAATGAGAAGGTAGGTGATTTTAAAATGTGATTTCAAAAAAAAATCTCATCTTGTTTATGCACACCTACTGCTAAAATTTTTGCAACACTGTTAAACATGCCCCATTTTGATGGGTTCCCTAAATAAGTTGCTCCATATTTCCCATGATGACATGATGTAAAACGAAAGTGCACTTGCCATCAAGAACAGTCTGTGATGCACTAGAAAATAACAACAGTTGAGATTCTCATTAAAATATCTATGACCTGTTTAGAATCAACCAATGTAACGAGATTTGGACAAGGAGAATTGAATGAAAGGTCTATATGGTTTGAAAAAAATCTTTTTTCATAATATTCTTCTACATATTTTCCTTTTGTTGATTCTTGCTCCCACTTGGAGGACCATGTTCAATTTACATTTTTTTTGTAATTTATTCTTATCAATTTTTTTGTGAATGTTATTTATGACTTAAACACACTTGCCCTTGCTCTGTCCTCGACTTTCTTCTATGATCTAATAACAAAATCACTTGCAAGCATCATCTAGTAGTTGTGAGTTGATAGAGACTAGCATTGGTGGAAATTTAAGTAGGCATAATATTCAAATTCAACAATTAACCTCATGCACATTGACAGGTTTCTCCACATTAAACTTGTTTTTGGTAATTAGACACAAGATTCACATAGTAGAATAGTGTTGGATCACCTAAGAGGATATTCTCGACAGCTTCACAAGTGCAATGTTTCTCATCATCTAGACATGAGATGTTTAAAGGGAATATTAAGGTCAATAGGTATTCTAATTCCTTTCATGTTTCTCATTAATTTCTTATCCTATAGACTATAACTTTTTTTACTATTTCATTCAATTTAGAATCTAGAGCTTGCCTAATAGTTTGCTTCTTTTTTACTTTCCTTCTTTAATAGTGTATACAAACATTGAAATACTCCTCTTAGTTAACTCGTTTCTTTTAATTTTTGCTTATTTCTAACTTAGAATGCCAGCCTCAAATGTTCACTAAATAGTATGAATAGGAGAATAACAAGTGGAATTTCAACTGTTTATAAAATTAAATAGCTTCTAAAAAGAAAAGATGTGATGCATCATCATGACCGCATTTTTTTCATTCATTAACAACCCAACCTCATTTTATTCTTTCAGTTGCAAATACCACAAGAAGACACAAATGCCATCAAATGGGGATCAAATGGGGATGAACAAGCGCAAAGGGTGTTTTGTTCAAAAGCCGTGGGAGGTCTAAGACAATTTCATCTGTGAGCATGGGATAGAATGTTGTAAATGGCGACTCATGACATGTAAAATTTGATTGTTTGTAAGGAGTTGAGTTATTCATTGGGAGTTTGTAAAAATTCTGTAGTAATTTGCAATGGGCTTGCATACTTCGAATCTATAATGTTAGTCCCATATGAAACTGATAAAAGAAAGCAATAAAAGCACAAAAAGAGAGATCAAAGAATGAACAGGATAGATTCTACAACATAAAATAATCCGAAGAAGACACCACAAATTATAGTGGTTCAATTAATGCACCTACTCCACTCTCTAATTCAACACTTTACTCGGGTTTGCACTAGTCAATTTAAAACTCAAGTTACAATGGTACAATCTCAATCGTCTTCAAAATTACACAAATGGCTCCATGTGACATGTGAAGCTTTCCACAAATTACAATAAAAGCTTTCCTCTTGATTAGACAATCTTTTATTTAAGGTAAAATAAACAAAAATGAAATAAAGCTTATAACCAGCTACATAGAAGTCAAAGAGAACAGCTTGAGACAGATCTACACTTTTGAAATGATTCTCTCTAAATTGAATTTTTAGTTGAAATTCATTATCTATTTATAATTTTGAACTTTCAAAACCGCCAAGAGAGATTTTCTCCACCAAATCTACAACCTATAATAATGTAACAAACCAAAATCATCAAGAGAGATTTTTTGTACTAAATTCACGACAAAGTAAATTTTTCTCAACGACCTATAACTTAACAAACTAAAACAACTCATCATAACAAACTAACTGATTTGCCACATTTATTTATCGATGATCATTCTTAAAAACTGTCAAAGTTTCAACCCAAAATTGACAAAGTTTCAACTAAAAATTGTGGAAGTTTCAAGCTAGAAATGTTGAAGTTTTAAATCAAAACTACTGAAGTCAAAGTTTCAACTTAAAACTATGGGAGTTTCAAGCCAAAACTGTTGAAGTTTTAAGTGAAAACGGCTGAAGTTTTACAGAAAAACCTCAACAAATTCTCAACGCACAATTTAATGCTAACTTATTACAATGATTTATCTCAAATTAGATACAATTAAAAATATTTTAAACATTAAATTCTTAACATTTCTATCATCAAAACACTATAACTCAACATGTAATTTATTGAATTCAAAAATTTTATTGAAAAGTGTCTCTTGGAATTACTTCTCATGTTCTTTCAGTGTCTTTTTTTCCTTTTGTTGTAAACTTCCATGTCAACTTCTTATGGTTAATGATAATCAAATCCCAAGGGCAAAGCATGTCACAAGAAATCACAGTATTGTCCACAATAGAAGATGATGGTGACATTGAGAAATTCATCATTAGTGCCAAAGTTGCACTATGATCATGTGAGTAGAAAATTGATGCATAATGCTAATAGATTCAACATCTCACTTACCAATAGCAATCGCCTTTACTAATTGCCAATAAATTCAGCCTTCGTTTACGCATTTTAGGTGGACAAAAATAGGTGTGTAACAAGCTGCAATGCACATATGCTTAGCGTTACATGTCGACAACCAACATCTATAATAAAAAAAGATCGATCTACAATAAATCAAGTTACAATGCCCTGTTTTTTAGCATATGATTGAATTTAAAGACATTAAACAGAAATGATTGAATTCATATATTCAATTCTAGAGTTTAAAGACACAAAACATTCCAAGAGTGCATAAGGCCATTAAATTAACAACCACCTGTCTCTCTTAATATCTAAAATTAAAAAGAAAGAATAGCTAGATGTCTCTCTTGATGATAAGGACAAGGTATATAGTAGCTCACACTGATAAATAAAAGACAATAGCAAGAACTAGGCCGCCAAGAGTGATGACTAGGCCTTCGTTTCTCTTCATGCTGTTAAGCAGCTCTAAGTCTCTCTTTCCCATTTGATATTTCATCTCCAAGTCTCTTCTCTCTCATGTTTTGTTTGAGCTGATAAATCTCATCCTTCATTTTTTTAAGTTGAGAAATCTCATCCTTCATTTCTTGTGTGTCTACACTTTGTTGATCTCTTAATTCATCAACACATCGTATCAAGTCACTTATATTTACCACTATTTCAAATAAAATGACATAAAAGAAGAAATATTCAAATTTCAAAAATAAATCCCCAAACATAAGAAAATAAGTGAAGATGCATTTTCGCACAACATGAAAACAATTCCATCTTTCTACATTTAGGTTTTGCAATTAATCTCTAAAGAATTTTTCTCTTAGGTTTGAATGCTTAGTCCCTTAATCTACCATTTGTGGAATTGAATCTATTTATCTTTGCCTTTATCTTTTCCTATTGAGTGGAAAATTACTACACTTAATTAAAATAATTGACATTAAAAGAGCGCATAATCGTGATGACTTTGTTTGTGCTAAAATGCGTACCATTTTCAGATAGGGTCTATACGTATATCCAATTTGGATGAAAATTGGTAGTGTAATAGAATATATAATTTTAAATATAATGGTTGGATTATAATTTCATGATCATGTAGGACACGTTTTGAGACAATTGCTTTGTAACTTACAGTGTAGGTGCCTGCACAAAAATATTTCTTGTATATATATGAGAAATGATCATATTAATTTGGGTTAAGCAAATGTCTTACTTATTTCACCTTAAAAAAATATTTAAACACACTTTTCTTTTGCTTTTTCTCCATATGTATGTTTAAAAATCTTTAAAAATATATATACATATTCAAAAATGGTAAACTTAATTTATATATTAAATACACTTAGATAAACAAGTACGCAAAGAAAAACCAAAAAATTATTTTTAAATGAATTTTTTAAGGTAGGCAAAGCAGAGATTCACTTAGCCTAAACTAATAGGATCACTTAAATATATATGAGAAATGATCTTGTCAGCCTAGACTAAGTAAATGCCTCGCTTAGGCCTCCTTAAAAAATCCATTTACAATAATTTTTAAAAATTTTTCTTCATATATTTATTTATCCAAATCTATTTAACATGTAAATCAAATTTTATCATTTTTGGATATGAGTATATATATATATTTAAATTTTTAAAGATAAGGGTATTTTAAATACATATATATATGAAGTTGCACCGTAATTAACAGTGCATTTGGCCAAAAAGGGCCCCACATGTACTTAAATATATTGATACTTTATATAATCATTTATTCATATATAAATTTTATAACAAATGATTTACATGTCGAAAAATAACTTTAAAGTTATTATTTATATTAAACTATTTTGTTATGTTAAATTTGTACTATTTTCAGATGAAGTCCACACACATATCCAATTGGAATGAAAATTAGTATAACAATATTATATAACTCTAAATACAATAGGTAGAGTAGATTATAATTTTATGATCATATGGGGCCCATTTTGAGATAATTACATCGTAATTGTAGTGTAGTGAAGTTGCACCTGAATATCTCTCTACATATATATCGGTCTCGCTTAACGCCTTCAGAATGTAAGGTTTTGATCCTTAATAGAAAATCTAATACATTCATTGTATTTAACATCATTTTTTTATCTAAAAGACAAAGTTTTATCCCAATCAAGTATGTTTATAAGTCAAATTTATTCAAATATATATATATATATATTCATGTATAAATTATGAAAAATACTTAGATATATTTACACATGTATTAGAATGTAATAATATTTTATAGAATCATTTATTCACATACGAATGATATTTTGAATGGTTTAGATATCAAAAATACTACTTTAAAAACAATATTTTAGCATTTTTCATTATTTATACATGAATATACATGTTTTCTAACAAATATGACTCATAAACATACTTGATTGAGATGAAACTTAATTTCCTAGATAAACAAATGATATTAAGTATAATGAATGGATTAGATTTTCTATCAATGATCAAAATTTTAGATTTTAAAGAGGTTACATGACTCCGTTTCTATATAACCTAGTTACATAGAAGTGAAGCCTTATATATACATAAGTGATTCTATTAGCTGAGGCTAAGTGAATCTTTACTTCAACCACTTTAAGAAACTTATTTAAAAATAATTTTTTAATTTTTTCTTTATGCCCTTGTTTAACTTAGTATATTTAATATATAAATCAAGTTTTACCATTTTGAGGTATGTGTATATATTGTTAAAGATTCTTAAACGTATTTATGGCGAAAAAGAAAAAAAAGTATATCTAAATAGATTTTTGAGGTGAGATAAGCAAGATATTTGCTTAACCAAGAATAACAGGATCACTCCTCATATATATACAAGAAATATTTAAGTGCAAGCACTTACACCGTAAGTTACGGTGCAATTGCCTCAAAACATGTCCCACATGATCATAAAATTAAAATCTACTCCAACTATCATATTTAGAATTATATATTATATTACCAGAGAAATTTTTATTCAAATTGGATATATGTACGGACCCCATTTGAAAATGATATAAATTTATCATAATAAAATAATTTGATATAAATACCAACTTTAAAGTTATTTTTTAACATACAAACTATCTCCTACATAATTATGGATAAATGATTGGATAATGTATCAATGCATTTATGTACATGTGGGGCCCATTTTGAGCCAAATGTATCGTAAGTTTTGGTGTAGGGAATTGCACTATAGCATATATCTATATATATATATATATGCCTTTTACTAGTCTAAAGCATTGCCATTGCAATTTGGGCCCCTCATGCTTGTCACATTTTCTTTGAACCTTAATTTGGTTCAATTAAAATCGAGGCATGTTGTTATACCTATGAATACTTTTTTGGGCATTGTTTGATCAAACTGAAAGTGGCCACACTCAAGCATGCATGCCTTATGTAGATTTGTTTCTACGGATGTAGCGGTGAGACTCTTTTTTTTTTATATGCTCATGACCAATCATTGGACCAACATCAAGTCCAATGGAAATTTTGATTTTTAACTTGTCAATCCTCCCATTAAGTCACTTCTCTCATTCGTGACAATTTGTATTTTCTTATTATAATTTTTATTCAGCTCTTAATATTCATTCAGTGGCCCACTTATATACAAAATTTTTCCTAGTAATATTTTGTGGACATACTTGATGGCCCACATATATTATATTATTTACTTTCATTTATTTATTATTAATATTAAAATTTTAATCCATGAACATACATGTAGCGCCCTTCTAGCTACCGCCCCGGATCGGTGGTTGCTATAGTAGAGATTCGACAGCATCTCCCTAGAATCTACCATAATTTCAAAAACAAAGGACTACATTTGTATAAAAATTCACTTGTGACAACCTTAGATATCCACAACTAATTCATCAATTACACATATAGTAACAAATGAATTGAATTATGATTATTTTCATCATTCACATCTCAATGGAAGTAAAATACACATTCACAATTTTCAAATACAATAATAAGACCTCAGCAAGCCATACATCTAAGATTCATTCGAATATACAAATTCCTCTTACGACTAGTTATATGGTATGCATCATATCTCATAGATACTTGAGCCTCAAATAACTATAATCTAAAGCTAACATGACTTATACTTGGAATATTCCACATCAGCTTGAGAACATAACTTATAGCTAAGTGCTTGTAGTATTAGTCCTATAAAAAATGTTAAAAATAAACACATGAGTTGGGCAAACTTAGTAACTAGGAGCGTGACCAGTTGTGTATATGTCTGTGGCGCCCCAAACCGAGGCGTCACATTTGTCCTTACTCCAAGATCTTGTCGATTGGTAAGTGTGAATCAGGATT
>JAXCLR010000092.1:41548144-41566076 GCA_035584095.1 Annona squamosa
ATCATTTCTACACAACTACCAATACAACTAACCTATTTATTTTAAATTTATTCTCTTTATTCCTCATCATTACCCCTCTACTATCACATTATTTTCTACTGATTTGACAACTTTTACATTAAAACTTTTCATCAAAAGTTTTACAACTTCCCAAACACACTCTTTGTATCCCCTAGCATGTGTCCTCTAACAATAGGGATATTTATAATTAGTCCCCTTGTGTGTGAAAGTATTTATAAAATGTCTCTCCATAGTGAGGGTTGTGAATGGACCTGATTTGTAATATTAGATGTTACAAAGTATATTAACCAATAAAAATTTTGATTATTTTAATGATTAAATTTTATTAAAATCTATTTTTCATTTATATTAGTTATGTGAATATTATATTTTTATTTTTATTGTAAATATATTTTATTGTGTTTATCATAATGTATGAGTTGATTTAAAAATAAGTAATTAATATTACAAAAAGTATTGTATATGTATTTAATGATTTACATTTATTTATAAATGCTAGTTATAACTAATTAAACACATATCCAATACATTTAACTTTTCGTACAGTGATTTTAATATGAAAATCATGACTAATTAAAAGATTTAAGTATTTTATTACGCACCACAAAGAATCAATTCTAAAGTATGTTTGTTTATAACTAAAACTTTGTATATATTTTTTAATTATTTCTCTACTCTTCCTATCACCTACTGGTCAACTTTTATCATATCATATTATTTTTTAGCAATTTGAAAACTATTTATTTAAAAATTTTATGAGTTTCCAAACACCCCTTAAAGGTGCTGGAGGGAGAGAGAACACAGTGATGTCTGTTTAAATTTACTACATCAACTGTTGTGCAGGGTTATCTCAGCTGCATAAAGAAATCGTACGCGCTAGAATTTTGTTGAATATAACAATTATCCAAACGTGGGGGAATATCATATTAGCAGTCGTGTGGCTGCAACAACAAATTTGGTTAGAGTGCGGCATGGTCACCGGCCGCTTGCCTACTCAGTACGCACAATACAAAGGGCTTTGACGGTATGGGAAACGGATGATAACTTTCGTTTTCAATAATGATAAATGATTTTGTTAGCTTTGTTATTATGTTCGCTCGAGCTAAGTAATCGTTTAATTAGCCACCGCAAAAGATTTTTATGTATTAAAAGATTTCAAACGCAGTTAATATTTAAACCAATTTTTACTATTTTTATATATGTGCATATATTTTTTAAAAAATGTTAAACGCATGAGTACGTTAGCCATTTTTAATGGTAGAAAATGGTTAAAATATTTATATATTTAAAAATGTAAAAAATATATAAACATATCGAAAAAAGTAAAACTTGGTTATATGATAAATATATTTATATTAACAAGTTTAAGAGAGAAAAGAAAAATAAAGTTTTTTAAATGAATTTTTCGAAATAGGCTAAGTCATTGCTTAACCCAGGCTAATACGATCGATTTATTTAATAATTTATTCTTTTTTCAAATAATTTATTACGTTATCGAAGAAAGATTAGGCGTATAATTATGAGGAAAATGCCTTATCTCTTAAATTAATTTTCAAAGTAAGAAGGCCATAAACATCTGAAAACCGGCATCATAACCAAGATGAACAAACGAAATATAAATTGGGAGGATATTTCAATGCATCAGGGTGTACAAACTTATTTTTTATATATTTTTTTGATAATGTTTTTTTATAAAATTGTTAATATAGTTGTATTTAATCTATAAGCTAAATTTTTTCATTTTGGATATGCATATTTTTTATTTAAAAAAAAAAACAAAGGTACCGTAGCCATTTCTAAGTGACTAAAATACCCTTATTTTTAAAATATCAAAAATATATATTTTTATATCTCTAAAAATTGTGAAACAGTTAAAAAATTTTCAAAAAAAATGTAAAAAATGACGTTTTGCACCTGGTGCATTGTAACATTCTCTTATAAATTGACATGCAAATCAAGTTGAAAAGGCCCATAAAAGCACAAAAATATATAAATTAATAATATTCTTTTCAGTCTCCATGTACTTTCTCATTAGTGTTAAATAAACCCTCTTCATTTAATCTCCTCATCCACAATCCAATTCCATTTTCGCATACTCCCAAACACCCTTATTATTGATATACTGCTAATGATTAATTACTCTATGTTATTTGCTTGTTCTACAAACATAAACTGTCACCAATTAAATTCTAATCGAAGCTGGTAAATTTATTTTATCTAAGGCATCCCTCTGCATCACCGGTTCCGCCGTAGAAAAATGTGAGGTCATCGGAACTCGGGTCTTCCTGGTTAAAGTCATAGCAGAATTTGTTATCCGCCCAAAAGAGGCCATCTGCGCGGTGATCTTTGTCGTCATCTCCCCTGTATTTGGCGCCCGAAATAAAGGCTGCTTTCTTATAGCCTTCCCCTGAGAAGTGCCCATTTCCCATTTGGGTTTTTGAGTGGGGATAGTCGGCATTTATTCCACAAGGATACGTAAGGCTCACTTGCCCTCCCCAGCTCACAGTGTCTGCCACTGAGAAATCCTTGAAAATAGAGGCTGGCCAGTATCCTAGTGGTGTTTCGAAGTATTGCAGCCACCAATTGTTAGAACTTTTGTCCTGTATGTATACACGCCAATCACAAAGTAATTAGTTAATACAACACGTGGGTGGTTCGCATCCATACCTGTTTAGTTTGGATGAAGTTATTACAAGTGCATCACGTGTTTTTAAAAAATTTAAATCCATACAAACATTGTTTTTTGAAATTGTTGGTATATCGCTTTTGTTAAGAAATTCTAAAATACAAGAAATTATCTTAAATATAATTTTTTTAAAAAATATTATTCATAAAAAATAGATTCAATAGTCCTTACATTAAATAAACCTATTTAATGTGAAATGGAAAGTGAAAAACTTGAAAAAAATTTAGTAATTTAATATAATAAGAGTAAAGTGGGAATTAACAGGATATATGTATGAAAAAAATTATTAGAATATAGTGGAAAAAATAAAAAAAGTATGATAATTAAGGTAGGTAAAATAATTAAAATGCATTGCGAATTGAGCTCCCCCTTTCCTCTTCCTCTCCTTACTTCCCTTAAGGTCTTAGGTAATTTATTGCATTTATAATTTTATTTTCACTGGGGCATTTTTCTCATTTTAAAAAAATAAACAAAAGTGATATGCATTCAACAATAATAATAATTCTAGTAATATTACAAGTTTGCTTGAAAAATGATAAAACTTTTGGTTGAAAAGTTTATGTAAAATTTTTAAAATAAGAAAAAATAATATGATACGACAGGAATAATGATGAGTAGTAAAAAAAATAAAGTTAAAATAGAAAAATTAGTTGTAGGAATAGCTATGTACAAATGAATGAAAAGTAATGTGGTCGAATAAGAAAATATAAAAAAAATTAAAAAATATGATAGTTATAAAGATCGATAAATTTTAGATTGAAAATTTTTGTTTACATAGTTTTTGACAGTGAAATATGCCCTATATATGTCACTACCACAGTGTTTAAGGCGAAAATTCATTTCATGTTACCTTGTAAATTGAGAGAAATACTTGATATTGGTCGCCGCCGTAGGTTGAAATCGGTTCGAAGGTAGTTCCTAAATACATACTTCTGTCTGTTTGAACAAAACCAGCGCATTGAAGGTTATAACAACCCGTTGCTCGTGAACCGTCCGCCTGTACACCATCCATACAATAAATTAATAAATTAATTTAAGATGAGTTAACATTTTTATTTAAATTTTTTTTAAAAAGGTACAGCAGGCAGACGCACGCATTCATGTGGAATCCACCCGGTAAATCAATGTTTCGAAGCACAACTTTTATTCAATTTTGGAGTTCTAACTCTTATACATTAAAGCATTTGGGGAAGTTAATAATAAAAGGTTATCAGCAATACGTTCACAGTAAAATTATGCTGATTGTATGGCATTCCTTTTCGAGGCAATTCTAGAGCTTTAAATTATAATATATTTCAATATATTTTTTCCATAAAAGTAAACATAACCAAGCTAATCCACTAGGGTTTGACCTTGTGGTAACACTTCTTTTCAAGTGGCAGGTATTAAAATATCCCGGCATACATCCGGGCTTCATTTTCTCCCCATATTTGGTGGGAGTTGATATAAGATGAACTTTTGTATCCCAAAGTTTATAGATAGAGCATGGTACATGTAAGAATGTCTCAAAGGTTAATTACGTTTAGTTTTCGTTTGATGCAGCTGTGCAAATATATTTTTAGCATTAATAGAAACTTTAAAGTTTATTGTATTTCCCTTCAAATTTATGTTATTAATCACAAACAAGATTTGTCTTCAATTGCAAATATACTCAACAAATTTTGAGATGCAAATTTCATCACTTTTGATTTTGCATTCTAAATGACCATATTGCTCATGAATGAGAATATATTTGATTCATTTCATTTTGTAACTTCATTGTCATCCAATGCAAGTGGGAGCTTTAGATATTTTAACAGAGTTCTACTCATGAATCTGCAAAGAGATTTCGCGTGTGGATCTAATTTTCATGAGGTTATTTTCACCTTTTAAATTAATATTAATAACCATATTATAAACTGTCTGATTTTAGCTATCAATTAATGGTATCCTTAGTACCTATATATGAAAGATTTTAAATTTAATATGTATATTTGTAATTAATGTCAAATGTTGTAGGTATATTTGAAATTTATCCTTCTGATAATATATGTAAATTAGACTAATATTCCACATTTTCCATAAAAAGATAATATTCTACTTATATTTTTAGGACAAAAGAAATAATTTATTTCATAGATAGCCAACAGTAAATATTACAAAAGAAACAATTATACATAGTTATTATTATCAATTTAAGATAGATTGCCCATATAAGTTTAATTAATTATAAACTAAAAAATAAATTTAGGGCAGGTGGTCCATGTAAGTTTACGATTAAACTTCTATATTCTGATTAACAATTGTAAACATAATATTTCATGCAACTTCAATATCATAGTAAACTCGTGTGAACAAGGAAAAATCACCAGAGAGACTTTCATAGAAATGGTAACGAAATAAATCAATGGAAGAAACATTTACCGTCCAATAAATAGTCAGTCGAATTTTCTGATCTTGATAGAGCTTGGGAGAAACCTGGAAAATAATGTTTTAATTAGTGGTGTAGAGAACAGAAAAATCAGCATATGGATGTTCTCGTTTTGAATTATATCACCAAGCAATATTGGAAGTGATTCCCTGCGAAATTTGCATGAAATGATACGTGAAAATGGTTAATCATTCTATTTTACGCTGTGGATCACTGTAACTGGAAGCTTATATTGATGAATATCTATCATTGAGATGAATCTGAAGCTCCTAAAGTTAAAAACAAATATATAATACTTAAAATTCTTCAAAATAATGATTCTTAATTTTGGGAACGATGACCCGAAGTAACTGGTACATTTGGATGTAGCGAAGTTATTCATATGTTTATAGTTATGATCAGATACACTCTTATTACTTAGCTAAGTAAGAACCTTGTATATTTGATATTTTTATTTTCATATCCTCATGTATTTAATTCATATATCAACATTTACTAATTTAGATTCTTATATATTTTTATACAGTTTTAATTAAAAATTGTACCCTTTTTATGTGCAAGGGATAAGTGAGGTAGTTGAAATTTTTTATTTTTAAAATTTATGAAAATATATAAGAATTCAGAAATTATAAACTTTAATGAATAAACTAGTTAATATACGTGTGCCTGAGCACGAAAGTATATATATATAAAATGCATCTACTTTTTATTCAGCTAGATAATAGTTGGGTATACAAATCAAGATCCTATATGTATATATATATACGATGTTGCATTCCAGTTGCGCCCAACACAATATACTTAAAAGTAATAAAATAAATATATTTTTAAAATTATAAATTACATGAGGTTCTAAGTATCAACCCTTTGTGTAGTTAGGGTCTTATCCATATTAGTATCAATATTAAGTGTGTATTTAGGAAGTGGTAAAACTTTTAAATGAATTTTTTGATGAAAAAGTTTTGAATTGGAAAAAATGACATGATATAATAGAGTTAATAATAAGAAGTAAAGATAATAAATTTAAAATAGATATGTTAGTTGTATGAATAGTTATATAGAAATGATTAAAAGGTAAGATAATTGTATACAAATATGTGAAAAATGATTTAAAATTATGTAATTGTGGAGAATGAAAATTTTTAGATTAAAAAGTAATGGGATAAAATAAACTTGCCCTAAATTTTGTATTTTATTTTTATATATTTTTATTTTTAAAACGAAAATAACCTAAAATCCAAGCATCTAAGGCGTAGAGATGAAAGCAAAGGGAAATAATTTAATGCGGTCAAGTGAAAAAATCTATTAAAAATTTTCAATTTTTTTTGATAAAATTGTGAAATCTAAGTATATTTAAGTTTTATCATTTTCGGAATGTATATATATTTTTCTTTAATTTTTAAAAGTAAGAGGGTTTTATTATTTTTGGAAGACTAAAATACCCGTATTTTTTAAAATAAAAAATATGTATGCATAAATAAAAATAGTAAAACTTGGCTTATAAGATAACAGTTTTATCTTAAATTTTTATTTTTTTTGAAAAAATGAGTTTTTCACGGAATATCACTGAAGTTACAAAGCACACAATGCCCCCGAGTGCATTTGGTTATGTCAGTACCTGCCATCCGGCAACGACGCTATTGCTGCCAAGCTTGCTGCTTTTGCCAACCGAGACGGAAGCAGAGCTCTCGTCCTCGGGCTCAACGTTTATCATCCCCCAAACATTCAAGGAGGCAGAAGCCCCATGAAAAGTACCCGACGCCGACAACAGAGCATTCTGTCATTAATTAATCAATCATGAATTAGCACAATAAATAAAACCAAAAATTCTCTTTTCATCCAAATACGTACGAATACAAATTGTTAATTTGTGTTTAGCACTTATAATAAAATGTTTTCTCTCACCTCAATGACCGGGGCCGCAGTGGTAGAGTTGTCTGCAAGCTGATAATCGTAATCGTTCCTTGTTCTGAGGATGGGGATGGTTCCTTCGGGACAGCTTCCTCTATTCATCCACCGGGGTTGCGCCTTTGATGCATTACCAGGTGCCCTTCTCGACTCTTCTTCGATATGGTTGGTAGGCCTCATCTAGTGTATATACGTGCATTATGGCATGTAATTTTTTTTTTATATACATATGCTGACCTTGTCTAAATTTTTCATATTGTGAAATTTAATAATTTTTTGAATTTATTCAGTATTTTATTCTGATTTTTCTCAGTACCCACACATATAAGACACATATAAGACACATATAAATATGATGATTATCATGAGCTATGAAAGAAAGCACTCTTTGGAATGGATTAACAGTGGAAGAATCACCTGAATAGTGTGGTTTTTAAGTGCAGGATGATAAAATGCTGGTTGCTTGTAGATATCAACGCAGTCAATAACGTCTCCATCTTCTGTCTGTAATATTAATTAAAATGGCTAGTTAGGCAAGACATATAATTAAAATGAACAAAAGGGGAAAAACAGTGAATAATCTACACCTTAACAAATATATAGCAAAATGGGATAAAGTTTCCTAGTTTGATCAAGCAACAGACACATCACAACAATAATACTAGTAGTCTAGTACCGCCACTCCTTAAATCTGTCCCCGTATATTTTTTTCTAATTTTTTTTTTCATACTTTTATGGGCCGCATCTAGATAAATTTAATAATTTTAAAACTTTATAGATAAGTTTTTTTGATTTTACGAAATAAAAAATGGATAAGTTATATGTTCCCGCATGAGTCAGTCTATGCATTTTTCTTGATTTTTGAAAAATAAAAAATTTTATCCATACGTGCCAAAAAAAATTCAAAATTTTAGTTAAGCTTATCTGAAAACATTTTTTTAAAAAAAATACATGGGGACCTATTCCCGTGGTGACCGTATGGCTGCTCCTTGCGATCGGTCCTATTTACACTTACACCAATATATCTTTCTTTCGAGCAAAATTATACTTATATCTACAAACTATTATAGCACTAATTTCATTTAAGCAGGTACGCCCGAGGTTATCTCAGAATTCCAAAATTACTTTTGTTGCTTTAGCCTTTCCTATACACTCTTATGCCTGAAAAATATAAAACTGATTATATTTTGGCCTATAACATTTAAAAATATTACACTTGTTCCTAAATAATTTAAACTTTCAAGAAGATTACGGGGTCCTTTTTAAATTTATTTATTTTAGGTATTTTGCATTTACGTCTCTTTACTTCAATTTAATTTTTACTAAATTTTTTTTTATTTTTCAAATCTTCCATTATATATATTTTTTCTTCTCAAGAACACCCGAAAGTGTAATCCATCAAAGTTTTGACCGATCAATTTTAATGAAATCGTATGGCCCAGTCAGACATAATTAATAACCCACTTAAACATGATAAAGGCTATATTATGATAAATTAACTGATCTCAATAGCCAATAGGTCATAAAATAAGTGGAACGAAAAGTAAAAATGTGTTAAATGAATTAAAAAAATTTGTCCTATCAAAATTTTAATTTTTAAGATTTCTATTGCATTGGTAATTTAAAAAAGCATGGCATGACTTAAAAATATTTCTTATGGTCTTAATTTTAATAAGATGAGTTATCAAAGATGATCATTAATTATGAGCAGAAAAAAAGATCGTTAACTGGAAAAATGTTCACTTAAAGTTGTTATTTTTTTTGTAACACTGGGGATTTGTAAAAGAATTCCAAAATCAGAAGAACTACATAGAGGTAATGTGAATTCTGAAAAAACCAAAATTAATAGATTTCAAAAGTTTTTTGGCTACGAAGTTTTTGAAATTTTGAAATGTGTTATAAATGCAATATTTTAGATATTTTTGGCATAACTATAATCATTTAATCATTTTTAAATATTCTAGGCACAAGACTACTATGGCCTTTGCTTCTGTGCCATATAACCCCTTACATTTTTAATATATTAATGTTTAATGTAATTATATTTAACATCATTTTCATTGAGATTAAATATATATGTAGGCCACATTTATTGAAAATTACGTATACACTCATGTATAAATTATGAAATATACTTACATATATTTACATATATATTTGAATATAATAATATTTTACAGAATCATATATCTAAATACTAATGACATTTTAGAAGACTTTGATGTTGAAAATAAAACCCTAAATTGATATTTAGCATCAAACCATTTTGTTCGGTTCGTTTTATATATTTGTACATGGAACGATACACATTAATACTACAAATTTAAAATTGATTTTATACATTTATAGATTGTACATGATACTAGACAAAGGAAATTTTTTATAATAATATAAATAATTTTAAATACAATAAATAAAATGACTTTTTCATTAGTTAGAAAATATTACAAAGAAAAGAGGTTATAAAGAAAAGAGGTCTATTGGCACAACTGTAAGTATACAAGGACTAAAAAGTCAGAGGTAATTTGGAATTTAAAAATAATGGTAGGCATGGGAAAAATTAGTAGAAAAATTTACAAGCATATTTGAAAATTTTTCAAAATATGTATTTATAGAGGTAAATTCTTTTCTCGAAATATGTAGGTATAAGTGTGAGTCCCCTATTTTCCGAAAGAAAAAAAGAAAAAAATGTGAATCCCAAAAGATGAAATATTAGATACAGAGTTAGTTAATTAAATGGCAATTAGCTAGCTTAGTAGTCCGATACTTACCTTAATTGTTTTGACAGCAGGGTTCTTGATTGGTTTGACATGTCTCCTGGCTTTTGTCTCTATTCTACTTGCTCTGAGTGCTGCTGCTGCAACTCCATCAATAAGAAGAATACTCGCAGTGGCCACTAGTAACCAAATGCTTTTACGATGGCCTACTTGTGCTTGGAATTTTGCCATCTACGTACAGCCAGTTACTGATGTTACTAAACAAGAGAATCTTACATTTATTATACTTAATAAAATATATTTAATTAGTTTTATAAAATATTCAAATGGGTGGATAAATTTCAAACAGTTTTATAGTGAATATAAACATTTTACCATGATTAAAGAAACAGCTTCAAATAGAATGAATAGATCTGAGTGAGCGGTCCCTATAGCAACAGATGTCAATAAATGCTGAAAATCTTTTGGCTACTCAAAAACATTGGCTGCATATATATCCCCTATAGCTGCAGGGGCATGATATTCTCAGCTACTTTTTTAATAAAACTTAAGATTTTTATAGGGTTATTTGCATCCATGCCGACCCAAAACTAAATTACACATGCCAACTCGTTTTTTTTTTTTTTTGGCTTTGGATTCATGCCAAAGTCAACTGCAGTTAATTAGCCACTTATTTCAATGTTAAATTTCTATTATAATTTTTAAAATACCAAAAAACCCCTATCATTTATTATGAATTATTTTTATACAAATCAATTATTAAGAGAACTAAATGAAATAATAAAAACTATCTACATAAAGCTTTCATATCTAAAATCATAATTTATTTTTATACAAATCAATTATTAAGAAAAACTAAACATAACAAAAAAGTATATACATAAAGCAATAAAATCTAAAATCATTATTTATTTTTATACAGAACAATTGTTAAAAAGTAACATTAAAATTTATATTCATAAAGCATTAATATCTAAAATCATGATTTATTTTAAAATCAATTAATTATTAAAAAAGTAAATGCAACAATAAAAATATACATTAAAATCTAAAAATAATAATTTATTTTTATACAAATCAATTTGAAAAAACTAAATGCAACAAAAAACTATACGCGTAAAGCAATAGTAGCTAAAATCGTAATTTATTTTTATATAAATCAATTATTAAGAAAAAATAAATGTAAAAATAAAAATTCTGCACATAAAAATAAGGACGTAGAATAAAATTATATACACAGGTGCGAAAAGAAATCTAAATTTGTTATGTACAATAAAAATATTAAGCACATGATAAATGTTGAAATCTATTTCATGAAGTTGAGAAAAACGCCAACTTCAAAGTGAGTATTTCTACAGTAGATGACAGGGTGTAGATGACGGATTGCAATACTGTGATGCATTAACCCATTCTTTTTATTTTTAAAAATTTTTTATACAAGAAATCACCTAAAATGCTACTGATTTTCAAAAATAAAAAATAAAAATCTAAAATACTCCAAAAATGGTAAAAATTGATACTTATGTTAAATACACTTAGATTAACACTTATATAAAAAATTTTGAAAAAATAAAAAATGGATTAAAATGGGTTTAATGCACTTGGGTGCAATGAAGCTAAGTGCATCCGGGTACATAGGATTGCGATCTATAGATGACAAGGTATTTTTAGTATTTTAAAAAGTATAATAATAACATTGAAACATAGCTAGTTAATAATGATAGTTGGTTTGGCCATATGAGCCTGGATGAAAACTTTAACATAAGTAGTTGACCTTTGCGAAAAAAATAAAAAATAAAAAGAATTAGCATGGGTGCAATTATTTTAGTTTTGGATTGGTATGTGTGCAAATAACCCTTTTTATAAATTATTAATTCTATTTATAAAATTATTTTTCTAAGTAAACTTTTTAATTTCAAAGTCAAAAGTCAAAAGGGAAACAGTAGCCACCAAAGGTGTATATTGGTAGTAATTTATGTTGGTCCATTGTTGGCTAGTCATAAGTTTGACTCTCAACTCTCCCATTTAGGTGGTGTGGGAGTTTTTTTTGTTTCTTCATTTTGGTGGTGGTATTTGTAATTTTTCTCCTTATATGGAGTGTTATTGAAAATTTTCCTTAATTGTGTGAAGGTTATGAATGTACTTGAAATATAACATGAGTTGTGATGATGTATATAAAACATTATAGCTTCAAATGCTCATTGGAGAATGATTAAAATAAGTTTGTACAACAAAGTTTAATGAGTTTTTTTATTTTCCTATATGACTTTTATAATACATTTTGATGTGAATAATGATGATTATTATGTTATTGCTGATAATGGAATCCATGTCTTACTTGGGAACCAATCCAATGCACCCGGGTATATACACCAATTTTTTTGAATTTTTTTTTATAAAATTGTTAATCTAAGTGTATTTAATATGTGTATCAATTTTTACCATTTTTGGAGATTTTTAAATTTTTTCGGATTTTTATAAGTCAGTGGAATTTTTAGTAATTTAAAATTACTAAAATGTCACTGATTTTTAAAAATTCGATAAAAATCTAAAAATATCCAAAATTGATACACATGTTAAATATATTTAGATAAAAAAAAAAAAAAAAAAAAAGGATGTATGTACCGGGGCGCATCGAGTTACAACCCGTCTTACTTACCTGGACCCCGCTCTAAGTCTATGAAGCCTGCATGAGGTGATTTGAATGTAAGTGCCTGTATCTATGTCGGATTGAATTTAAAAAGTAATGCCTGGCGCTAAATTAAATCAATCAATATGAAATAGAAGAAAATGAAGAGGGGTTGAATGGTGATCTCTAATTACTTTTTTATCATATATAATATCTAATACTTAACAATGCATCTTCAATCAAAAAAAAAAAAAAAATACTTAACAATGCATCGAGAAACAGTTACCATTGCAGGTGGGCTGCGTTTCAACTTGCAAGCTTTGAGAGAGAATACTAAAGAAGAAAATACGAAAGAAGGAAACAATGTAGGTTGGCAGCCACATGCACGAATGAATATATACACACACATGGATGGAATAGTTTAAAGTTGTTTGTAATCTTGGGGATATCTATTTTGTTATCAAAAAATGTTTGAATCTTGAATTGTATAAGAATCCGGCAATAACCCATCCGGTAATATTTGGTTTTGTTTACAAAATCTAAACGTATTGGATTTCTGTAGAAGCCTAACAGCAAGTGAAAATAGGAATTTTCTTTTGGACTTATGTCAAAACTTGGAAGCAACCATTATGTAGTGTTAAATACTTAAATGCATTATTAATACTTCTATAACTTAGAGACAACATTTTCTTTAAATTATAAATGCTTATATAACTTATATGTAAGTATTACCTTATAACATATAACTTGTTATAGCTTACGTTTTATATATCTCTTATTATAATTTACGCTTTACACAAATTATTATAACTAACATAACTTATAATTTTAACTTACTATATTATAACTCATAGTTTATTATAATATAACTATATTATATTTTACTATAATTATACCATAAGATATAATAAAGAATACTATTAAAAGTAAACGCTTAGCACTAAATTAAATCAATTAATAATTAATGGAAGAATATAAAGAGTAGTTGAATGATGATCTCTAATTACATTTCTTTTTTAGAATAAATGTTTTCTGATACTTAGGGTGTGTTTGTTTAGGGCAAAAAAATGTCAATTAAAACTTTTCAATCGAAAACTTTTCACTCTCCATAATTATTCTATTTTTAATTATTTTTTCACATTTTTTTATACAAACTACCCTACTTTTCAATCATTTCTACACAACTACCCATACAACTAACCTATCTATTTTAACTTTATTCTCTTTACTCATCATCATTACTCCTATTATATCACATCACTTTTCAGTGATTTGACAACTTTTACTCAAAAAACTTTTTATCAAAAGTTTTACCTCCAACCAAACACACCCTTAACCAATAACCATGCATGGAGAGACACTAACCATTACATGTGGGCTGGATTTCAACTCTCAACCAATTGGGAGAGAATACTAAAGAAGGAAATATGAAAGAAAGAAACTAGAAAGGTTGATAGCCACATGCAAAAATGAATATTATAAGCACACACACAGGGATGGATGAAATAGTTTTAGATAGCCACATGCACAAATGAATATTATACGCACACACATAGGGATGGATGGAATAGTTTTAGAATATTTGTAATCTTCATAACATGTATTATATTCTCATAAAGTATTTGAATTTTGAATTGCATAAGAATCCATCAACAATCCAATTGCTGGTGTTTGATTTTTGTTAATAAAATTTTATTTTATTGGATTGTGGCATATGTCTAACAGCGATTAGAATGTGAATTTTCTTTCTTATTGGACATATTTTATAACTTAGAAGCAACCAATATGTATCATCAATATTTCTGTAATTTATAAACAGTATTTTTTAAAATTATAAACACTTATATAACTTATAAAACATATAATTTATATAAGTATTAATTTATTAAATACAATTTTCTATAACTTATTAAAATTTAAAATTTAAAATTTACATAACTTATTATAACTTCTAATTTATAAAAACCTTATAGTTATATAAAAATTTAAATTTTACATAGCTTATTACAACTTCTATTAAAACCTTATAATTATAACTTACAGTTTATTATAATATAACTATATGACATTTTTACTATTAGTATGTAACGCCCCGTTTCTAAATATTCACAATAACTAGTCAAAAGGGTTACTATATGACCTACGAAAATTCACAATAACTAGTCAAAAGGATTACTATATGACCTACGAAAAATTCGACAACATCTCCCCATAATATATAGGGGTTGGTATGTAATACATAACCTGTTATTCATAAGCAATTCAATTTCATTTCAATATGTGACCTTCAACTCTATATTTATATATTTGTATCTTCATATGATAAAGACATTCATATGGAAGGAAATCGTTCAAATTTATCCATACATAACAAGCAAACCAAATGATCATATCTACATGCATCCACATAAATCGTAATCCAATTTGAAATACTAAATACAATATTTTTGTCAAGGTCAAATCTAACTCAATAACTGTCTACATAATACTAATGTCAAAAGAGCATAAATTTTAAATAACTTTAATTAGAAATGTTCTAATGGTCTCTAAGATTTGGTCTTCCACTTGCCCCATCTAAAAAAAAAATAAACCATGTGAGTCTAAATAGACTCAACAAGTAGATAATAGTTAGCACAAAGTGGAATAAGTAAACTTTTGGATACGCATGTCATGATCAAAATAAAACATATGGGTCCGATACCCACTCCCAATATCATATGCATATAACCACGTATAAATAGAAGGATATGAACAATCCTCCACTCATGTCAATCAAGGGCCATGAACAACTCTCTCCTCATGTCAATAAAGGGTCATAAACAATCCTTTTACAACCAACCATTTTAAATAACACATAATGCATGACCAACAAGAATACATTTCACAAACCATACATATAACATCAATAAGGTTTACTTTCAATTCAATGTATAAAACTGTCACATGAGTGTTTTAACAAACACATGGTAGGCGCAGAAAGGGAAAACCTCTAGTTTGTACTCTTGTTTGAGCCGAATCAACTAACATCACATTTTAAGAATACAAAGACTGCTAACAAGTCCTCTACTTTATAAAATTACTCATTCACGGCAAATTCCCCACAAACCTTGCTTACCCTAACTGTTACAAACATTACACCCCATATCATGAATTTGTTGGGTGTTATGTATTCTCACCAGTTTCATATCATTTTTAATATAAGATTTCATCATTTAATCAAGAAAGGGCGGCATCTACTTATCTTAATCGTGATTTTCCCCAAAAATAGCGACCTTAGACTTGGATTGCAGAAATTCAGAGCTTCCTTGATGGGAATCGATGACCTTCAAGGCAGTTGGTAGAGTTTTCTTGAATAAATCTACAGTTGGATCAAATTGAATAGGAGGAAAAGAAAAGAAGAAGCAGAGAATGGGAAGAGAAGAAGAGGGAGCGTAGTTGGGTGTAAATGAAAGATGAAGCCCTAGCTCGCGAGCTCCTCTTTATAACCAAACCTCTATCAAGTTAGGCCGGGTCGGAGCATGGGTCGAGTCTAATCACAATTAGTAATTTACTTTTCCACTCATATGACTTAACAGTTAAAAATTTCTCTGGGGGTGCTACCCCCTTCACCCCTGTGATCCGACCAAGCAGGTCGAACCCCATACCTACTGTGCGAAGTGAAAAATAGTCGGAGTGCTCAACAATGTCCATGTATGTTTTTAATCCATTAACATTATACATTCCTAGCAGCATATTCATAAATTACCTCATAATAGAGAAGGGTTATAACGAAAATAAAATAAAATACCTGGTCCTCATAAGGTACAATATTGTGTTTGGAAAGTGATCAAACTTTTGTATGGAAAGTCAAAATTTTTTTGAGATAAAATTTTTTGAAATAAGAAAAAATGATATGAGATGATTGGGGTAAGGATAAGGAATAAAAAAATAAATTTAAATAAATGGGGTTAGTGTTATAGTTAGTTATGTAGAAATGAAATAGTTGTATAAGAATATATAAAGAAATGATTCAAAAAATATAATATTTATAGACCGTGAAAATTTTCGATAAAAAAAATTTGGTTTGAAAAGCTTTTAAGTAGCCAGACACACCCTTAAAATGTAAGAGAGAATAGTATTAAAAGTAAATTCTTAGCACTAAATTAAATCAATTAATATGGAATAGAAGAAAATGAAGATGAGTTGAATGATTATCTCTAATTACTTTTTTTTTGTAATAAACAAACTCAAATACTTAACCATGCATGTGGAGGCAATTACCATTATAGGTGGGTAGGTTTGCAACTTACAACTGATTGAGAGAAAATAATAAAGAAGACAATATGAAGGAAAGAAACAAGTGCCACATTAGCGTGCACATGTTTTTTGGAACCCAAAATCACCGATCTAAAAAGTATTGAATTACATTAAAACTAACAACTATGTGGGTAATAGTGAAGAATAATAGGAAGTATGGTCAAGTCTATAAAAAATTAATGAAAGTTTGAATTATTTGCAAATGAAATTTTAATCAAACTAAATTTTCAAAAAAAATACAACTTGAAAAATTAAACTGTAATAAAATAACTAAAAAACTAATTTGAATGGGCAATTATAAAGCAGTCAAAGAAAAGAAAAAAATCTAAAACAAAAAGTAAGAAGGGAGAAGGGAAAAAAAAATAGATAGCTTGCAACAAAGAAAATCTCCTCTTAGAATTCCTTGAAGATTGCAAAGAAGGCTAGCAATCTTCCTTCCTCTAAAGCTTCCCAGACTCATTGAAGTGAGGCTTGAAAACTGATGCCCTTGTGCCTTGTCCCAGCACCCTTTTACATGGGTATAAATCGTGCCAGGGAACAACGTAGAATTGCTAGCAGACTTGGCGCGCAAGTTTTTCCCCTTGTACGAACTGTGTATTTTAAATTGCCAAGATGTACTCTGCGTATCTATTGGGTGGCCTAGATTTGTGGCTATAATAAAATTTGCGCATTAGCTAGTTGGATTCACCTACGGTCTACACGAGTAGTTGAATTTTTGGCAGTGGGATCACAAGTCTCTGCTAGCTTTTTCGGTGTTATAGTTGATGTTGGCAGTGGATTCTTGATTCATAACCTAGTGAAGACGTGTTGAAAACTGAGCATTCGTTTAGAAGATTGGATGGACGGATGAATTTCAGCAAAATTGAAGCAAATGATGATGTTGTATTCTGGTCAGTTGAATTGCAAAGAGAGGGCTACCATGGATTTTGGACCGCTGCTTTATGCTCCCTTGAATATTAATTTCATGGTAGCTTAGAAATCATGGCTGCTTGCTGCAATTTCTAATGGAAGTTTGTAATTGTTGCTACCAAATCTTCTTGGATGAGTCTAACCACTGTTGGGGTGCTGTGATCAAACAGTCGCGGCTATGATGCTGGATTTTCTTTTTTTTTTTGATGAAAAGGATATCCTCTGTCCCTACTCCCTCTCAATTTGAGAGAAGGGAAGGACATCGGAATCCACCAAAACCATTTCCAAAAAATTATCTGTACAAAGTTTTTCAATGATAGCTTGAGGTGGGACATCCCACCAGACTAGATGGTCCG
>JAXCLR010000092.1:41586274-41600633 GCA_035584095.1 Annona squamosa
CATATAAAAGTCAATACATTACTTAGGGTTCATGACCTTAGGATTTTATATATGATTATAAAATTTGGGGTTCCACACTAAGATTCTAAGTATTCAAGATTTCAAGACATAGAGCTTAAAGTTTTTCAAACTAGGATGATTATACTAAGCTCCAAGAAATTATAAACAAATGGGAGAACAATCAATATGAGGAAAATCAAGTGATCAAAGTCATCTTTGAAGATCTCAAGTTTAATTACCAAGTGGAAGAAGTGAAGTCGCACCCGAAGTCGACTTCACTTGCAACTTAGGTCAAGTCGACTTCACTTGCAACTTGGGTCAAGTCGAGGACCAAGTCGACCTAGATTGGAACGTGAAGAAGTTGTAGAGAGCCGAAGTCACACCTGAAGTCGACTCCACCTGCGACTTGGGTCACAACAGTCGAAAATTTTTCGAACATTGGCGCATTAAAGGCGCGCCACCTACTTCCAAACATTCAGATTCCCTCGTAAATTATATAAGGCATTCAATATGAAAGAGAAGGGTAGCTGAGAATTCATTGATTGAGCATAACTCCCATCTCTAAGAGCATTAAGAGATCAAGCCAACATTAGAAAAAAAAACTTTGCTTTCAAACTGTCAAGAGCTGCTCATTGAATCTTTCAGATTGCTTTATAAGTTCTTCTCTGCGCTAAATCTGCCTCTACACACCAATAATGTGTAGAAACTTTCTTTCATTTTTTTTCTTATTGTATTGAACTTGATTTAGTTTAAGTAACTAAGATCAAATGTAAGCAAAGTAGTGTGTGATTGGAGTGAAATTCGTCACCTACTTGTGCTGTGAAATATTGATGCCACTAAAGCTGGAATCTAGAAGAGAGCAGTGACTCTAGTTGTATTTGTAAAATACATAGTGGAACCCAAGTCATAAGAGGTGTGAGCTTGGAAGAGTGGAGTAAGGAAGGTTGCCCGAACCATTATAAAATCTTGTTTGTTGATTTTTATTTTTGCTCTCAGCACTATATTGTTTTCCATTTGTTTCTTCATAAAGGGGACTAGATTAATCCGGGGTAAGATTTCTGTTTAAGTTAAAAAAATTTAATTACCCAATTTACCCCTCATCTCTTGGGTAATTGTTATTAACTTGGAACCAACAACATCCTCCTCCCCTCTTAGAAAAGTTTTCAAGGGTACTTCTGTAGGATTTGGTATCGATCTGATTGTCTTTATGTCAAGCAAAGATATTTGGAAATCATGCTTCAAGAATTTCCTTCTATCAATGTGTTCGTCCATGTTGGCTAGACCAAGTGTTTGTTCAACTTCATGACAGTCTCAGGACATCTGAATTATCCGAAGATTGTGGCCACATTGATTTCTTTATTAATATGCAATGACATTCTTCACCTCGAAGGCGGGTATTCTCATTCTTCGAGGTGACTTTCATAAATGCTTTATAGTAATATTATATATCCAAGGTGAGGGCTGCTTAGGCTACCCCTTTGCCTTTCAAGTACTTATCACCTGGCGACCCGTGCTTGGAAGATCCTTTGGTCTTTCGACGAGAGGTGAGCCATGACGAGCCATTTTCTTCGTCATGAGGAGGTGAGTTGGACCAATTTTGTTCTAACCCTATCAAATATATTATAAATTATTTTATATAATATACTTTATGATAATATACTCAAATGTTGACTTCATATGGTCCATAATAACAATGACAACCCTTTTGTAAAATCAAAAGTCATAAGAAAAATATAAAAAAATAAAGAAATTAAATGACATAAAGAATCCCTATTAAGTTATGGAAAATCATTCATATACAATTTATATTTTATACACATAAAATATGCAGACCATATTAAGGGTTTAAATCACTAAGAATTTTCAACTATAACTCTATTGTAACATTTTAACCTAACTCTATATTAAATTTTTTTTCAAATTCAAGCACAATCCTAAATTATATACAATTTAGATTTTTCACTCTTGCAATATGCACACTATATTAGAGGTTTAAATTAATGAGGCCTTTCAACTCTTAACCAATTTGTAACGTTTTAACTTAACTCTACATTAAACCCTATTTTTCAAAGTCAAACAAAATCCCAGAATATATACAATTTAAATTTTATACACCTTTAACATACAGGGTATATTAGGGTTTAAATTAGTAATATTTTTTAAATTATAACCCTATTAGTAACATTTTAACTTTAATACTAAATCCTATTTTTATTATAAAAGTCCTGTTTTTCGAATTCAAACACAATCCTAAATTAAACTTATAAAATTTCCTCGATTCAAGTTAGATAAACAATAGTTTAAAGGAGACCTAGAGAAATTGGTTCTATTTGGGTTTGTTAAATGTACAATTTGAGGAAAAACATAAAAACGAAAAAAGAATAAGGAAAAAGGAATATAAATTTCAATTTTTTATTTTTTATATTCAGAATTATATTATTTCAATTGGCATTACTAAAGGTTTACAATCTATTTATGTTATTTCAAAATACGGATTACAAATAATTTCATAATATGTATTAAAATTTTAGAATATTTTATAGATTTTCATTTCTTATATATTTTTATTATAAAACTATTATGAATATTTTTCATGAAGATATTTACAAAATCAATTGTATAATGTCACGTTTGACATGATTATCTAGAGCTATTCTATCTTTTCACGTGTTAATCTTAATAATAAAACACTTAAATAATAACTTTTGAATTTAAGGTAATGGTAACAAGTAATATTCATGCATAAAAAAAATTTACCTTTTAATATTTTAGTTCTATTCCTGACCTTCACTTTATTATGCACGATAAAATATTTTTAAAATTTTATTTGATTAAATTCATTTTAAATTTATGCTAAGGAATATATAAATAATTTTTCTATGAATTTTTTTCCCTTCAAGAGTCATATAACAACAAGATTTCTAAATAATGTTACTTCAAGGCATTGATATATAATATTTAATGTTGTGTATCTTATGAATTTATATATTAACATGACGAAAATATTTTAAAGAGTCATGATCTTGTTAGTTTGGGTTAAGAAATCAAAAAATATATATTCTTTTTTACTTTTTCAAATTTATTAATTTATGTATATTTAATATAGAAATCAAATTATACTTTTTTTGGAAATGTAAATATTTTTTATTTTTAAGCATTGGGGAATTTTAATAATTTTCTATTTAATAATTTTTTACTATTTAAAGTAACTAGAACACCCCTTTTATATATCAACTAAAACACCTTACTGTTTAAATAAACATATTTTATATATTAAAAATACCTTGATCAACAAATTTATGAATAGAGAAAAAGATTTTAAAAAGTAGTTATGTTTCATGCCCTAGACTAGGAATTGGATTTCTTTAGCCAAAACTAATACCATCCTGGCTCTGTTTTTGATGATCGCGTGGGATTTTTTAATAATATTTTTTATTTTATAATAATATATATAATCAATTGGATCGGTATACACGCTACCCTACCTTCGAAATCTTTTATTATAAATCGGGTTAGGTAAGTGGGTCTTGAGCTTGAAATGAAAATATTTACCGCACTAAACCACTTTTTTGCATTTTGGACCCACTATGTTTGCGTATTTACATTTTAAGCTTCAAATTTTGTATATTTGCTTTTAAAACCTTATAACTTTAAATTTATTGCTTTTTGGACCCTATTGTTTCACTTCATTAAAAAAAGTCAAGTAACGACCATTTATGTAAGGTAAAAATACTAAAATGCCCTTAAGCTAATGTTTCACTTAGTCTATATAAAAAAATCTTATTTAAAATATTTTATTTTTTTCTTCATACACTTGTTTATCTAAGAGCATTTAATATATAAACTAAATTTTACAATTTTTGGATATGTATGTATTTTTCAGAGATTTTTAAACATATATGCCAAATCATTAGGAATCTTATTTCTTAGTTTAAAAAAAAATCAAATAATTATCTAGATAAGCCTAATTTTTTTTAAAAAAATACATCTAATCTAGCTCACGTATGAGCATATAAAGTTTTTAAAAAACTGTATATGTACAACCCCCTTTTAGTTATCGCACAGTTACCCTATGCAGTTAAAGGCATGGAATCATAACCCCAGAATTTTTGTGTGCTATCGTCAATGGCGGGCGGCATGCTTTCCTGTGCCGCAAGATCGGGGTCGAGACTTCAAGTACACGCCTGCCATTCTAGATGGCCGCGCTCGCCATCCAATGCATGCACCAAGCACTGTCGTCGAGTCTTTATATTTTCTATTTGGGTTGACGTTTGGTATGGAGCACTATCTAGGCACGTGGGTCGTCATAATTTTTTTTTTTTTTTGTTTTTTTTTGGATACATAGGTATCATGGGTTAAAAAAATGGTTAATTTCAAATGAGATCACAAGAAATAGGTGCTGTTTGGAATGTAAAATGGGAAAAAAATGTGGGATTTATAGAATGTGAAAAAGGAATATTTTGATAATTGTATAATTAACACAAAATAATAGAAGTAAAGTTAGAATAAATAGGTATGATAGAGGAAAGTTAGTAGAAAAAATAATTAGAATGTAGAGGTAAAATTGAAAAAATATGATGTTGAGATGTAAACCCGCCTGCACACTGATAACTCTATAAAAATAGACTTATTAACACTCATTTGCACTCATTTAGAATATTAGTTTAAGAGAAACATGTAAATTTGAATAGATTTTGCATTAATTTTCATCATTTGTGTAATTTTTGAATCTTGTGTTGTTTTCATGAATTTTAGGTTGCATCTAGTTTAAATTCATCTCATTTTAGTTGTTTTGATTTCATTTGATCATTAAGTTTTCTCTTTTGTTGTAGGAAAATTAGAGTAATTCCTATGTAATTTCAAGCTAAAATGAGGATGAACTGAGAAAAATTACTTGAAGTTGTCAAAAGATCAATGTTGTCTCCAGCTGGCTGCAACCATGAGTTTGTAGGCTGTAGCCACGAAGTCCACTAACTTAGAAGAAATTACACTGCTACTATCCAACATTGTGGAGGTCATGGCCATGAAGCTAACGTGTGTGAAATTTCACACATGTGAAGCTCCAAACTTAAGAGGGTTATAAATACTTCTCTTAGGGTTTTTTAAGGATAAAGTAGAGGGCTCGTGGCTACTGAGAACGGGAGAGAAAAACAAGAGCTTCAAAGCAAGAGAAAGAATCAAGTGGAGTTTCAGCTGCTGTAGTGCAAAATATAGAGTTTCATCTCCTATTTTGATTTCTCTTTTCATTATCTGTATTCTCCCCCCTTGGAATGATTATAAACTTGATTTTAATGGAAGTCAACATTATTTTTATGGGTTAAATGTCATTGTGGTGGGAGATATATAGAATTTAATATTATAGACTATGTTATTTGTTTTCCTTGTGCTTGAATGAGAAAATGATTGTGCGGTAACTTATGTTGCTTGTGATTACACTTATATATCACATATAATGCATTTACAAGCTTTGCAATTTTGTAAATTGATTGAATATTTAGATTTATGGTAGGAAAAGTGAAATTTAAATGAGATCCATATATAAGGCACATGTTTCCATTTACTTATGGTGGTTAGATGTTAATATGGATAGGAACCCTTATATATCATGCTTAATGTATTTACAAAGCTTCGCAACTTTGTAAATTAATTGAATATTCAAATTTATAGTCGAAAAAGTGGAATTTGAATAATATCCATATATAAGGCACATGTTTTCATCTACTTATGGTGGTTAGACATTAATATGGATAGGCATATGCTTATTAACCTTATGTAATCTTGATTAAGTTATGTGATTATCAATCTTGTTTTACTTGATTGCATGAAAACATAGCAAACAACTAAAACTTAGTCAGGTTTGTATATGTTGGAAGACATATATGAATATAAATGAACGCAGATTAGTATTCTCTGCACAACCAATTAAAAAGCAAGCAAAATGACATAGTTATGAGTCAGTGAATTCATATTACCACATATCTTAGTCATCTCAGAGCAATCTCAACAATATTCACTCTATTTTTGTTAGTTACTGCTTTACTTAGTTTAGTTTGAATTGAGTTTTTTAAAAATAAATTTCATTTAATCGTCAATTCACTTAAGACAATTGAATGTAAGGTGCTAATTCCTTTAACACAATCCTCATGGAAACGAAATTCTACTCACTCTTTATTACTTGATCGGCACATATACTTGCGTTAAAACGAGCATTTGATTAGACATATATGCAACTTGTCATACATGCGCATCGTTTTCCAACACTATGTTGTTCCTTCCTGCACTCATTGTTTCCCAAACAATACCATACTTTTGGATATGATCACGTATTTTTTTTTTTAAAAAAAAAGCAAATATGACCAATTTTTTATAATTTTACAAACATCACAACATCTAAAATATCTTTGAAATCCGACAATTTCCAACTGATCCAAACACCTTTTTATTTTAAAACTTTTAATAAACATGTTAATCTAGTTATGTTTAATTTATAAACTAAATTTTACTAATTTTGGAGCTGTGCATATATTTATTTTTTATTTTTAAATATAGAGGTGACTTAGTTTAAAATGACTTAGATACCCCTATAAAATAAAAAATAAATATATATAGATTTCAAAAATGGTAAATTTTAGTTTATAGATTAAACGTAATTAAATTAACATATTTATTAAAAAAATTCAAAGAAAAGGTGTTTTGATTAGACTTTGAACTGATCTGAGAAGATTATAACTCAAAAATTTAATGGATTTTTCTCAAATATACTCACTATTTTAAACTTTAATCCTAAATATACTCACTACATTTTCAAAATTTCAGATGCACCCATCACATTTGCAATTAATCCCAAACATGCTCGTTCTGTTAAAAAATATTAGTTAAATTTTTATAAATGCCAAAAATACTTATAGTATAAAATAATAAAAGATGAAATAAATTAGGAAGAAAAGGAAATTATGGTTCTTCAAATTTAGAGGTCATATGTAATTAGAAAATCAGTGAGTTATGTCATTCAAAATTTTAATTATATTCAAATTTTGATAAATATATTAGTAATTTTACATATTAATTAGTGACATTAACTCACAGATAGAGTGTTTTAGGAATTAACTGCAAACATAATAAGTATGTATAAAATTTCAAAAACATAATATGCATATTGGTATACTTGAGATTAAAGTCAAACACAGCAAATATTGGAAAAAGATCAATTTTGATCCACTATCAAGTTTGGCTATAAAATAATAAAGAATTATAAATGCAAACAGGTTTCCCAGTTAAATTATGAAAAAAATCGTCTGTGTACAGGTCAGATTGTATACACACGTAGTTAATTTATGGCACTGAGAATTTGGGGTCACTGGATGGACACTTACAAGAAACGGGATCCACGGCAACGAGTCCACGTGCGGGCGAGATCCTGAGATGCTCGACAGTTGACAGCTCGACTTTTCTGTTGGGGCTGGCTGAAAACGCTTCATTGCTTCTAGATGGCTGGAATGGACCCACTTTGAATGTTCATGGGCTATCGTCAATGGCAGGCGGCTTGACGATTGGCATGTTGTGCAGTGCCTCATGGTCCAGTTCCGCGTTCGAGTGCGCGGCTACCATCCAATCGACCAACTCCCAGACAAAATTAATGTTCTGTCCCAGTCATCGGCGAAGTGATTTCATGTAATTTTTTTTTTTGTTTTTTAGTTACTTTGTTTATCCAATGTACTTTTCAACTTAAAACTTTTTAACACGGGTATATTTGATAACAACAAAAAATTATTAAGTTAAAACTTTTCAATTTAAAACTTTTCACTCTCCACGACTACCTTATTTTTTAATTATTTCTTCACATTTTTCTATACATCTATCCTACTTTTCAATTATTTTTACACAACTAACAATACAACTAACCTATCTATTTCAACTTTATCTTATTTATTCATTATCGTTACCCTTATCATATCACATCATTTGACAACTTTTTATCAAAAGTTTTATCTATTCCCAAACGACCCTATATATAATTATTATATTTTTAAATTAATTTTTTATTTTTTCATGTATTATTATTCTAGTTTTTAATTATTTCTGCACAACTAAGTATATCTATCCTATATACTTTAACTTTATTGTATTCACTTTTCATCATTAGTCTTATCATATTATATTATCTTTTCTCATTTAAAAAATTTTTACTCCAAAAACTTTTCATCAAAAGTTTATCACCCCCAACATAGTCTTAATTTTTATAGTTAATAGAAAATTCATTATTTATTTACATATTAATTATATTTATATGGTTTTGATGTTGAAAATATTATTTTAAAATTTATAATTAACATCAAACCATTTGGTTATGCTGATTTTATATATTTGTAGACAGGAACATATAATTATAATATAAAAAATTTATTTTATTATGCTGAATTTATATATTTATAGATGAGGTCATACATAATGATAAAAAATGAGAAGGTCTTCAAGGTAGTATAAATAATATTAAATATAATTAATAGAGTAAATTTTTATGGATCATCAAAGTTTTAAAAATGAATAAGTTACATAGAAGAGAGGCTTTGCTATTAAAAAGAAAATTAAATTAGACAAAAAAAAAACAGTCATTCATGTTTGTTAGAGCTGTTTCTGGCTAAGAGTTATATTTTTATTTTTATTATAAAATTTTATGTAAAGAATATTTTTTCTTCTTTTCAGTTGGAATTTTTACTTATAATTATGGATATTTATATCTTCGTATACAACTACTCTATCTTTTAGGGTGTGCTTGATAGAACAGAAAAAAATGTCAGCTAAAACTCTTTAATCTAAAACTTTTTATTCTTCATGACTATCATATTTTTAATTATATTTTTATATTTTCCCATATAAACAATTATACTTTTCAATTATTTCTACATATTTACCCATACAACTAACATATTTATTTTAACTTTTTTCTTTTTATACCTTATCATTACCCCTATCATATCTCATCATTTTTTATCAACTTGGCAACTTTTATCCTGAAAGCTTTTTATAAAAAAGTTTTGTCTCCAACCAAACACGCCTTTAATTTTTTATCCACAACTAATCAAAAACCTATTCTATCTATTTTAACTTTGTTCAATTTATTTCTTATCATTAACCTGATACACCTTATACATAAAAATAAGCCATTCTCACCCATATTGTCAAAGCACAAAGGTAACATAATGTAATGGAAAAGTGCTTTATATGAGAAATAGGGAGATGAATTTAAGATTTGGTAAAGGGCGTTTATAAAAATATATGGAGCAATCCTGATCAAGTCGTATGTTAGGAAGACGGTAAAAAAATGTAGTCTTATTTTTTATTTTTAAAATTATACTTTATATTTGTAATTAAGAGTACAACTTTTGATCATATCTAAAATTTCTCTGCAAAATTAATCCACACGTTTATTTTATGACTATGGAAGTAATAATATAAATAAACTTCACAAAAGGTTCTTAAATATTTTTAAAAATGGCTATAATTTTTTTTACTTATATGGGAAATGTTCTATTAAATTTGTCTTCCATGTAACCTTCTTCATTTTAATATCTTGATAATTAATAAAAAGTGTACTTCATTAATTTTATTTAGTATTATTTATATTATCATAGAAACTCTTTCATTTATTAAGTATTACAGTGCATGAGCACATCTATATATATATATATGCAAAATAAATTTAATACTAAATATCAATTTTAAAGTACTATTTTCAACATCTAAACTATTTAGAATATTATTACTTATAGATAAATAATTCTATAAAGTATCATTATATTATAATATATCTAAGAATAAATTTAAGCATTTATCGTAATTAACACATAAACATTTCTACTTTTAAGCAAATGTGGCCCATACACATATTTGATTTAAATAAAATTTTATCTTTTAGCTAACCAAAAAATGTTAAATATAATGAATGAATTTAATTTTTTTTATCAATTATTAACATATAGAAAATATAAGGAATTATAGAAACCGCTTATTTATAGAAGTAAAGTCCTGTATATGGTAGAATGCATTCCAACCCAAACTTTTCCTTCATTTTTATATTTCTTCCCAATTTTTTATCCTAACAACAACCTTCCAATGGGAAAAGTTCTCTTAAATATCTTTGAAGGTAGCTAGCCTAAGCTATTAAATTTTTTTTGTTGGTGTATACGTTACAATGTTAGTATTAGGTGTCTTATATTTTGCCTACTTTAGTTATATGAGTTTAGGCTTGCGTATCCTATATATTTTAGTTGTGTAAGATTGGAATTGGGCATGATGTTATACAAGTGACCATTGGGGTCCTATTTATAGATGTATTACTGAGAAATTTGGTAGAAACTTGAGAGGTGTTCTGTTTGGATGTGAGAAAACAAGTTATTAAATTGTTCTTTTTTTTGGAGTGTGCGTGTAGAGGTAATCATGTATGTATCTATCGGTTACATGCACCTCAATTTATATTACGGTCCAATCCTAACATATTCTTATAATTTTTTGAATAAAGAGACAACATTATGCTCTTACCTATGGAATCGACCGACATAAGCTCCCATCTAATAAACCGGGAGAAACAATTTCCACCCAAGTAACAGGAGACTGCACCCTCCACCATTCGAACGAACCCCGGCCGGCTTGATGACAGCCGTGCAGCGTTAGTGCCCTGTTGGCAGGCTGTTAAAATTTTCAAGTGCCAGTTTAAAGTCCGCAAGTGCAAGAAATGTGATTTGGAAAGCCGCATTGACGTCCGGAGCAATGACAGCCGTCTTTCGAGAAGAAACCACTAAACGATTCTCCTCCTTTTTAACGTATTTAGCCCATCTCAGATTCTCAGTCCCATATTTAAAAAATAAATAAAAGCGCAGAATATATGGTGGAGAAACCGACGTTCAATGGAAGCCGTCCCCATGTTTCTTTCCTCTATAAATAGAAAAGATCACCTCCAACCAAAACGTGTTATATTCTCCATCTCATTTCTCCTTTTCATTTGCCTTCTATTTCGATTCAACACTTCTACAACATCGAATTCGAGAGAGCTAGCCCAGTGATGGACTTGAAGGGAGTGGAACAGTACTCGAGGCTTCTGCGCAGCGAAAGGAGGAAGAGAGGGACGGGCAAGAAGCACGGTGGCCCTGCTGCGGCTTCGGACTTGGGATTTGCCAAGAGGTGTTCGACGATCGTTAAGCAGCAAAGGACGAGATTTTACATCCTTGGACGTTGCATCACCATGCTCCTCTGTTGGCACGCCCACGCCGTTCGTGATTGATTGGAAATCAAAAAGATCTCCTCTGCTTGCGCTCCCCACCCCCTGCCCGGCAAAATTTGTAAATTCTCCTTTCTTCTTGTAATCAATCCATGATACCTTCAGCAAAATAAACAGAACTAAACTTCTCGTACAAACCCAAGTTCTTAACCAGGCCGACTGGAAGTTCAAATCAAAGACAAGGCTATCTGGGCAAGAGAGGGGATTCCAATTGGGAGCTTGTCTGATGCTATGAATGATCAAAAAGCAATACCCCAAGTTCCACTCCTGGAACTAGGTTTTTTTCTGAATGAACAGAAATCCCAAGTGTCAGTGACCCAAAGGTCGAATAGTTGTGTAACCCGACAGTCGAAGAGTTAACCAACCGGGTGCCGTCCCGGTGGTGAAGGCGTGGTTGGGACTATCCCTGTGTCCTTGGTTTGACTCCCCCATCGACATGGGCGAGTCTGAAGTCTGAACGCTGGCAGTTTGGGAGCAAAGTGTCTCCCACAGATAATACAAGAGCAGTGTGTCCTCACAAAAATAGATAGAAGCAGTGTATCTTTCTTTAAAATTTGTAAGAATGTCTCCGGGATGTAATTAAGATGATCTGTAAATATATCCATTAAAAAAAACAGTTGAAGAGTTTCCTAGCAAATGCCCCTTCAACCAAAGGCCAACAACTGTATTGGGAGCTATCAAATCAGAATTCCACATTCAAGTCGTAGGTTCCAGATTATTATCATTATGCAATGCAAGGCATGATAATCAAAATCACTCAACATATCTGATATGTAATGAGTAACTTCTTGCCACTATAGCTTTCAGAGCCGAAGAAGCCTGGGGAGAGTCCCGCGAATGAACTAGATGCGCCACAGAATTATCTTTGAGATTGGTGATTTTGCAAAATAGACTTTTTGAACATCGATATTGCATTCTAGCATAGCTTTTTTCGTATTTTATAAAATTAAAGTTCGACCTAAACTTTTCACATAACATACCCGCAGTTGAAAGAATTCCAAGATGTTTTTCCCCCCAAAATTTGGCTAATGGGGCTTTCGCAAAGCAGCTAAGGACGGAAATTGCGGAAATAAGGACGGAAATTGCGGAAATGGGTTTATTTTGCAAATTCCCATTTTCATTATTCTTCATTAATGAATCGAAGATACATGCATCTGCACAAAACAAAATCGAGGGGAATTTCATTTTAAACTCTCTAGCTATGCATATTTGTATTTTAAAATTTAAAGTTTGGATATTAGTATTTTAAATCCTGAGAAATTTAACTTTTTACATTTTTAGACTCTAATCGTTATAATGTTAAAAAAAACCATTAAGATATTGTAAATTGTCTAAAATGTTTTTGGATATTAAACTTCTAATTTAATATATTTGTATTTTAAACTCTAAAGTTTTCATTACATATACATCATCTTATGGACACCGCCAGATCACTAGTTTAAGTATTCCATCACTTTCTTCCAAATAAAAGTATTTCATCATTAATAATTTTCATATTTTCATATTTACTTATATAATATTACTATACTTAAATATTTTTAATTAAAAATTCATTTGAAATTATTTTAAAAAACATTTTGTCTTCTTTTTCTCATTATTGAAAAGGGTGATTTTGTTAGGTCGGGCCTTAGCTAGCTTGGCCAAAAACTTGTTTTTTTAAAATTTTTTGAAATTTTTATAAATATACAGTGCTAGATGTATTTAACTTATAAACTAAGTTTTACCATTTTTAGATGTTTTTAAGTTTTTGTTTAATTTTTAAGCAAAATGACATTTTTGTAATTTTCTGACTTGGAAATTACGAAAAATGACATTGTGTCTAAAAATAAAAAATACTTAAAGCATCCAAAAATGATAAAACTTGATTTTATAAGTTAAATACACCTAGCTCTATATATTTATAAAAAAATAAAAAAATAAATTTTTTGGCTAGATGCATAGGGCTAGCCATGCACCCGACTGTACGCCAACACCCCTCTTACTAAAAGGAACTTAGTTTATCAGAGAATGAATAAACAAAAACAATAGAAAAACTGAGTTATTTTATGCAAAAACAATACAAAAGCTGAGTTATTTTATCATATGAAAACGATCAGTAAAAAAAGAGCCAAAAATGCTTTTTGACTATCTTATAAGGTTATATGTGGATCAGAAGCCACAAGAATCATAGTTTGATATCCGTATAGACTTGTGTTAAATTGTCAAACAACTTACTTCTTGATTCTTACTCTCTAACAATGATATTTATTAATTATTAATATTTTTATTATATACTATTATAATTTGATTTTAACAACTCTTATTAGTTCAAAATTTAGGAAAGTCTTAAATTGCAAATTTTTATCAAAAAATTCATACTTGCTGCCATTTTTTATTGCTCAATATAGTCAGATCAATTGAATAAAACTTTTTATCTTAATATTATTTTTTGTACGAGTTTCATCAAAATATTTTAAAAATAATTTCAATTAAAATTTTAGTTAAAAATATTTAAGTATAATAATATTATATGGCTAAATATGAAAATATGCAAATTATCAGTGATGAAATATTTACACTGGTGCTTCGCTAGTGTATGCAATGTGATGCACATGCAATGAAAATTTTAGAGCTCAAAATGCAAATATATAAAATTAGAGGCTTTAAAATACAAGGGCATTTTAGACATTTTATAAGATTTTAACAGTTTTTCAACACCATAAAGGCTAAGGTCTAAAATGTAAAGAACTAAATTTCATAAAGTTTAAAATGCTAATAACCAAACATTGGGTTTAAAATACAAATGTGCATAGTGAAAGGATTTAAAATGCGAATTCTTGGAAAATAGAACTCAAACTTCCCGTACAAAATCAACGCGGGCTTTTCTTTCAATGTTTTGTTGCTCAAGAAGGCAACCTGGAAGTCCAAATCAAATGAATGGGTTACTTGGGCAGGAGAGGATTTCGAGAGGGAGATTCTTTGATGCCTTGAAAATCAAACACTAATATCCAAGTTCCAACTGCAGGAACAGGTCTGTTTTGAAGGGCAATGGGCTTGAAATTGTGGTGAGATCTTGTTGTTTCTCGTGTAGATAGGCTACTGCAT
>JAXCLR010000092.1:41600733-41613243 GCA_035584095.1 Annona squamosa
TAGAATACATTATTCTAAATACAATGGGTGGAGTAAATCATGATTTCATGATCATGTGGGGCCCATTTTGGGCCCACTGTACCGCTGTTCCGGTGCAATGACGCTGCACCGGAATAGAATATATATATATATGTTATATAAATATTCAAGTGCAGTACCACTAAAATGGGCCCCACATGATGATCAAATTATAATCTACTCTACCCATTATATTCAGAATCATGTATTCTATTGCCACATTAATTTTTATCCCAATCGAATATGTGTATCGACCTCATCTGAAAATAGTACAAATTCAACGTAATAAAATAGTTTAATATAAATAATAACTTTAAAGTGGTTTTTTAAACATGTAAACCATTTTCTATAAAATTTATATATGGATAAATGATTGTAAAAAGTTTCATTACATTCTAATATATGTGGGGTCTATTTTTGAGCAAATGCATCGCTGTTCCGGTGCAATTGCGTTGCACTGAAACAACCCTTATATATATATATGGCATTTATTCATGTTCATTTGAATTGCACGCGAATTACCCTGCAGATGCCCATTCCGCCCGTTCATTTCAGCGGGTGAAATCTGCGCTGCTTGTTTCATTGTGCGTGTACATGTAGAAGGAGACAGTGAGCCGAATGAGATTGCATGTACACGCGCTCAAAAATTCGGAGAACGCATTTTCCCGTTCATCCCTCCCATTTCGAAAACGGAGATGACGACACTGCTGTTGCTGCCTCCACTGCTCCCAAATCTCCTTCTTCATCGAGATTTTGATGATCTCCATCGAGATTTTGAAGTTCTCTGTCGATTTTGAAGTTCTGTGATTGATTTCGAAGTTCTGCGTCGACGGAAGGGGTTGTCTTCTCCAAAAATCCGCATGCGAATTATAATTGCGCAGCAAAAGTACTCCCATCCGTATCATGCGGATTCTGAATCCACATGTGGAAAACAACACTGATGGGAGGTACGTTTGCTGCGGATTTGGAATCCGCATGCGGATATTCGTGTCAGAGAGATGCTGATGGGAGTACTTTTGCTACGCAGTTATAATCCACATGCAGATTTTCAGAGAAGACGATCCGCGTGAAATTTGTTGAAGTAGAACTTTGGAATTCGATCACAGAACTTCAAAATCGATGGTTTTTGTCAACACAAAACTTTAGAATTGATCACAAAACTTCGGAATCGATGGAGAATTTTGAAATCTCAACTAAGATCTTTAAAATCTTGATGGAGAAGGAGAAATCAACGGAGAAGGAGATTTGGGAAGAGCAGTGGCAGCAGCAGTAGCAACAACAATGGCATCTCCATTTTTGAAATGGGAGGGATGAGCAGGAAAATGCATTCTCCCTCTACACATACACGCAAAATGGAACAAGCAGCGCAAATTTCACTCGTTGAAATGAACGGGCGGATGGGGCGTCTGCAGGGTAATTCGTGCGTAGTCCGAATGCACATGAATAAATCCCTATATATATATATATATAAAAAGAGAGAATTCTTTAAGCTACCAACTTAAAGAATTCCAAGATGTTTTTCCCTCCAAAATTTGGCTAGTGGGGCTTTCGCAAAGTGGCTAAGGAGGGAAATTGCAGAAATAGGTTTATTTCGCAAATTCCCATTTTCACTATTCTTCATTAATGAATCGAAGATACCTACATCTGCACAAAACAAAATCGAGGGGAATTTCATTTTAAACTCTCTAGCTATGCATATTTGTATTTTAAATTTTAAAGTTTGGATATTAGTATTTTAAATCCTATGAAATTTAGCTTTTTACATTTTTAGACTCTAACCATTACAATGTTAAAAAAACACTGTTAAGATCTTGTAAAATGTCTAAAATGCCTTTGCATTTTAAACTTCTAATTTATATATTTCTATTTTAAACTTTAAAGTTTCTATTACATATATATCATCTTATGTATACTGCCTGATCACTAGTTTAAGTATTCCATCAGTTTCTTCCAAAAGAAAAGTATTTCATCATTAATAATTTGCATATTTTCATATTTACTTATATAATATTACTATATTTAAATATTTTTAATTAATATTTCATTGAAATTATATTAAAAAATACTTTTTCTTCCTTTTCTCATTACTCAAAAAGGGTATTTTGTTAGGTTGGGCCTTAGCTAGCTCGGCCAAAAAACTTTTTTTTAACATTTTTTTGAACTTTTTATAAATACATAGTGTCGGATGTATTTAACTTATAAACTAAGTTTTACTATTTTTTGATGCTTTTAAGTTTTTGTTTAATTTTTAAACACAGTGACATTTTTGTAATTTTCTAACTTAGAAATTATGAAAAATGGCACTATGTTTAAAAATAAAAAATATTTAAAAGTATCCAAAAATGGTAAAATTTAGTTTTATAAGTTAAATGCCCCTAGCTCTACATATTTATAAAAAATAAAAATAAAAAATGAATTTTTTGGCTGGACGCAAAAGGGCAACCAGATGCCAACACCCCTCTTACTAAAAGGCCCTTAGTTTATCAGAGAATGAATAGACAAAAACAAAACAAATCTGAGTTATTTTATGCAAAAACAATACAAAAGCTGAGTTATTTTATCATACGAAAAAAACAGTAAAAAAAAGAGCCAAAAATGCTTTTCGACTATCTTATAAAGTCATATGTGGAACATAAGCCACAAGAATCATACTTTGATATCTGTATAGACTCATGTTAAATTGTCAAACAACTTATTTCTTTATTCTTACTCTCTAACAATGATATTTATTAATTATTAATATTTTTATTGTGTACTATTATGATTTGATTTTAATAACTCTTATTAGTTCAAAATTTAGCAAAGTCTTAAATTCTAAATTTTTATCAAAAAATTCATACTTGTTGCCATTTTTTATTGCTCAATATAGTCGAATCAATTGGATAAAACTTTTTATCTTAATATTATTTTTGCACGAGTTTCATCAAAATATTTTTAAAAATAATTTCAATTAAAATTTTAGTTAAAAATATTTAAGTATAATATTATTATATGACTAAATATGGAAATATGCAAATTATTAGTGAAGAAATACTTACATTGGTGCTTCGCTAGTGTATATAATATGATGCACATGCAATGAAAATTTTAGAGCTTAAAATGCAAATATATAAAATTAGAGGCTTTAAAATGCAAAGGCATTTTAGAAATTTATGCGATTTTAATAGTTTTTCAACACCATAAAGGCCAAGGGTCTAAAATGCAAATGACTAAATTTCATAAAGTATAAAATGCTAATAACCAAACATTGGGTTTAAAATACAAATGTGCATAGTGGAAGGATTTAAAATGAGATTCCTTAGAAAACAAAACTCAAACTTCCTAGACAAAATCGACGCGGGCTTTTCTTTCAATGTTTTGTTGCTCAAGAAGGAAACCTGGAAGTCCAAATCAAATGAATGGGTTACTTGGGCAGGAAAGGATTTCAAGAGCGAGATTCTTTGATGCCTTGAAAATCAAACACTAATATCCAAGTTCCAACTGCAGGACCAGGTCTGTTTTGAAGGGCAATGGGCTTGAAATTGTGGTGAGATCTTGTTGTTTCTCGTGTAGATAGGCTACTGCATTCTTTGTGGATTATTGAGCTTTATTGTAATATTAAATAAGATGTAATATTGTACACCAAATGAAAAAACAAAAAGCGAACAATTATTGTTATGCCAGGAATTAGTTGCTAAAATTTTGATTTCAAATGATACGATAGTCTTAATTCAATTCATCATGCCAGAGTGTGGGTGACTACTCAAATTTTGACTTCTGTTAAAAACTTAGTGGCCCATGATAATATTAGGGATTAAATAAAATTCATAAGTTGGAGTGCGTGTAAAAATACTAGTTATGGGAAAAAGTTATAAAATAATAAAGATATAAAAAGACATGCAAGTCTCCCTGTTAAATTTTGACTCGTTTATGGCTAGTTTAGATTGTACACACATGTAATTGAACATATATATATATATAGAGAGAGTTGTTTCGGTGAAGCAGTGCAACTGCACCGGAACAGTAGTATATTTGCCCAGAAACGGGCCCCATACATATTAGAATACAATGAAACTCGTGCAATGGGTGAAGTAGATTGATGACAATGAAATTCATGCCATCAGCTCCATCCATAGAGGTTGTGCTTTGCCACTACACCCCCAGCTTCTAGCAGCTATGAATCCACCATTATGGTCTCTTAAAATAGCCCAAAACTCATAAAATTTCCCTCTAATTTACAACCTACATCCACATTTAATTTGCATCTTCCTACATGTGGGCCACACGACCTTCTTGAGCTACTGTCTAAGTTGAAAAAAAGTTGAGAAGAAGATTTACAGATGTATATTGATGTAGGAATTTTACACTCCACATATACACTTCATAAAATTTTGGTTTGCTCCTCTCCACCAATGCGAGATTATGCTCATGCCAGATTCTCCACCAAATTGTAAGAACTAAAGAGAAAGCAAATGGGTCGTTGGTGCCTGCTAGCTTCATTAGGATGTCTTGCAATTATCAAATGATTCAATTGCCAGATTGTTTAGAAAAGGCCCTTTGAAAATGCTTTTTACATAAGCAAAATCCTAGAAAATATGTAATAAGGCTTCCACCTGCACAAAACAAAATAAACATGTATTCCTTTGGCCATCGGATTCTTTCTAATAGGGAGAGTATTTGTGATAACAAACCAGCCATAGACCTAAATCTTCTTAGGAACTTTAGCTTTCCAAATAGCCTTGAATACTTTTTGATTCTCTATGTTGGTGAGGCTAATGGAATTGCCCTGTAGACTCTCCTCAAGCACTAACCTGTATGTTGTTTTCACACTAAAACATCCACTTGCTTCTAACCCTAAGAAAACATGATTTGCTTCCCTTGTTTTGAATATAGGCACATATTGGATACTTTCCCAGCCTTGGAGTCTTGCTACACTATGATTTTATCCCTTTTCCATACTTTTTAATGATCATCAGTGAAAACCACCACTAAGGCTTCCTCCCTAATATCCTATGGTAATGGACTTCTCTTTGTTAGAATCCTATTCACCCAATTGTTTTTTAAAAAATGAATTTTTTGGCCATTTACCACCCTCCATTTGCTACCTTCGAGGAGACGGTACCTAGCTACAATTAAGCTTTTCCACATATATGAACTGACTCTTGAATTTACAGTGCCAAAAATCCCCACTTCAGAAGCATTTTGTTCTTAGTATTTTATCACAAAGTGTGTTTGTCTCTGTACCCACCCACCAGGCCTATTTAGCCACCAGTGTCAAACTGAAGTTTATAAAATTCTTGGAGTCGACTTGGGGTGCGACTTTGATCGGAGCATTTCCACTTCTTAAGTCCTTTATATGTAGTGCTCCTTATGTTTTGGCTTGGGTCGACTTGGTTCTTAACCCAAATTGCATATAGAGTCGACTTCAAGTGCGACTTTGCCTATAGCTTGTCTAGTCAATAAAAATATGCAACTCTTAAGTCAACTTGGCTCTGAAACTTCGCCCAAGTCACCAATGAAGTCAACTTGGCTATGCGTCTTCACTGCTTGTTTGAAGCTTTAAGCTACAAGAGATATGCTTCTGTGACTTTTGTCTTCCAAGTCCTTGGCTTGAGTTGACTTAGTCTTAAACTTAATTCAAATGCTTGGCTGAGTAGACTTGGATGTGCAACTTACCTTTGGTACTTAGTGTTTGAAATCTTGCTTAAGTCTTAAGATACTCAAGTTGGAGTTTGGCGTTAACTTGGTCATCGACTTTGCCTAAGTTGTAGAGTAGAGTTTGCTTAGAGTGTTACTTCACTTGTTCAAAATTGAGTTAGCAATTTAATATAATCCGCTAGGTTGACTTGGCTATTGACTTCGCCAAGTCGCAATAAGATTCGAATTGAGTTTGTGACTTGACCTATCCGCACTTTAAAACCTGTATTCTTTCAACCTAAGTTGCATTTTGAGGTCCACTTAGGTATAGACTTGACCTAAGTCACTTATTTGAGTCGACTTCAGTATAAGACTTAGTCTGCAATGGTTTGATGTTTGAAGTCTCTATTTTTAAAACAATTCACTAAATGTGCTGGTAAACTTTAATACTCAAAATTGTATTGTTAATCATCAAAACATAGATTGCTCTTTATTTTCTAGTTGAGTTTACAATAGTTGATCTCGTAATATTTTCAACCCTTCTTCTATTATTAGCATTTGTGTTTTTATCAAAAAAATATTGAGGTTTTATCCATATTAACCTTTTGACTAGAGCAATTTTCATTAGTATACAGGATCTTCTTCATATATTTCAACATTTGCTCCTATGAAGAGAAGAGCATCATCTAAAAAGAAGAGATGGGAGAGTCTATCACTTTTCCTACATATGCAAATGCCTTGCAGTTTTACTTTAATATATACCCAATTTATTAAGATAGAGAAACGCTCAACACACAAGATATATAGATATGGAAAGAGTGGGTACCCTTGTCTTAGGCCTCAACTAAGGTAGATAACCTTCGTTTTCATGACATTGAAACCCACATAGTAAGTAATTGAGGAGATGCAATTGAAAATCCATTTAATCCACCTCTCATCAAAATTCATTTGTCTCATAACATCACAAAGGTACTTCCATTCTACTCTATCCACACCTTGGCCATATCAAGTTTTACTACTGTCTCCTCCCTTCTCCCTTTCTTCATTTCTTTTAGAACATGGATTGCTTCATATGTAAGAAGGATATTATCGATTATTTGTCTTCCTAGATAAAAGCACTTTTGTGGGGGTGAAATAATATTTGAGAGGCAACTTTTGAATCTACTTTCAACACCTTTAATAGAATTTTGTGGATGACATTGCAAAGATTGATTGACCTAAACTATGATAATTTTGTGGCTCCCTTCTTTGCTATAAGAACAATAGTCGTTTGGTTTATATCACTCAAAAGAGCCACCTGATATACCACTGATTATGTCTAAAGGAACCATTAAAAAGCTTTGAAGATATCCTCCCTTACGATATTCCAATTTCTTAAGAAAAACTCCAATCACATATCATCTAGCCCAAGGGCTTTCATTGGATGAATACCTTTTAGAGCCAAGATAACTTCCTCCATAGATATTTGACAAGCAAGTATTTGATTTTGTGCATCTGTGATCCTTGTCGGAATTTTCCCAATAGTTCGATGAGTTGATGAAGTCACCTATTTAGCCATAAAGTAGTCATAAATTACCTTTGACATACGTTCTTTTTCCGAAAAGCATTTGCCATTATTTGATTCTATGAACTCAATCCAGTTTCTATTCCGCCTTTTGCTTGCTACTTTGTGGTAGTATGATGTATTCATAGCTCCTTGTGAAGCCAATTTACCTTTGAGCGTTGCTTCCATCTAAGCTCTTCATTCTCCAATAGGACATTTATTTTAACTTCTTCATCCCTTATTGGCCTATCTCTCTTGTCAGATGGGCATTCCTAGTTGATCTTTTGTAACTACAACTGGTGTTTCTGAATTTGTTTTGGTATATATCCATAAGTCTTCTTATCCATTCCATCAGCTTTTGAGCATATCTCCATAACTTAATCTTATCATAGCCTAACTAGACTGGTTTTCTCTTTCATGACTTTCCTATACCTTTCTAATAATGTCTTATGTTTCTGTGTATCTTGCCAATACCCCTCATATCTGAACTACCTCTGATCTTTCCACTGCTTTCTATCCTACTCCCATCTAACTACTAAAGGGCTATGATCAGATACTAAAGTTACTTTGTGCTAAACAATTGCACGTGGGAAGATATCAATCCAATCCCTTGTTACCATAATTCTATTTAGCCTTGATTCAACTTTGTCTTAACCTATTCTTCTATGTCAGAATTGGTCCATTGAAACCTAAATCAATCAATTCACATTAATCAACTACCTTCCTGAATTGATCCATCTCACTATTCAGCCTAAAGCACCTACTAACATATTCTGATAATCCCAAAACCTCATTCAAATCACTCCCAAATAACCATGGTCCCAACATGCCCGTCATTAGCTATTTTAGCAAAGCACAAGATTCACCGCGACTATGACTTTTTGGTACCCCAAAAAAACCCATAAAATGCCAAACTTGTTTTCCTAGATCTTAATAATAATATTTATATGGGAATTTGAAAAAATTGCAAAATAACTTGTACATCATTCTTCCATAGCATTGCTAGCCCGCCACTTCTTCCTTCACAATCAACTACAAAATGATTTTCAAAAAATATTGTTTTTCTTAATCTGCTCCATTTTTGTACTTCTCCTCTTGGACTCAATAAGGAAGATCAAATAGGGATCTTCTTTCTTGATAAGATCAAGAAGAACCCGAATTCTTCATGGATTCCTAAGCCCATGACAATTCCATACTAAAGTTGCCATTTAGCTCCCGTGGGGCTAAGACATCCTCTCAGCCTCCACAATTATCACCATGTCATCATTTGTAAAGAAACCATGCTTACCTTTTTTTGCTTCCCTTAACTCCAATTGATTTGTATCTTGACAAAAAATTCCAAAGCTTCAATTTTGCTTAAAATGAGGTTCATCCCTCTTTGTTAGTCTCCCTTCCCTCGTCATTCCAATCTGCCTACATCCTTCCCTTTTCCATTTTCTTTTAAAAATTATCCCCTACATTTAGGTCTATAGTTTCCTTCCCTTCATCTTCTATTATCCACATGTCATCCACTTTTCTGTCCATCTTTTTGAGTTCTCCATCTATAATGCTTTTTGCCTCATCCGTAATTCAAGATTAGAGACTTGAGATTGCTATATTCCAACTGTCTCTCTGTTGAAATATTCTTGCATTGTGACCTCTTAAACTATAACTTTTGGGTTCAAAAGTAGGAGGAAATAGACCCTCCCTTCGATCTTCATACCCTTCTCACAATTCCTAATCCAATCGATTTTATCTCCAACTTAATTTACCTTTTCCTACTGTTTGCCTATTGCTGCCCCATAATTTTTCCAAATTTTGATATAATTCCACTTCTCCTTTTGAGTTTTCCTCTTCCATGTTTTCTACACCAGACACCACCATTTTCTAGTCTTCTTGATCCTTTATTATTTTTCCATCCTCCCCCTTGCTCATGTTGCTTATGGTCCAAGCTTTTTCTGTTCTATCCTCCTCCTATATCTAGTTTCCTCCCCATTATTTACAGTTGGAGCTAAGACTTCTCCCCTTTCGTCCATCCCTTCATCTCCTTCTATGCCTTCTACTCTCCTTAGTTCCCCATTATTTTTTGTAGTAGTAGATGCACTTTTCTTGATTATCATATATCCTGCTTCACTACTTCCTCTATCATCTACTTCGGGAGGTACTTCCTTAGTTCCGCTCTATTATTTCTTCCCAACACCCCTTTTAGTCTAGCAGGTTTGTATCCTACCCTTAGGTAGCTGCCATATCGCATGTCTACCTTTAATATTTCTCCTCCATTTTGAATTGCTTTTGAGCATTCCTTATTTAAATGCCCCATCAACCCACAAATAAAGCAAACAACTGGAGTTTTTCGTATTGGAACCGTAACCATTTCTTCCATCCTAAGCCATATTTGATAAAAATGCCCATTCTAAAAGATTCTCTAACATCCACCATAACCCCATACGAACTGCATTTGGTTATTTTGTCACCTCTGAGAATTTTCTAAATGTTTGTCCAATTAGTTCCTCCATTGCCCTCTTCTCTATGAGCATCGAGATATCCAAAACTACAACCAATGGGTGTCTTCTGCATGCTTACCCACTTATACACCATTGGTGTAGTTATCTCCTAAAACAGAAGTAGGTGGTGATCATAAAGCCAGGATCTTCCCTGCAGAATATTCTCTTTGTCTTGCTCTTGTTCAAAGGTTATAAGATAGAGATTCTCTTCAAGCTCTGTAAATGCAAATGTACTTATGTCTTCCATATCCCCCTCATATTTGCCTTGAGTTGCTCTTTGTTATAGCTTCGGTTTGCTCATAAAGAGTAAAGGAGAGTTAGTTTATTTCCAGGGTCAATCTTCTTGTACTGGATATCATCAATTGACAATGTTTGCAATTTCTTCATTATCAAGTCTTCTTCTTTAATCACCATCCCTTTATTTCTACCAAAAAATATATAAACCCCGGCTTCCAAAGACAACCCTAAATCGGTTGTTTTTCTAACCTTAAACTTATTGGTCATGAATTTATGATAAAATCCAATAGGGGAAGGGTAAATTGGGTTCTTTTAAAATTCTTTCGGTAGCTTAAACTTAACCCCTTGCAAGTTATGTCCCCTTGAATGAAAATATGGAAAGTACTAGAGCAGACAAGATAATAATAGTAGCTATAAGAAATTATAGTGGTTCGGGACAAACCTCCCTGTTTCACTCTTTTAAGAACACATTATTGTGTCTTGGGTTTTACCATATCAATAGATATACAACTAACGAGCTGCGTATATGTCTAATTAAAATGCTTATTTTAATGCAAGTATATGTGCCGATCAAGTAATAAAAAGTAAGTTAAGTATCTTTCCCACGAGGATATAGTCTAACTAAGATTATTAATTAGTTTAGTTGCTTTCAATGAGTAGAAAGGGACTTCATAATTGAGGTGAAAAAATATAAAATGCGTAAAAGAATAGAGAAGAGTTTAACGGAATAGCGAGAATATTAAAAAGGAATTATCAAATGGGGATGACAGATGAGATAGCCGGGAATTCTTGAATCTAAACTATATTAAATTGGTTCCTTTTCTTTAGATTGTACAGGAATTTTCTAATCTAAGTTCAATAATTTTTATATATATCTTCCAACACATGTAAAGCTAATTACACGACCTTCAATCGTGATGTTCCTATGCAATTAAATGAAACGAAATTGATAGATACATAACTTATTCATGACTACATAGGTTTTAATGGTATATTCCTATCCATTAAACAACTCCCCTTAACAAAAGAAGAAACATATGCCCTACCATGGATCTAGCAGAGATTTTTCTTTTCCAAAGATGAATCCTACAATTAAATCAGCGTACAAGGTAACTAATCTTGTAAAAAGCATTAAACAACATATGCAAGGGTAAATCCACACAGCACAATCATATTAAAATTAAATATTAATTTCTGAATCGTAAAGAACCAAACAATATCGTTGGATATCAATTTATCTCGACTTCCCATCTATGGAAGTTTAGCTCAAAGACATGACATAAATATCCATTACATCTAAGATGAGAGTATTCCAAGAGAATAGAGAAAAGGAAAGAGAATGAGAAAAAGAAAAACTGAATCTCATAAGTTTCCACCAATGAGATCAGATCTCTCTTCAGATGCGCTAGAAATGAAGTCCTTTTCCTTCTCTATGTGGCTGCTCCGTTGGCTCTCTCTCTTGGCAAGAATCCCTAGGTATCTATTTAGTTCACTTAGTCCGTATGGCACACGTTTGTGGATTCACTGTGGCACCTGGGTGCCAACTCCCTAGATGTTGTGTAACTTAAAAACTTTTCGGTATGCTATTGCATGCTACTGAAGTGGCGCCTAGGCGCCAACTCACTAGAAACTTTTTGCGTGTGAGGTGCTAGAACATCTAGCTAAGGCATGTAGGTCGGTGCCTGGGTGCCAACCTGCTTGCTTCTTTACTTGGCTTGGTTCTTCATTCGACTCTCTCGCACACCTATAGTCGTCCGTCCTTCTTGTTGTGAAAGTCGGACCCAATTAAGGTTTATTTATATGCAATTGGCATATAAATATGAATCAAGTATAATTTAGTGGAACTATGAATGGTTTTCAATTGCAATATTGACGATTTATTGCAATTAGGGCAAGTGATTATGAATGATAAATATAAGCCGATTTGAGTCAATGTGATTAAAGAGGCTAAATGAGGATTAGGGAATGTTGATATATTGAAGACAATTACCTCATATATTATGACTTAATTTATAGAGATTAAGTTGATAATTATGGGTTTAAGGTAGCAAATGCCAAAAAATGTGTAACTTAACGTCAGGAAGGTGGATTAAGATGAAAATTGAAAGGTAAGCACATAATTTTATGCTTAATTATATGAAAAGGTTAGATTATAAAAATAATGATGAAATTAGGGTGAAAATCAATCATCACCATCAAAATCCAAAGATGGCTTCAAATGATCATTACTTGAGCTATAAAAGTCGGATTGAGATAAAATTTGAAACGAACGGTTAAAATTATGAAATCTATGCAATGAGAGGCTTGGATTAACCAAATGATGATGGGATATAGATTTCACAAAAATGGATATATAATTATTGATTTTTGTGCATGAAAAATGTAAGCTTGTGTTTATGTTAAAGAGAGGGGATCAATTATATTTTTAGTGGCAAAAATGAGGTGGCCAAAGGAGATAATGGCACATGGATTTTATGAATTATTTAAGGTAATAAAATTCATGATAAAATCAAGTGATTAATTATTGGAAACAATATTTAAAACAAAACAAAATTAACCAAAGCATGAGTTTTGATGATTAACAAAGTTAAATTTGAGTAAAAAGTGAATACT
>JAXCLR010000092.1:41614709-41631608 GCA_035584095.1 Annona squamosa
CCTTATTATATGAAGATGTAAGTATATAAATATAGAATTGAAATATTTATGATTATCAGGTCATGTTTCCATATTAATCCTTGTATATTAAGGGGAGATGCTGCCGAATTTTTCTTAGAATCTGTAGCCCCCATTGATTAATTATTGAGTATTTTTATGAATGGGGCGTTACAAGTTTGTATACCACTTAAAAGCCTAAGCTGACAGAAAGAGGTTTACCTCGAAGTCAACTGGGTCTTGGGTTTTCTTCCTTTTTGTAGAAAATGAAGAGGCCATATCTCCTTTATAATCAAATATACTACCAAATTGGCAATCCACAACCAATGTCAAGCAATCACCCTCAAGAACTCCAAACCAAATTGCAAATCCTCCTTCCAATCACCTAATCTCAATCCTAACACCAACTTCACATTCAACCAACACAAGGTATCCAATAGCAAGACAATTAGGCCAAACCAAAGTACAAGAGAAGTTACCCCTTGATCTTGCTACCACAAGTTGAAGTAGGAAGTTGTTCTGCATTGGCGCCGCGCCGCGGCCTGCATGGCGCCTAGGCGCCGATTGACTGGACTTGAAAATCTGGCACTAGTTGGAAATGGAGAAGAGAATGGGAGATGAAATGGAAGGAAGATGAAGAGGAAATGGAGAGAAAATGGATTGTAGGAATGGGGCTTAGGATTGGGTATGGAAAAGCTTGATTTTGAGCATATTTGAGTGGAATCTAGAAGTGGGGAAAAGATGAAAATGGAATGGAAGAAGAAGATGTTGAAGTGGAGAGGAGATTGAGGATGAAATGGGAGATTAATGGAGCGGAATGGAGTGAAATCTTCTTGCTTAGGCTTGGAAAGGAAAAAGGGAGAAAAGAAACAGCGCCGGGGCTTGGGGTTAGGGTTTTAAGCCTATCCCAAGCCTTATAAACTCGTCTAGGTTGCACTATCCATGATTCGGCACCAAGGTGCCGATGCTGCGTTCCGTAAATTTTGGGATCTTCATCACGATGTCGGGGCACCGGGGTGCCACTATTCTTCAACTGCCTTTCTGAATTTTGGCCCCTAACTCCTTCCTAGCATGACATTCAAGAATTTAAGCTCCAAATAAAAATCCTACATTTCAAAAATAAGTACAAATGAGTAATGGTTTGTCTCCCATTCCGCACTAAGTTTAACGTCTTCAACTCGATGTCTTCAACTCGATGTCCCTACTGTCTATGGATCCTTCAATACCACCACCTCCTTGCTGTGTTGCAGTTCGTCCCCCATGTAATATTTTAACCGCTGCCCATTCACAATGAAATTGCTATCGGACGTCTCATTGAGTACTTCCACTGCCCCGTTCTCAGTTGCCTTTAGCACAATAAATGGTCCCAACCATTGCGATTTGAATTTTCCTAGAAACAACTTCAATCAGGAATTGAAAAGCAAGACTTTTTGATCTTGCTCGAATATCTGATAATTAGCAATTAGTAATATATTTTGGGGGGCATTTTATACCAATTTGGTGGGTAATTAGTTGAGTTTAATGTAAAATTTGATTTAAAATATGTGTTTTGTGACAATTGGTTTTTAAATATTAATTTCAAGTTATTTAAATAGTTTTTATAATCTTTTGACTTAAAATTACATTTTATTTGTTGCCATGAAATTAAATGGGCTTGAAATAATTTTTATAATAATAACCCACTAATGATTTTTGATGAATTAATGATTTAAATATTTTTTTTTGCAGGAAAACAAATTACAGCAAGTGGACCCCACAAGTCTAAAGAACAACTAGCAAAATTCAATGCCGAAGCTGATCAACGGCGGCAAGATCACCACCGTCCATTCACAAGCTACTGTCCATATCAGCAAACCATTAGAGCCGTCCAAATTTTTGGTGGGACCCATTAGAAAATCAGCGGTAAGAAATTCTAGCCATCCATTTCCAGTAAAGCAATTCAGACCGTCCAGCCTTATGACAGCCCATCTGCCCAGAAAATTAATCGTACAAATTTTATTAGCCACCACTTATCCATGCATCCAGCTGATCACAACCGTCCAGCAGCATCCCATCAATGGTCTAGAAATATGATTCAGCGATTCATGTGATTTTCATATTTATGCTACCACCCATGAAATCAAAACAAGCCAGAAATTCTGCACCATCCAGCCCTTAGAGAATATCTAGTCGTCCATTTTAGACATGAAATTACAGCCTAGCAGATTTAATCTGCACTGCCCAAGTTGTCCAGAAAATTAGGCTGCCCAGATTTATCAGTCCTATCCATTTAGCCGTCCAGATTTTCTGCCCCAAGCTAATTCAACGGCCAGATTTTGCAGCTTACAAAAATCAATCCCCATCGTCCATCTGCGCAGCTGTCCACTGCCATCGAAAATTGCTAAAGCATACAAGTTGTCTAGACCGTTTAGCACTTCAACTAATTCCACAAAATCAACGGCCGAAAAAATTAGCCAGACAAGATCATCACCGCCCATCCATTAAAGCCATGCATAAGTCCATCAGTTTCAGGAATAGAAAATCCAAATTGTTGATTTGAAAACCACCGCTCAAGCAGCTTTCATGCAGATCATGCTCCAGCCATGGGCCCCACAAGATCAAACCCTCCCTTCAAGCAACCAGAGGTTTAATTGCACAATCCTCATCCAATGCAATTCAGATTGCGTTGAATAAATTGGGCCCACTTATTACGCCATTTTGAACGGCTATAAAAGGATGATTCCAACACCGAAATAAGGGGAGCAAAGAGGAATTCCAAAAGAGAGGAGAATCCAACAAGCAGCAAAAATTTGGGAGAGAAAAATTTCGAGAGAGAGAGAGCAATGTGGAGAGCACGGACAAGAGGAAGACGGCAAGTTGAGTGGAGCGGCCGACACACCATCGGGGCTTCAAACTAATAAACTTTCCTATCTTTTCCCTATTTAATTTTTATTGCTTTGTTTAAGATGGATTTAGATTTTAATTTTATTTTGGACTTAAACATGCTTGGCTAAATCTTAAATCTAGGGTTTATGATGTAGCATGTATACAATGTAGCATGGTATGGGGTTATTAATTTATTTATGGTGGATATTGTTGTTAATTTAATATCTTGTAATTTTAATACTTGCTTTGTACATTGGCCCGTACTTTAGCATAATTTTATATATTAGGTGATGGAACCGAGAGGTGAAAACTTAATATACGATAATCAATATATTAAACCTGAAAATCTAAGACCATGAGAATAAACATGATGACCTTGAGGAATTACATGAACAAACTACAAAACTTAATGAATTCTAATTAACTTAATCTCATGAGAATAGGTGAAAAAAATTAGGGTATGCCTTGTAGGTTTCGAGGGAATGTGCAAGGATAAATTAGGATTTGTTCTCCTTTAACAAACAATATCCAAATTAAATAATTATACCACTACCCGTTGCAAAAGACGTGTGAAATCTTAGACTCTAGGTACTCACACTCTCGTTTTCTTTGCTTGTTATAATTGCAATTTTCTCTCCCCATTTTTCTATTTCTTTTCAATTTTATTTACTATATTCTCTTCCACTTTTTTCTATTTTATTTTATATATTCTTCTCATATCTGACACGAAAACGTTTAAATGTAAAATTTTTAGTCCTGAATTCCCTATGGATCGATAATTTATATACTACAACTTATGACCCGTACACCTGTGATGAGATTGTGAACAAGTATTTTAGCGTCGTTGCTAGGGAATTCAATGTTACTTTAAATTTTATTTTTAGATACTTTCTTTGTTTTTAGTTTTTTTCCCTTTCTCTATTTTTTTGTCTATTCTTTTTCTCTTTTTACTTTCTACCTTTTGTCTCTATCTATTTTTATTTAATTTTTCTTTCTTTTTCATCTCTGATTCTTATTTGTTTTTATTTTTCTGAATTAGCATGCTCTAGCCAACCTTTCTCACTCCACTTGACATGCTTTAAATAATAGAAGAGTAATTTTGAATGTTAGGAAATGGGTGGTGCACATTAAATGCGGCCAACATTCCAATTTTTCTTAACGTTATTATTCGAGTCACACTTGGAGTTGACTTCGTATGCGACTTCATCCAAGTCGCATGCTGGAGTCAACTTCGATTTTTTGCACTTCCTTCCTAAGGATTTTCTCTTTACTTTCAGCTTTAAGTTCCATCTGAGAATTGACTTAGTCAGAGACTTGACTTCACTATACAATATACTCTTTGGAGCTTCAAGATTTCAAGAATCAAGTGCTTTAATACAAATGCTCTTATATCTTCAAATTTCAACTTTATTTATCTCAACTTCAAACTTAATATATACTCTTCTTCAACTTGAATTATATACTTAGACATCAACCATTTGATGTATAATTATTAAACTTGCGACATTTGTCTTTGATCTAACAAGGTATTGTTGGTCCCGAGTTAATGACAATTACCCAAGAGGGGAGGGGTGAATTGGGTAATTAAAATTTTTAAACTTAAACAAAAACTTTACCCCGGATTAATCTAGTCCCCTCTATGAAGAAACAAAATGGAAAGCACTATAATATAGAGAGCAGAAATAAATATCAACACACAAAATTTTATAGTGGTTCGGGCAACCTTTTCTTCTCCACTCTTCCAAGCCCACACCCCTTGTGACTTGGGTTCCATTATATATTTCACAAAATACAACTAGAGCCACTGTTCTCTTCTAGATTCCAGCTTTAAGGGGCATCAACAATTCACAGCACAAGTAGGTGACGAGTTTCTTTCCAATCACACACTATTTTACTTACACTTGATCTTAGTTACCCAAACTAAATCAAGTTCAATACAACAAGTAATTGAAAAAGAGAGTTTCTATACATTACTATTGTGTAGAAGCAGTTTTAGCGCAGAGAAGAGCTTGTACAACAATGATAATGATTCAGCAAATAGCTCTTGGCAGTTTGAAAGCAAAGTTCTTCTTCTAGATGATGGCTTGATCACTTAATGCTCTTGAAGATGGGAGTTATGCTCATTTAATTGATTCTCAGCTACCCTCCTGGTTTATATTGAATGCCCTTTTATAATTATGGAGGGAATCCAAACATTTCGAGGTAGGTGGCGCGCATTTAATGCGCCAACGATCGAAATTTTTCCGACCGTTGCGACCCAAGTCGCAAGTGGAGTTGACTTCGGGTGCGACTTCGCCCAAGTCGCAGATGGAGTCGACTTCGGATGCGACTTCGCCTGTTCGCAACTTTTTCAAGTTTTAGTCTGGGTCGACTTGGTCCTCGACTTGACCCAAGTTGCAGGTGAAGTCGACTTCGAGTGCGACTTCACCTCGTCAGCTTGCTTGATGAAGTTGAAATCTTCAGAGATGACTTTGATCAGTTGATTTTATTCATATTGATTGTTCTCCCTTGATTTATATCTCTTTGGAGCACTGTATGATTATTTACATAGAACACCTTAGATTTCTTTTCTTGATTTCTTGAGTACTTGAATCTTGGAATGCATTACTTGCTTGAATTCCTTCATGTTTGGTTGTTCTTCCTTTAAGACTCTATATAATTCTTCTATCTTAAACACATTTGACTCCATGTCTTGAGTCTTGAGTCTTTGAGTATTGGAGTGCATAAGAGAGGTCCAAATGTATGATCTCGATTCTCCATGAGAAATATGCAGCTTTTCTTTGGTCTTCACTTGATCCTCATTTGATCTTCATTTGAGTGTTTGAGTTGTCTTTGACCTTCATTTTCTTTTGAATATCTTAAATCTATCATTGAGTTATCTTGATCTGCATGTTTCCATATTGAAGTTGAAGTCGGAGTCGACTTGATCTGCGACTTCACCTAAGTCGCATGTAGAGTCGACTTGGGATGCGACTTCGGCAGCTCTTGTTCTCGGTTTCAACTCTGGACAGAAATGACGAGTGGAAGTCAATGCTGGAGTTGACTTGGTCTGCGACTTCACCTAAGTCGCATGTGGAGTCGACTTCGTTTGCCACTTCGGCAGCTCTGCTCCTTGATTTCAACTCTGGATGGAAACAGCATCTTGAAGTCGCTATCGGAGTCGACTTGGGGATCGACTTGGCCTAAGTCGATGCTTGAATCGACTTGGAGATCGAGATCAACTTGACTTGCCATGCTTTATATTCTTCAAATTTATAACCTTTAATTATTTCCACAAACATGTTAGTAACCAAGACTTACTCAAATTGATTTGTTAATCATCAAAACATAGACTTGGTTTATTTTCCACATATTTCCAACAGGTATGAGTTTCTTGAACTTTTTTATTTGATCTTTGAGCTTGAATCTATTTGATCTGAATCCCTTCAAATACTGGAGTTGACTTGAGTTGCAACTTAACATAAGTCGCATACGAAGTTGACTTGGGTGTGTGACTTTAGCACCTATTGTATATTTGGATCTTCAAAGTTCTTCAACTTTGCATTTGTAGAGCTCAAGTTGAGTAGTTGAGTCGACTTTATTTGGGACTTCACCTAAGCTGTGCGTCGGATTCGACTTGGGATACGATTTGACTTCTTCAGATTCAGCATCGAGGGTTTGAAGCCTTCCAAATCATATGCAGAGTCGACTTAGGTTATGACTTGACCTAAGTTGCATATGATGTCGACTTCTCTTGGGACTTCACCTGTTCACGTGTCCACAATTCTAGCATTGTCCAAAAATTGATGTTTGAAGTTGATCCTAGAGTTGACTTGGGTATCAACTTGGCCTGAGTCGACATACTTGTTGGTATCTTTAAATTCTCAAATTTGGATTATTAATTATCAAAACATGTAGTGTGCTTGATTTGTCATTTGATTTCACAACAAAACTCTATACCTCTCTTATCGCCTTTTGTATAAATAGCTTTGAAATACTCTAAAATCTCCCAAACAAAGCACTTCTTCCACCTGATTTGCTCACAATTGTTGGATTGCTCTATTCATCTCCTAATCTCCTCTTAGTCACCACTGAGGGAGAGGGCCCATATAATTGAAGATTGGATAGGGAATTATGGGTCATTGGATGGACACTTCCAAGTAATTATTGTACGCATCTTTGATGGTAGGGATAAGGATGGAAAGAATATTTTCTAAAAAACTTTTTTTCATTCCCTAAAAACAACAACTTGTTCTTTCTACTTTCAACAATTTTTTTAAATTTTCATATAACTTGTCTTATTCTCAATATACAACAATATTTTTTCTACTCAGTATCCCCATCCTATTCTAATGAAGCACTTCAAAAAATATATTAAATATATAAACTATTAATTGCATTCTACAGAAAATTTAACATCATCTAATCAAATTTTGATTATTTATATGATTTTTAATAATTAAATTTATTAAAAAATATATTTCTAAATTGATATTAATACCAAAAATATTATATTGATTTAATTTTTATTATAAATAGATTTTAGTATGTTGAATATAATGTCTTGATTTAATTTAGAAATAAGTAACTAATATTATTAAAATCAATATATACATATTTGATAGTTTAAATTTCATTTCTAGAGGCTGATTATAACATATTATACATACATCCAATAACTATAAATTTTCTCATATGTTTTGTTTAGAATGTGACAAAACTTTTGAAGAAAAATTTTTAATGTAAAAGTTTTCAAAATGAGATGAAATGATGTAATATAATAGGGATAATAATGAAGAATAATAATAATAAAGTTAAAATAAATAAGTTAATTATATGGGTAGTTATGTAGAAATGATTGAAAAGTAAGGTAGTTGTATGGAAGATATGAAAATGATTAAAAATAGGTTAGTTGTGAAGAATAAAAAGTTTTTGATTGACAATTTCACTTCGACTTTTCAATCTAAAACATTTTACTCTTCAAAATTATTCTATTTTTAATCATTTTTCATATTTTTCCATACAATTATTTTACCTTTAAATTATTTATCTACAAATACACATACAACTAACTTACCTGTGCTAACTTTGTTCTCTTTACTCCTCATCATTACCCCTATCATATCGTATTATTTTCTTCTATTTCAAAAACTTTTATACAAAAAATTTCTTCCAAAAGTTTTATCATAAATACATCATTAATTTCAAGCAACTAACACTAGTCTACAAAAAAAAATTATAGATGATTGAAAAGTAGGGTAGTTGTATAAGAAGATATAACAAAATGATTAAAAAATAGGTTAATTGTGAAAAGTAAAAAGTTCTTCATTGAAAAGTTCACTTACACTTTTTAAACTAAAATTTTTCAATTTAAAAATTTTTACTCTCCAAAATTATTCTATTTTTAATTAGTTTTTCATATCTTCCTTTACAATTATTTTACATTTAAATCATTTACATACAAATACACATACAACTAACTTAGCTATGCTAACTTTGTTCTTTTTACTCCTTATCATTATTCCTATCATATCACATTATTTTCTACAATTTTAAAAACTTTTATACAAAAAAAATTTCTTTTAAAAGTTTTATTACATCTCAAACACATCACTAATTTAAAGCACCTATCACTAATCTAGAAAAAATTAATTATAGATGATTGAGAAGTATGGTAGTTGTGTAGGATGATATAACAAAATAATAAAAAAAATAGGTTAGTTATGAAGAGTGAAAAAAAAATTAATTGGAAAGTTTACTTGCACTTTTCGTATTAAAATTTTTCAATCTAAAACTTTTTACTGTCCAAATTTATTCTATGTTTAATCATTTTTCATATCTTTCTGTACAATTATTTTACTTTTAAAATCATTAATATATAAATACACATACAACTAACTTATCTATGCTAACATTGTTCTTTTTACTCCTTATCATTATCCATATCATACCATATTATTTTCTTCCATTTAAAAAACTTTTATACTAACAAATTTTCTTTTAAAAGTTTTATCAATTCTCAAACACATCACTAATTTAAAGCACTTAACACTAATCTGCAAAAAATTGATTATAGATGATTGAGAAGTATAATAGTTGTGTAAGAAAATATAACGAAATAATTAAAAAATAGGTTAGTTATGAAGAGCGAATTTTCTTTTACTGGAAAGTTCACTTATACTTTTCGAACTAAAATTTTTCAATTTAAAAGTTTTTACTCTCCAACCCTTAACCCAAAACTTCATGAGTCGTAAAGTTTAATGGGTAATTTGACAAAGTCTAAAGTCAAAGCAATTAGGAATTGCAGGTTTCGCCTTGATACAATGTATTTTCTAAAACTGCATGATGTTTTCTATTTTCAATCTATTTTTAAAAATTTAATTTCTTTGCAAAAAATTGATGTAATGAGTTATTCTTTAATTTTGCAAATCAAAATTTTCTTTGTTGAAAGATTCTATTTTAATTGGTATTAGAACATTGCTTAATGGTTTTTATCAAATAAATGCAAAGTGCTCATTTTTTAATTATTCACCCACCTTAAATGTGTGTGTCGATACTAAATGTGATATGATTGATGAAAATTTCTTCATGTTATGACATAGAAGATTTGGTCACATATCAAAAGAAAGGTTATTAAAATTAATAAAAGATAGGTATTACCTACTCTAGATTTTAATGCTTTTGACATATATGCATTGATTGTATGAAAGAAAAATAAACCAAAACCCAAAAAAAGAATGTCACAATAAGTAATAGAGTTTTAGAATTGATCCACATTGACATTCATGGTCAATTCTCACCATGTATTGGAAATGAAAAAATACTTTATAACATTTATTAATGATTTCTCATGTTATGGATCTATTTTTCTATTGCATGAAAAGTTTGATTCTTTGAATGCTTCCAAAATATTCAAAGAGTTAGTAGAAAAGAAATTCAAAAGGAAAATTAAATTTATGATATTTGATAGGAATGGTGAATATTATTAAACACGGTTAATTAGATCGAGTCGTTGATCTATTTGCTAAATTTCTAGAAGAGAATGGTATTGAACAACAATATACGATATCAGGAACTCCCAAACAGAATGGTATCACTGAAAGGAGAAATTGTACTCTTACGAATATGGTGAGAAGTATGACTAGCAACTCATTCTTATCCTTATTTTTGTGAAGTGAAACCTTAAAAACTGCAATGTATATTCTCAACAAAGTTCCAAATAAAGCTATTCCTAAACCTTTGTTTGAGTTGTGGGCAAGTAGGAAACATTGTTAAAAATATATGCATATTTGGAGTTATCAAGTAGAAGCAAGGATACTCAACCTATAAGAAAAGAAACTAGGCCCTATAACTTTCAATTATTTCTTTATTGGGTATCCAGAATAGTCTAAAGGATACAATTTTTATAGTTCATCTCATAATACTATGATTATTGAAATTAAAATAGCTCGGTTCATTGAGAATAGTGAAAATAGTGACAGTACAACTCCACGAAATGTGGAACTTGAGGAGATCAAATATCCTTTCCCTAATATCTAACTAATAGATGCAAGAATTGAGATCTTTGGTCATGAAATGATAGGTCAATAACAAGAAATTCCCTCATAACTTGTGGAAGAGGGTAATAATGAACCAACTTTAATTCTAAATGACATTCATCTGAATGGCAACATAGGACATATTAATGAGATAAGAAAGTCTCACAGAGTAAGAAGACTTGCTATTTCATATTATTATATTACATATTAAGAAGATTGTATTGACTATCTTTATATTGAAAATGATCCATTAATATTCAAGGAAGTCACAATAAAAGATTTGAATTACGAATCAATACTATGAAAGATGAAATGAAATTCATACACTGAAATGAAGTTTGGGAATTTGTTACTTTGCCTAATGGTGCAAAAGTGGTGTTTAAAGTTCAATAAAATTATCACTTTCTTTAGATTTACAAAAAATAGTAATGACCAATGTATATATCTGAAGTGAGTGAGAGCAAGTTTATATTGCTGATTCTATATGTGATGATATTTTTCTAGCTATTAATTATTTAGGCCTCTTACGTAACATTAAGAATTTTTTTTCTAAATATTTTGATATTAAAGACATTGGTGAGGCATCAAGTGTTATAAAAATTGAGACTCATCGAAACAGACTTGAGAGACTTTTAGGGTTATATAAAGGGCTTACATCAATAAGGTTTTAGAAATATTTGAAATATCCAATTACTCATCATATGAAGTGTCAATTTTTAAGGGTTAAAAATATGGTCTGCATCAATTCCATAGAATGAGATTAAAAAATAGGAAATGAAGTTCATCTTGTATGCCTATATCTTAGGAGCATGAAGTATACCCAAGTTTGTACACATCGTGACATTAGCTATTAAATGGGATTACTCAGAAAATATTAAAGCAATCTAGGAATAGAACATTGAACTAAAGAATGTAATGCAATATCTCCAAGGAATTAAATATTATAAGCTCGCATATGGAAAAATTGATCAAATGGAAGTAATCGATTAAATAGATTCAGATTATGCTGGTTGTACAAACAGTAGAAGATGCACATTAGGCTATATTTTCCTATTGGTTGGTAAAGCAATTTTATGGGAGAGTGGGAGACAACATTGTGTGGTGGACTCTACCATGAAATCTGAATTTGTAACTATCATGAAGCATCCTCACATGCATTATGGTTGAGAAAATTCATCTCAAAGCTTAAAATTGTTGATTCTATCTCTAGACCTCTAAGAATCAATTGTGACAATTTATCAACAGTCAACTTCTCCAATTTTAGAATAATTACTAGTACTAATAAGTATATTGACATTCAATTTATATTGGTACCAAAAGGGACTAATGATCATCTGATATCAATTAGTTTTATTGGCATTGACATGACTGCTAATCCCATGATCAAAGCTCTAGTGCCTAAATTTTTCTTAGAACATAAAACAAATATGAGTCCTATTGTCTGAGAAAACTATTGATGTAGTTGATTTATTTTGAGATCTCATATTGGATGATTGCTTTCTTTTGTTTTATTATTATAACAATTAATGTGTGACTAGAAACAAAAATTTTATCTATTCGACATTAATATGGAATATTGAAGTCATGTTGTACATCAGCTATTAAGAACTTGATTAAATAAATTTGTTAATACTATGGTGCGTAGAAGGAAGTATGCTATGTATTGTATAACCGCCATGATCCATATTGATAAAGTTTCTTAATGTAAGTATTAAAGTAGAGTTGCAGATGTAATGACTTAACATGTTTTCAAATGAGTTCACTTGTTGAATAAATTTTCAAATGTTAAATCCAAAGATTGTATTTTTTTATAATTTTTCTTTCACTTACTATTTTAAATTAGGACAATTGGGAGAATGTTAAAATTACCTACGTAAGTGTCCTAATTAAAATAGTAGTCTTGGGTTTAAGCTAAAGGTAGCCCAACATATACTAGATACATACACAATCCTATCGATGTGATATTTTACTTCTATTGGGAGTCATGATAGAAAGGACTTTATTTAAACAAAGGAGTTTAGAACCCTCTCTCATACACACGTACAAACACAAGCGGTTCTCATTTACTGTGAGAATTACAGGGAGAAGATCTTATACTCGAGGCTTCATACACGTTCTTTAGGTGGAATATATGTACATGGATTTAGGTATGCTTCTACGTCACATAATTTCTAATAGGGCTTGGTCAAGGAGGATGACGATAATGCAAGAGTTGAACATGAGATGCAAATTTTCGAAAATCAAAGATTACAATGAGCTGGTGGTGAGCATGAGTAGGAGAGATAAGCATGAATGATAAGGGAGTAACAGGTATACGAGGGAAGGTTAAGCATGGCAGTTATCCAGCCAGGACAAATTCCTGCCTTTTCAAGCATGTCTTCATAGGATAATTTTTCCACTTTTTATGTATAAGTGTAGTTGCCTCACTTAGATAATTAATAATTAATTAATTAATTTAAACACAGAAATATTCCAGTGCATGTAAAATTTACATCAAAACAGACTCCATGTGCTCATAAAATTACATCGATTCAACCCATGTATTCATTTCTTTTATCTTCTTACAAATTTTGGTCCAAATTACATACGTGAAAATAGTTCAAAATCAATATAATAAAATGGTTTGATGTAAATGATAATTTTAAAGTTGTTTTTCTTAACATGTAAGCTATTTAAGATATGATTCATATATTGATAAATGAATACATTTAAATGAATATAGAGCCCATTTTAAACCAAATCCACAATAACATATCTCATTGAAAAATATGTAAGTTTTTTTTTGATAAAACAAAAATATGTAAGTTGATATGCCTAACAAGTGCATTTTCATAAATGCAAAGCAAATCTTTGCTATACTATTTATATTAATTTGCTCAAAAAATATTTTATGATTGCTATATTTAAAAAATTATTAATATTATTTCTTTTTCAACGGTTTCTTTCGTTGCTATTTAAAATGTAAGAGCAACCACAATAGCAGCGAAAATACAGTTGGTGCACATTGAATAACAGCAAGGAATTCTAAAGTCGACGTAATTAGCGATTCATTTGCAACGAAATTTATTCTCGTTACAAGTTTTTGGTTGCTGTTGCTCCTATTTGTTACAGTATTATCAATGCGAGGCATGGATTTGAAAATCGCGGTTTCTTATATAATCGCGCCCTTTATAGTTTATACCCGCGAAGGAAGAATTGACGTGTTTGTACATGAACCGAACTGAAGGAGGGCATTTTCGAAAAGATAAAAAGCTCTTTATCTCGACACCAATTAACTTCTTTTGTCTTTTTTTTTTTTCAAAAAAAAAAATTATGGAACCCCAGTTAATTTCTTGTGCGCCCTAAAGAAAAGAATACGAATTACAGTAGGCGAAGAAAGAAAAACCACATGAAAACAGAAGTAGCCCAATTTCTTTGGCCTGGTTTTGGCATCCCGCTGTAAGTAAGACTCTTTTTCATCCTGTTTTAGAAGGCAAAAAAAAAAAAAAAAAAGCCTTTTAAAAAGAGACGTTAGATGTAAGCTAAGCTTATAAAACACATGTTTATGATCAATCACCAGAAAATGATGTTGGATGGAAGCTAAGCTTATAATACAAGTGTTTATGATCAATCACGAACGGCGTGGGAATGCCAGCAGAGAAGCATGGTGACACAACGCCTAAGGATGTAAAATCTGGTTCTTTGCTGCTTCACCATCGTTGAGCACCGACGGGAGAATCCGAAACCCGAGGCGGCGATAGGGCTACGGTGGTGGTTCTTGCCTATCATTATCATTCTCCTCCTCGTGCTCCTCCTTACCATCTTCCTCTCGTTGTGCAAAATGCAAGTCGGGTAGCGCTCCACAGCCTTCATATCTATCTTGGATTCCTCTTCCCTCGCGACCACCTATCATCAAAAATAGAGAAGAAAGAAGGCAAGGAATGATAAACGAGATGGGGAGGAGAACCATTTGGAGGGGAGATCATACCTTTATTTATAGAAAACAAACAACCGAAATGTACCAACTTCCGTTGGACATGGTCCATCATGCGCTGTTCCTTTTTACCACTATCAAGGAAGAAAGAAACGTGGGCCGACCATTTATCCCCATGAAAATAATTATGAGATGAACACCCACAAAGTTTGGAAATGCAAAATATCACCATTACATTTGACAAATATTGCAGACATACTTACATTCTTACAATATAATTATCGTTAAATTACAATTCATGACTAAATTATCTATTTTTGTATGAGAAATGATTATGTTAGCTTGACTAAGAGAGGCTACCTCAAAAAATCCATCTACAATAATTTTTTCTTTATAAACTTCTTCGTCTAAATACATTTAACGTATAAACCAACTTTTACTATTTTGGATGTGCATATATTTTTTTGAGATTTTTAAAGATAGAAGTTTTTAAATACATATATATACATAGATGTTTACATATATGTACATAGAGGTTTTTTAAAAATATGCGCACATATCCAAAAATAGTAAAACTTGATTTATATATTAAATATACTTACATAAACAAATGTATAAAGAAAAAATAAAAAATTTTGTAAATGAAATTTTTCAGATGAGAGAAGCGAGACATTTGGTTAGTCCTAACTAATAGGATCACTTTTCTTTTAATACTAAATATTAAAAAATGCAATAATTTTTCAAAAGGTCAAATAAGTATCCTTTTTCCTTTTTGTAGTAAAATGGCACTAGAGATTGACCAAACCCCATTCTCTAATGTAGAACATGGGAGTAGGCAACTACAATACCCCCTATTCTTTAATTGATGTCATCATGTCATTACACAGTAGTTTGGAAATGCATACAGTCAAATGATTCCACAACAAAAGATTATTGCCCACATTTTTCAAATGCAAAATTTGCTAAAGAATGAATGACTTAGCTTCCCCTTTCTTGTAACATGTGAAAATTGTATACCACTTGTTTTTTAGCACAGAGATTGTCTCCTTTATAAGAACCTCGACAATAGCCTAAATTAGATTCTCACAATTGAGTAAGCTTCTCATAACTAGAGAATCACTTTCCATCTTCACACCATTCATTTCCGAATGCATTATCCAATAAATTCAAAAGATCATAGCGTTATAGCAATGGCCTCCACCATTGGTGGGTCTATGATGTTGGTCTTTAGTTTATGGAAAAATCCAAGAGAAGATGGGTGAATTGGGTTTTTTAAAGTTTCTTTGGTGCTTTAAAGTTTTAACCCCTTGTAAATTTAGTCTCTTTGAATGAAAACATGGAGAGTAAAAAGATCAAATAAATCACACATAGAAGACAGAAAATTATAGTAGTTCAAGACAACCTTGTCTACTTTACTTTTTTTAAGAGCACACTCCCTTGTATCTTGGGTTCTACTACTTTAATAATAGTTTAACTAGAGCTTTTGCTCTCTTCTAGATTATCGCTTTAAGAGACATTTATAGCAATAGCACAAGTGGAGGGCGAGTTCCACTCCAACAGTATACTACCTGTCTTTGCTTGGCCTTGATCTCCAACACAAAGACAAGTAGCAATACAATAAAATAATTCAAAAAATGAAATTTACAAGTTGCAAATTTGTAAAGAAGATTCAGCACGGAAGAGAACTCTTAAATGCTTGAGATGGATGAGAAATTGTAGCTCTTACAGTGAATGTGAGAGTTCTTCTTTGTAAAATACTTAATGTCTTGTAAGAAGGCAGATGAAAACTTATTGAATGCTCAAGATAACTCCCTTAACTTCTCTTGGCATGTCTTAAATAGATGTGAAGTTATTTTGAATGTTAAGGGTAGGTTTAAATGCACCAAGGTTTAAATTTTTTCAATTGTTATAGTGCAAGTCATAACTAGAGTCGACTTTGGGAACTAGAGTCGACTTTGGGCGTGACTTCACCCAATTCGTATACTGGAGTTTACTTAAGCGTGATGTCATTTTCTTCTTTCGAGCTTTCCTTCGGGTCTTGTGCTTTTCGAGTTCCTTTTTGGGTTGACATGACCTAAGTCGCAAGCGGAGTCAACTTTGTGTGTAACTTCACTTGTAGCTAAGGCAGTCAGTGGAAATATATAGACCTTAAGTTAACTTGATCCTGGAACTTGACCTAAGTCACAAATAAAGTCAACTTGGTTGAGCAACTGAACTAGCCATTTGAATCTTTGAACTTCATAAATATGTTCCCTTGGCTTTAATACTTCAATTCCTTCTATTGAGTTGACTTGGTCTTAGACTTTGTCCAATTTGCAAGTGGAGTCGACCTGGGTATGCAACTTCGTTCTTAAAACTTAGTAAATAAATAAACTTCGAAGGCTTCAAAAACTCAAGTCAAAGTATAGAGTCGACTTGGTGTTTGACTTTGCTCAAGTAGCAAGGTAGAGTCAACTTGGGTTTCGACTTCACTTGCACCTCAGCCAGTCAGTGAAAACATGGAACTCCTGAGTTGAATTTATTGAGATTGTTGATCATATGCTTGCTTTAAGAATGATTAATTTGATTTTGATGATTAAAAAATAATTAAAATATCATTAAAAAGGA
>JAXCLR010000092.1:41631708-41642129 GCA_035584095.1 Annona squamosa
CACGTTTCATCAAGGGGATTGATATTATAAGGGGTTAAGTTTTAATTTACCAAAGAATTTTTCAAGAACCCAATTCATCCCTCTCCTCTTGAGTTTTGCCATTAACTCGGGGCCAACAGAATTAGCCCATCAACTTCACCTATGTCACTGTTTGAGTCGACTTGGGTCTGTGACTTGACTTGTCTGCTCTTTCATCCTAAGTTACTTTCTAAGATCAACTTCATTGCTTGAGTCAACTTGGCTTGTTTTACTTTAGTATTGAAAAATTCTAACTTGAAACCATTTCACCAAATGTGTTGGTACCTTTAAACACTCAAATTTGGATTATTAATCATCAAAATAAAATTACTCTTAAATTTGAATTGCTAATCATTAAAATAAGATTACTCTTGATTTGTTAATTGAGTTCACAACATATGATACCATGTATCACACAACACCTAACTACAATGAAGCATCCTTCTGCATCCAACAATGTCTTTACCAAGTTTCTTTCTCCCATCAACATTTAAGTGTAAATAAGCCAACCAAGTATTCGTGGAGTTCATCTAAAGAAATCTTAAAAGTGTTTTAGCTTTAAAGAGTTTGGCTTCTGCTATAATTGCACCATTTCTCAACTTGATAATTGACAAAAAATTCATTTCATTTATTCAGCAGACCAATTATTCATCAAAATTAATTATTCATAGGCCACGTTTTCTTCAAATTATATACTCATCTGTAAATTAAGAAAAATACTAAGATATATTCGTATATGTGTTAGAATATAGTAATACTTCATAAAATTAATTATCTACACAGTAATAGTATTTTATATAATTTAAATGTTAAAGTAAAATTTTTAAAATCCATAATTAGAATGAAAATATGGATTATGTTAATTTTATACATTTATTGATGAGGCGATGCATGATGACACTAGACAAATGATAAGGTTTTTATACCAATAGAAATGATGTTCAATGCAATCGTTCAAGTGAATTTTTCATTAGTTATCAAAGTGAAAAAATAGATGATATTATATAGAAGTAGGGTTTAGTAAAAATCTTTAAATATTCTAACACGGAATAATAAATAGCGGTTAACTTTGCTTCTATGTAATTTCATTCATTTTAATATCTTGATGGTCAATAAAAATTCACTTAATCTCTTGTATTTAATATCATTTATATTATCATGAAAACATTCTTATTGGTTTAGTATTTCTATATATGGGCTACGCCTATAAATATATAAAATCAATATAATAAAATATTTTAATATTCAAAATAATTTTTAATTAATATTTTCAACATCTTAACATCTAAAATATCATTATGATGTGGATAAATGATTCTATAAATTATTATTATTATTATTATATTATACGTGAATGGATTTAAGTTTTTTTCTTGATTTACACGTGAACAAGCCTTTTTGAGCAAATGTATCAAATAATATAACATTAAAAATAATTTTTAAGTAATATTTTTAACACCTAAACATCTAAAATATCTTTATTATGTGGATAAATGACTCTACAAATTATTCTTATATTATAATATATGAGAATGGATTTAAGTTTTTTCTTAATTTACACACGAATGTCTATTTTTGAGCACTTGTGTCTCATGTGCATATTTAATTTGGATGAAAATTGGTCCCTTGGCAAAACAAATGATGTTAAATACAACAAATAGATTGAATTTTGCATCATCGTTAACATTTTAAAAATTGAAGAGGTAGTATAAAATCTCTTGTTACGTAACAGTAGAGCTCTAAATAGAAATAATATAAACATGAGTCCAAAGTTGGCCAAAGTTCAGTTCAAGTCACTGTTTAAGAAAAAAATTATGACGAACTAGGGTACACTAGCATTAAATACTAAATGATAATATGATATTTTGGGACAGCTACATGACTTTTATGAAAAAAACCTTAAATTTACTTAATATTGAAATATTTTAGACCAAATGATAAATTTAAATAATATAAAAGTGAGCCCGTAGCTAAACTAAATCTCATTTCAAGCCATTACTTAAGACGAAAAGTATGACCAAGTATATCACTTTAGCATTAAATATTAAGCAACAAGATTATCTTTCAGACCAACCAAATAAATTGTATGGAAAAAACCTCAAAAGTACTTAATATATAAATAGTTTATTCCTAATAATAAATACAAGTGTATAAACAAGACTAAAGTTGAACTTACCCTGCTTCAGCCACAAAACGGGGGTTATAATCAACTTTGGGCTCATTGTTATATCAATTAGACTTATAATTTGGACCAAATATTATTAAGATTAAGTAATTTGAATTTTTCTAAATGAAAATACTCGTTTAGTTATTTAAAGAGATGATCGCATTGCTTAATATTTAAAAACAAATTATTCTAATTTTTTGAACTTTCAAAAATTAATAGACTGTTAATTGACCTGCGCATTTATGAAATATTTATCAGACATAGTAGATATATTGGTAATTTTTGATCAAATTTAATAAGGATATTAAGTGGGGTAGAGAATAAATTAAGAAATCCGATCTTACCAATTTACTTCTTAGGGCGATTAAGTTTTGCGCCCCATTTTGGTGATTTTTCCTAATCTAATTTTTAAATGGTATTTAATATTATTTATTTTACTTATACATAAAAGAATTTCAATACATGACTTGCATCCTTTCTAAAACTAAGAATCACTTACGAGTAATTTTAAATGCATTAAAATCATTTGTTTATCATAAAGACTCATAAGATGTCAATTCAATTTCTAGGGCATTTAAAATATTTATCCTACCTAGAATAATGATTCTATTAACTTTGATTTCATAACATTTTAAAACTTTAATCCATAGATCCAATTTTGTAAATTTGTATATCCTTCTATAAATTTTCAGAAGGCGTGGCCTACATAAATATGATTGATATTTTTTAATGCTTAAGTAAAATAAATAGTGTTAGATATAATAGGAGGAGGCTAAATGCACCCTAGTGCACTTAGCCTTTGTGCATTCAGGTGCATTTAGCCCTTTTGTATTATTTAAAATTTTTTATATAACAAGATTTATCATTTTTTGAGATTTTTAAATATTTTTTGATTTTTGAAAATCCAATTTTCAAAAATTAAAAAATTTAAAAATAACCAAAAATTATAAGACTTCATATACATGTTAAATACACTTAAATTAATAGTTGTATTAAAAATTTTCAAAAAAAAAAGGCTAAAACACCTGGGTTCACTGTATCAGCATCCATATATAAAAAACTAGATTGTATTATAAGAAAGTCAATTGGCACGTAGAAAGTAATGAATTTATTCTATTTATGATAAATCTTAAAGTAATGAATTTACTCTATTTATTATAAATCTTACTTTATTGTTATTTGATATAAATAAATCATGGTTCTAATTTCATTTAATATGGTTAAAATAATGGAATTTGATTCAGTGTATGAATATTGGTGCTTACCTCTTAATCGAGTCCATCTTCATGATGATATGAAAAGCATTTAGCATATTGCATTTGGAATCATTTGTTTGACTAAAAAGGGGATGAATTTTTTTATAATGAGGAAGATTTTTACATTAATTTGTATCCTATTGTAAACCCCTTGTTTTAAATTTGGAAGAAAATTATATTTTTGCAAATACAAATCCATAATAAACATTTTTTAAAATGTTTGTATGATAATAAATGTTTCAAATACTTGAATTTTTCTATTAATACATAGAATATATTCAAATATATCATTATTATCAATTTGGGAAGGTTTTGAAGCAAAATAGTGGTATTTTGACATTTTATAACAAATCGGATGTGAAATTGCAAATTTCAGAAACTTGGGAGTACCGAGTAAATAAAAAATTCGTAAACTGTAAAATAAAAAATATGTCCAACAATGCAAACCCTTGATGTAAGCATGGCTAAGGACAATCCTTTTTTTCCTTTGAGAGACTACACTTGACTTGCTAATAACCAAGGTAATTAAATAATTAATTAAAACAAAAGTTTAACATATTTGATGTGGTTGGTTGAGGTGACCATCTATTGGAAAATTCTTGAGTATAAGTAAGGAGAGTTGGAAATTATAGATCAAAGTAGAGAGAGAGAGAGAGAGAGAGAGATGAGGTTTCCATCAAGTTAACCTTAGCCATCAATAATCAACATCCAAGTTAGTATTTGTTTATTTTCATATTTATTTATTAAATTCAACAAGGATCAAGGTGGAGATCAATCTACACCATTGAATTTGAGAGAAATTCCAAATTTGAGTGATGTAGCTTATGACCCATAAACATCAGATTTATCAAAACTAATTGTGCTCAGTTTAAATTTAATTATTGGGAATTTTGATTCTTAGGTATAGGTCATGATCAAGGGCTATTATTTGAGCAAGTCCTACCCAAATTCTGATCAAAGTGGGTCCAAACAGAATATATATTAGACAGTAAGGGAATGATCTCAACCATTGAATCTATGATTCTATGTATAATCTGGATTATCCAAACCATTCGATTTGTATAGAATTTAATTTTACATACAAAAATGATATTGGATCATGTGTGGACACCTTGGTAGTTGATTAGATATGAGCATTTACAAATCTATCGCAATAATCTTTGTATTAATGAAAAGTGTAACCAGTTAATCTAAACCATTAAAAGTTTAATTAAAAAAAATCATCATCTAAATCATTACATTAAGGCTAAATAAGTAATTTTTTAAGATATATATGTTAAATATATGATTAGAGCTGTGATTAGTGATTTAGATTAACTAATATAACTGTTTATAACTTAATTTATACAACTTATGTAGTAGATCCGGAACTGAAATAAAAAATATAAAAGAAACATTAAATGAACTATTTTCAGTATTAAATTTTGTTGAGAACTCTTTACATAACCATTAATGAACGATCAAATTTTTAGATTAAAATTTTTTGTAATTTGTAAATTATAAATGCTAGATGATCAACCTATATAGGCTAAAATAGTTGCCCAGATCAGTTGCACTAAGCAACTTTTAATAATTTTTATACAATAAAATTGAGGTCAAAAATTTTATATGATATAGAATATATTCTAAATATCACTTAGAAAAATAAAATTAATTTTTGGATGATATAAATATAGGTAATAATTAACGTGATTTGAACCATTCCTAAACTCATATCTCTATCTAGAAGAATAAAAATATATAAATAAATATAAATAATCAATATTTTGTGTTGAAAATATTTATTTTTGTTAATTCATGTAGTTATTGATGTATGATAAAAAGTACAAACTTAAACACCTTAATTTGATTATAAATAAAAAATTAAGAGACTCCAGTGTATCAAATTTCAGCAAATATGGACAAATTGATATGGTTACTTAGAGTATGCAATTATTGAGTTGATTCATATGAAAAATTCAATTAAATATTGAAAATTAAATTGGAATAAATACACTGCCGAAAGTTAATGTGATCAAGGGATAACCTGCCTGTGATCATGTTAAGTTTTGGTGCTCAAATGATTATTAGTTAGTGATTAATAATATGCGAATGATGTTAAATTGATAAAATTAAATTTTAATAAAACAGGGTTGAATACGATGCAGAAAATACAAGTTAAGAGGTACAAGAGTAATTTAGTAATTATATAAAATGAGTTCCGATTCAAATTAATTATTTTATTAACTTAGATAAAAGAATATTTTAGAATTAATAAAATTTATTACAAATGATAAGTTTGGAATATTTAATTTATACAAGTAACCACATGTTAGCTAAATTATAAAAATTATGATACATAGAGATATTACATCTTAGGATGGGATATTATGCTAGATTATTATTAAAAAAGTTAATTTGAGTGAAAATATTGATTAAAAAAAGTGCTATTTTCAAGTGTGATGATTTGAGCACTATAACGAAATATGGTATAAGGATGAATCCGAGATTCATACAAGGTAAGTAGTACTCTTTTTCTCCTCTTTTTGATTTTGTGTTGTATTATATAATTATAGGCATGGATGTTCTAAATGCCATTGTTTTCTAACTTTTGAGTTAATAAATATTATTGGTTATGATGATTTATTATGATGTCGAGTTTGACTTTTTATTCATGCTAACATTATGCATTATGACATTGGCATGTATTTCTTGTGATGCTAGCATATTCATGAGTCATGTCTTAGTTACAAATTTGTGAAGTGTTGTTATTGACCATTGATGACGACCGTTGACACATCCTGACTAGGGATCGAGATGTGATAGCCTAGATGACATTGATTTAGACTTGCCTATTTGATTGATGGGCTATAGACCTAATTTGTCTAGCCCTTATAATTTGGTTAATGTTTATTGTAACCCAATCTGTGGGACTGTGGTCCTCAACATAATAGTTAAGGTCAGAGCCATTCAAGTAATGTGATGTAGCCTGGTTGCGGTTGTGTGGAATGTAGTAAGGATGTGAAGTATATATTTTCCGGATTTAATTATTTGGATCTACTTTAATTTGAAATTAGTGAAATATCTAGTTCATGATAGTTTAAGAAATTATGTTATTGAACATGTGTATATTGTCTCATTATCATCACCACTGTACTTTAGTAATGACCATTGATTTTATCGATGGGGCATTGCACTTACCTACCAAGGGAATTTAGGGAGAAGATATCCCATAATTTCATAAAATTGAAAATATCCTACCAAGTTCATAAGAAATTACAAATGTATCCATTCTGTTAGAATTTCATCAATAGAACTTAAATTTTTAAGAAAACGATGAAAATGCTCCTACATTGTAATAAAACTCAATATCACAAATCTTCGTTCCATTATAATTGTTGAAAAATTGTTGCAAATAAATAACAAAAATAATAATATATTTTAATAATAAAATTATTAATCACTTTATTATTAAAAGGGCATTTTGTCATTTTATTGAAAATTTGACAATTAGCCATAAAACCTTAATAGAATGGACGTACTTGCAATTTCATGCAAATACGTAAAGTATCTTAGAATTTTATGGCATTGAGCAATATGCTTGTAATTTGATGCAAAGATTATAAAGTGTTTTGCAATTTACAAAAATAAGAAATACACTTGTAATTTCATACAAGCTATGCTGGTACAATTGCTCAAGGTGCAACTTGGGTTAAGTTTTGTAGGAACCAGCTCATTGAAATTCCAATAGCATTGGAACTTGCATTTTTATAACTCGAACCTGAATAACCCAAAACATGAGGAATCCAACTTATGAATATGATAGGGTTAAGGTTCAAATAAACCTAAGCTCGATTTTTTATTTTATGTTTATTGTAAAATATTATATATATATATAATATCTAAATAACATTATCTTTATGTTTATGTATTTTATATTATTTATGTTTAAGTACACACTTGTCATAATGCAATTATATTATAAGTAAATTAAATTATTTTCATTTACATTTATCTTTATATTTCTATTATTTACTTTTATGTTTTTTAATTTTCTTCCTTTACCTTATTTGCAATATTAAATTTTCTTTGAGAAGTATTACATATTACTATTTTCTAAAACAGTTATAGTTTGACTATATATTAATGTTTCTCGCTTACAGATTTGTTATTATTATATCTTCATATGAAATTCTACATTTATCATTCTTAAATAAAAAGTAAAATTTTCAATTCGAATTCTAACTTAAAACACAATAGGAACCTGATGTTTATAAATAAAAATAGAGTTTAATTTTACAAATATAAATAGGAGTAGAGTTAGAATTTCATTAGCTTGAGTTGCATGCCCAACTATTGCTAAAATCCTTAGAAACCTAAGTTGTTTCATCCTAGTAAAAATATACATAATCCTCATTTCATAAAATTGTAAATCAACATAGTAGAATTGTTTTTTTCAGTTTCAAAGTGGTCAATATGATATTTAAATTATCTATCTAAAATATTCTTCCAATATTAATTAAGAATGATTATGTACAGTATTATAACATCCTAATGCATTATGGATGAATGCATTATGGATGAATGTAACTATTTTCATATTTTATGCCTTATTTATTTTTAAACAAAATGATTCATCCAAAACTCCAATTGAAATGTTCTTTCTTCACATGATAAAGTAAATTATATAATATAATGTTATGCGATGGATTTGAATTTTATCATTATTCTGGGTCCATTTAAAAGGTTCCCACTATTAAAACAAAATTAGAAAAATATCAATATTGTTTTTTCCTTGGATAAAAAATATTTAAATTTTGGGAAAACCTTAAGGATACAAGTTGCATCTTTTTTCAAAGGAGAAAAGAGCTTTCTTTTAATGTACACGCCATATTGGGATATTGCATTGGCATCCAGGCCGCAAGCCAAACTATTATTCCTTGTTTTTCCAGAAAAAACCGAGACAAACGATGTGTGATTTCTCGGGATGTGACTCAACTTTCCCAGAGATATATGGGAAAGTGGCCACCACTCACCAGCACCATTTACTCTTTATGAGTGTCTAGCTTTTATATGCTGGTGGACCCAATTAATCAACCCACAATTCACAAATGCCTAAATCAGTGCAAAAGCTTGGGTCGTTTCTTGTCCCTTGTTAGGCAGCCCATTTTGGACCGCTGATTCATTGACAAAGGACGAAGTGTCGGTGGGTTATGCTGTCATAAAATAAGAGATATACATGTATCGGAAATACTTCTGTCAAATATATATATATATATATATATATATATGAAATACATCTATGAAATTCCTCTTTAATGAAACTCTCTTCATTTTATCTTTATAGTTAATAGAAAATTTACTTAATCTATTATATTTAATATCACTTATATTATTATGAAAACTCTCTCATCTATTTAGTATTACTATATATGGGCCTCATGTATAAATGTGTAAAATCAACATAATAAAATAATTTAATACTTAAAAAATTTATATAGTTTTTTTACATCTAAACCATCTAAAATATCACTATTATTTAGATAAATAATTTTATGAAATATTATTGCATTCTAATACATACTTGAATGCATCTAATTTTTTTCCTAAGTTACACATGATTATATCTATGTTTTGGTAAATGTGGCTCATGCATATATTTGATTTAGATGAAACTATGTTTTCTAAATAAACAAATAATACTAAATATAATAAGTGGATTGAATTTTGCATCAATCCATCAATATCTTAAAAATGATAGGGTTTTATGAAGTAACTTCTAGTGCATATATGTAGGGCCCAGATTCCATAGAAGCAAGTCTATAAAACCTTTTAAATTTTAAGATTTGAATGCTTGATAAAAAATTTAATCCATTTTTTATTTCACACTATTTATTTAGTCAAGAGACCAAGTTTCATTCAAATTAAATATGCGCAAGAGCCACATTTTTTGAAAATATATATTCATGTCTAATTATGAAAAATCTTTAAATCTATTTACTTATGTATCAAAAAATAATAATACTTTATGGAATTATTTATCTATATAGAAATAATACTTTGGATGATTTAGATGTTAAAAATACAACTTTCAAATTAATATTTAATATTAAACCATCTTATTAAGTTGATTTTCACATTTATAGATGGAGCCCATGCACTACAATACTAGACAAATAAAAATATTTTCAAGACATTATAAATAATGCTAAATAGATTTTTTCATCAATTACCAAGATATTAAAAGTGAAAGGGGTACATAAAAAAGGGTTTCATATAAGTATTTCTGTATGTACATAGAATTAGTTACATTTGACCCCTCTTATGTTTAGATGTTCATGATTGATGCAAAATGTAATCTATTTATTGTATTTAACATTATTTCTTTATCTAGGAGACTAAATTTTTTCCATATCGAATGTGTACATGTGCTTCATTTGCTTAGAAACAAGAATATTCTTTTGTAAATTAGGAAAAATGCTTAAATCCACTTGCACATATATTTGAATATAATAATAATTCGTAGAATTATTTATGTATATAGTACAGTGTTGTCAAAACCGGACCGGACCGGCCGGTCCGACCGGTTCAACCGGGAACCGGTCCTGTGTCCGGTTCGTTTATATGCGGTCCGGTTTAATTACATTAAACCGTAAGAACCAGCGAACCGGCGGTCGAACCGCACATCACGGTTCAACCGTATACAACCGGTTTAGCAGTTCCGTGAATAAAAAAAGGGGCTCAGCAATCCCGTCATCTTCCGCAGTCCGCACCATCGTAGACTTCTGCCGTCGATGACAGGGGCAGAACTCCGGACGTGAGCGTAAAGGCTGACGGGCAACCGCCGATCGGAGCCGTGTTGCCAAGGCGCCGAGAAAAGCAGAATCGGCGATTGCCGACCTTAATCTGATCCGAGCGGCGACCAGAGAAGCTGCTGCAGCTCTCATCGTCGATCAGCCACTTGATCTTCCGAATCAAAAAGATCCACAAGTTCTCTACTT
>JAXCLR010000092.1:41642229-41656931 GCA_035584095.1 Annona squamosa
AGCCCCATTCCACCCTATCATATGCCTTGGACATATCCAACTTAACAGCCATTTCCTGCTTTTTACCTTTTTTCCTTTGACGCAAAGCATGGATCGCTTCGTAAGCCACAAGCATATTGTCAGTGATCAATCTCCCCAGGACAAAAGCACTTTGTTCTTCACTGATAACATCCATGAGGGGTAACTTAAGCCGATTTGCCAAAACCTTGGCCAAGACCTTGTATACAACATTACATAAGCTGATCAGTCTATACTGTGATAAACATTGCGCTCCCCCCCCCTTCGGAACCAAAATAATTGTAGTTGAGTTTACTTCCTTTATTTTTCTTCCCTGTATTTCCATATCCTTCTCCTCCATGAAGCGTTTACACCACTCAAAAATATCCTTCCCCACAATCTCCCAGTGTGCTTGAAAAAAGCCTGCCAACATCCCATCCGGCCCCGGAGCTTTTGTGGGGCACATCGCCTTCACCGCCTTCTCCACCTCCTCAAATTCCAGCTTTTTTATCAGGGTTCTCCTTTGATAATCCGAGATTCTCATGGTGATAAGATCTCGTACCCAGTTGGCCTCCGTTGGACCTGATGAGGAAAACACTTTGGAAAAGTGTGCCACTGCCATCTCCTGAAGTCGCTCCTGGTCCTTGACCCACTGACCGTTATGATCCCGAAGTGCATTGATGAGGTTGGCCCCTTCTCTTGTTGGAAGCCATGCGATGGAAGAATTTCGTATTTTTGTCGCCCTCATGGAGCCAGTGTGTTTTCGCTCTTTGTCTCCACAATTGTTCTTCGTCTTCCAATAGAATGTTTAATTGCCGTCTTACCTTTATGATGGCTTCGTCTCTTTGGTCTGTAGGGTTAAGGTTCATTAAAGAAGCGAGCTCCCTCTATTTCCTTTCAATGTTGCGTCTGAGGTTTCCTCACTTTTGCTGATTCCATTTTGATAGAGCCCTACTGCACGACTTGAGCTTCCTGCCAAGAAGCATCCTCGGTTGGGTATCTGAATGTTGTGGTGAATTCTAGGCTTCATGGATAATTTGATGCGCCTCCCTATCTCTGGCCCAAAACATTTCATATTTGAACTCCCTTGGAGGTTTTCGCTCATTTTTCTTTGAGTCCAAAACCAGCAGAATCGGGCAGTGGTCGGAGGTTGAGGCGAATAGGTGGTACACCTTGGCAAAAGGAAAGAGGGCCACCCAACTAGGTGTGGATAGCCCTCTATCCAATCTGGCTTCAACCCGATGAGGTCCCCTTCTATTATTCCTCCACGTCATGGGTGCTCCAACATAGCCCAGATCCATCAGGTTGCATCTGTCCATGGTGTCGCAGAACATATTCATCTGTGCCTGGGGGCGGATCCTCTGACTGACATAATCTGAAGGACCCATGACCTCGTTGAAGTCCCCCAGAACAATCCACGGCCGATTATCCTGCTCGCTCAATTGATTAAGAATGTGCCAGCTTTGGTGTCGACAGTGGGTTTCAGGATGACCATAGAATCCCGTGATTCTCCATGCTTGAATAGCTGCATCGATGTGGTGGGTAGAGTAGCTCTGGATGTTTATCGGGTCATCATCATTCCACAGTAGGGCCTTTCCCCCCCTCCTAGCCTCGGGATCCACAGAGAAGCAACTGTCAAACTTCAGCTTACGTCTAATTCCCTCCATTTCTTTTGCTGAGCGTTTTGTTTCACTGAGGAACACTAGACGGGGAGCTTACTTCCTGACCAAGTCAAGGAGACTACGAATTGCACGTGGGTTCCCAAGACCACTGCAATTCCAAGCTAGAATCACCATATTACTTGAGGTGGGGCTGAGGGCCCCCCTCAGCCTCCACCTCCTTCCCAGAGATCAGCTCCACATTCCTCGGTTTCTTATGGTAATGGTTATCTTCTTCTTGGTCCATATCCACCACTCTTTTTCTCAGATTCCCCCTTAGCCCTCCACTTGACCCATGACTGGTCCAGATCTCCATTCCCCTAGCCCTTCTCTTCCAACCACTTTTATTCCGTAGCGGCCATTCCCTACCCCCAAGCTGTTGGGTTCTACCCCATGGGTGGGTTGGGTTCTCTCCTCCAAGCGGTAGCCCTCCCTTCTTCCCTTGTCCATCCCCCCCTTCTGCTTCCTCAAGTACCCCCTCACACATCTCCCACCTCGTCTCCCCCCCACTGTAGGTTCCCTCCCAAAATTTTCCCACATTCTTCCTCCTCCTAATCCTATCCATCTGGCTGAAACACCCCTTGCCCAGTCCCCACAGCTGAAGTCAGTGCTCTCCCCCACCTCAATACCATCCCCATTCCATTCGCTTCTCTGCAGTCTGCCTCGTTCCCCCCATCTGCCATCCATTCCTCCACTACTTCATTCTGTACTTGCAATCCTGACAATGAACAGACTACTCGGAAATCGTCCTGCATTTGTCCATTGAGGGCGGTTCTGTTTGTATCCAATTGGGAGTCATCATAGTCCCGCTGATTTGCTTTAGCCTGCAGCACGTTTGATCCACTTCCGTGATTCCGTCCCCGCTGCAACCCGCTGATGTTACAGAAAGGGAATTCCTAACCAGAATCCTCATCTCACCCTCAGGGCAGATCGTGTGTTGCTGCGACATGGAGATCGTGTTCTGGTCTGCAATCCCCGAACACAGCCCCTGGTTTCCATGCAGCTGGTGTCTGGACGAGTGTCCCTTGGCGGCTCCGTCACTCTTCTCGAGGCCACCAGGCAGATGCATTGCCACTGCCCCCTCACCTAGCTGCTTCCCACCTTCATGCCCTTAAGTAGCCTCCTCCTGTGAACAGCTTTGTTGGCCCCTTTCAGATTGTCCCAGGTACTTCCTTGGTGCCACTCTATTCCCTATTTCTGTCTCGGCTCTCAACCTCATCGGTTTTGCCCCTGCTCTCAAGCTACTCCCATACAGCATATCTGCTTCCCCCATTTGTAAGTCCTTCTTCGAGTGGCTGGTGCAGTCCTTATGGGCATGTCCCATAACACCGCATAGGTAACAGAAAATGGGGAGTTTTTCGTACTGAAAACTTACCCATTTACGTTGCTGTGCATCCATCTGCAAGAACATGCCTCGACGCAACGTTTCCCGGCAATCCACCAATACTTTCATCTTTGCTTCACCTTCTGTAATCACAACTTCCTCCAAATTCTCAAAGGAAAGCCCAATTCTGTTACACAGATTGTTCTTCTCCACAAAGTAGGGGATCCCAGTAATGTGGACCCATATAGGAGTTTTAACAAGCACTATTTGTGCATAATCCATTTCTTCTTTCAGATCTTCAAGAAGGACAATGCACCTCTCGAACAACCATGGCCTGCCCCCCAAGATTCTCTCCTTATCTGTCTGCTCCTCAAAAGAGACCTTGTACAAATTTTTGCCCAGATCAATGAACTGGAAAGATCCTTTTGTTCTCCACAATCTCCTCATCATGGCCTTAAACATCTCTTTATTGTAGGTTATTGACGTCCAGATGGAACATAACACAGCTGCATTATCCCCCGGTTTAAGCTTCTTCATTTCGTTCTCCGAAATGACCATTGTTTGGAGCTCCTTTTCGAGCAGGTCTGGCGCAGATGGGTTCATCACTCACTGCACGTAGCCTTCTGAGAGACCACACTAATAATTCGAATCCCTTCTTCCTACCGACCCTGGCCACCTGAGCACTTGCACTCCTCCTCCGCGGTTACCCAACTAGTTACCACCCTGCACCGAACACAGACTCGCCACCCTGCACCGAGCACGAACTTGTCGCCTATCAGCCAACGCGGGGGAGAACTCCCTAACTTTCCATATTAATAGTTCTAAAGATTACAGGATTGGTTTAGAATCTAAAATCATGTTTTTTAATATTATAGATTATAAAAATTTTCAATTAAATTGATTTTCAATATTTAAGCTTGAGAAGTGATAAAACTTTGGTATAATTGAAATAGAAGAAAATGATGTAATATGACAGAGTAATGATAATGAGCAAAGAAAATAAATTAAAATAGATAGGTTAAATGTATGGACAATTGTGCATAAATGATTAAAAAGAATAGTATTTATATCGAAAAAAGTGAAGAAATAATTAAAAAATAAAGTAGTTGTGGAGAACGAAAAGTTTAAGATTGTAAAGTTTTAGTTAATAAATAATAATTTTATACTCAACATTTGGTTTGGGGTATATTCAAGTGCAGGGCAATTGTGCTATATCAGTGGTGCAGTTGTGCCAAAATGGGTCTCACATGATTATAAAATTATAATCTACTTCACCCATTGTATTTAGAATCATATATTCTATTACTATTTTGATTTTCATCCCAATCAGATACGTATATGGACCCATCCGAAAGTGGTACAAATTCAATATAATAAAATAGTTTAATGTAAATAACAACTTTAAAGTAATTTTTTCAACATGTAAATCATTTGCTATAAAATTTATGTATAGATAAATGATCATATAATGTTTCATTACAATGTAATATGAGTGGAGCCTATGTTTAGGTAAATGTACCACTGTTCTGGTGGAATTACGCTGCATCAAAACAACTCTTATATATATAAAGAGAGAAATATTCAAGTGTAGCTTCACTGTACCAAAATTTTTGTGCAGTTATCTCAAAATAGGCTCCACATGATAATAAAATTATAATCTACTTTACTTATTATATTTAGAATTATATATTCTATTATTATACCAATTTTCATCACGATTGGATATGTGTATGGACCACATCTAAAAATGGTACAAACTCAACATAATAAATAGTTTGATGTAAATAATAATTTTAAAGTTGTTTTTCAACATGTAAGTCATTTGCTATAAAATTTATATATGAAAAAATGATTGTATAAAGTATCAATACATTTCAGCACACATGGGGCCCATTTTGTGCAAAATGCATTATTAATTATGGTGCAGCTTCACTGCACAGGAAAGGTTCTTATATATATATATATATACACACACACACACACACACACACACACACACACACACACACACACACATATAAGAATTGTTCTAGTGCTATGTAATTGTACCGGAACAGTAATATATTTGCCCAAAAGTAGGCTTCAAATATATAAGAATCTAATAAAATTTCATACAATCATTTATCTATATATAAATTTTATAGGAAATAATTTGCATGTTAAAACACCACTATAAAGTTGTTATTTACATTAAACTATTTTATTTTATTGAATTTGTATTATTTTCATATGGGGTCCATACACATATTAAATTAGGATGAAAATTGATATGATAATAGAATACATAATGCTAAATATAATGAGTAGAGTAGATTATAATTTTATGATCATGTGGGGCTCATTTTGGCTCAACTGCACCGCTATTACAATGCAATTGTGCTACACCTAAATATTCTCTCTCTATATATATATGCTTCTATAAAATCTCTTTTTTATACAACCTTCTTCATATTTAATATCATGATAGTTGATAAAAGATATGTTTCATATATTGCGTTTAGTATCATTTATATTACATGTAAACCCTTTTATTTGTTAAATATCACTATATATGCACCTCATCTTAATGTGTAAAATCCATGTACTAAAAAAATTTAATACTGAATATTAATTTTTAAGTGGTACTTTTAACATTTAAACCATCTAAAATATTAAAGTATTATTATGTTCTAATATAAATGAATGGATCTATGTTTTTCCTAATTCGCACATGAACATATCTATTTTGAACAAATACGACCTATGCTCATATTTGGTTTTGATGAAGCCTAATCTATTAGTTAAACAAATGATATATATTAGATTTTGTAGAAATAATAAAAAATGGATGGGTTTATATAAAATTGCTTATATGTAACCCGCTTATATAGAAATGAGCTTCTTTCTATGAAATCCTTCTTCCTTCATTTTTAGTATCTTAATTAGTGAAAAAAATTCTATTTTATCTATTGTATTTTGTGCCATTTTATGTCATGATAGAGACCATTTTATTTGTTTCATATCATTTTACATAGTTCTCATTTATAAATATGTAAAATCGAAATATCTATTTTAAATTGTATTTTTAGAACCTAAACCATCTAAAATATCTACCGTATGGATAATCATTGTATAAAGTATGATTACATTTTAACATATATATATATATACATGAATGGATCTGTTGGTCCACAAAGATAATAATACATGTGATGGTTTAGATTTCCCTATCATACTTCACTCTCCAAGTAAGATGACTTAGGTTCCACTAGTCAACTTTAACACATAACTAACAATAGTACAATTATTTCGATTATCTTCTAGATTAGTACTAAGCTCTAGGTTGGCTTTTGAAGTAATCAATACTTTGATTTACTTCCTCTTGGTTTGATCACTATCAACACCAAAGTAATACAAAATAAAAAATTAAAATTAAAATTAAACTAATTTTGCAAATCTACAACAACAACATATTCGACAATTGAAAAACAACTTAAAGCTTTGAATTACCATAAGAACTTCTCTTGAGGGATGACAATTATTCTTCAAGGATATTTTTCACAAATGAGCAAATTTGAATTTTTCAATCTTGACTGCTTGGTGAGGTTTTCATCCATCTCTCTAGCTCTCCACATCTTCCTTTTAAAGCCTTTTGAGCCCTTAAAACATGACCTAAAAGATAGCTTAAAAAATCTCCTTGCATATCATGACTCCTCAAAATTTGCATTTCTGTTGACTAGAAAAGGTTATCCTTTTTCTTGCTCCTGTTGAGACTGCGTGAAAACAACACTAAAATGTTGACCTTTTATGACAAGTGCAAACCTATCACAATTAAAATTATAAACTCAAAGATAATAATTCCACAAACACATCACTCTTTTCAAAATCCTGTATAAGATCATAGTTTCACAAACTCATCCCAAAATGTAATTTCACAATATTAAAAGCATTGGCACAAAAGTATATCTTTTGTCACCATCAAAACCAATTAAAAAGGAAGTTTTCAGATCAGTTCACAACATCTAAGCATTTTTTATAATTTACTCATAAATATATATTTTTTTTAGAGAAATATAGCTCATTCACATATTTAATTTAGATAAAACTTTGTCTTTAAGCTAAAAAATGATGTTAAATTTAAAGAATAGATTAGATCAATTATCAACATCTTAAAAATGAAGAAGGTTATATGAAGTTGCTTCTATATAATTCAATCATATAGAAGCAAAACCATGTACATATATTTTGATAGTCCATCTAAGTGGGACTCAAAAATGTGTAAGAAAATTTAAAAATAAAGCATATGTGGAGCCTACATCATTGCAATATAAGTTAACTATGTGTGCGTTGATTAACTAAGTCTAGACACAACATAAGGCTTTTGTGTCTAGCCATTTGATCTGTTTTTGGACTTTTTTAAAAATGAGTCTCACAAGCATCTTTGATTTTGAAATTTTGTAAATACATACTACAATCCAAGCTCTAAAAGTGTAAATCTAACAATATTACTAATAAGTTGTTCAAATTTTGTAAATACATATTGCAATTCAAGCTCTAAGGGTGTAAATCTAACAATATTACTAACAAAGTAACAAGTGGCTACAAAGACATTGCTCCGACAATAGAAGATAAACTCCCTCCATTGAGACTTAAAGCCCAAACTTCCGACACCTGAGGGTGAGACTCTTTAACAGCGGCAGTAGCCGTGTGATGGCTAATGTATATTAATTTTAAAGTGACTAATATAATATCTAAATTACCTTTTATATGGATAAACAATTTTATAAAATATTATAACAATATAATGTATTTATGAATGGATCAAAATATTATCTTATTTAAATATTTATACATTTTTAGGAAAATCTAACCCATCCAAAATTCTAACTAAGCTCCTTTTCGTGTAATCATACAATAAATCCTGTTAAAACATGTGATTGGTTGAATTTTGATTTCATTATCAATATGTCCTTTGTTTCATTAATAGGATACCTTACTTGAGCTGCAACATGGAGCACTTATTGCCTATGTAATTAAGAATGAACCAAATAATGACAAATAAAATAACTTAAAATTCAATAAATAATTTTAAAATATTCCTTATTACTTATTATAAATTAATTAATTTAGTGTATCTAAGATTTTCTAAATTTATGCGATAAGCAATATTAAAAATTATTTTTCTTAAATTACTGTAGATCATCAGTTTTTTCTCCACATATTTTTAGGTAATTTGCAAATACATGACATAGTTTAACCTTAAATGCAAATATACTAATATAATTTAGCCATAATTGTGAATATACTTGTATCATTATGAAATTGTTACTGCGCCATCAAGGCATGAGTATATTTGTGAAGGTTTGCAAACTATGCGGTTGTATTTGCAAAAATTAAATATACATATTTAATTTTTGAAATTGCAAATATACTCACATAGTTTGCATATTTTTGTAGGTATACCTATGCCGCGATGGTGCAGTAATGATGTCATAACAATGTCTGTATATTTGCAATTACGATCAAAATAAATGGGGTTATTAACAAGTTCTAAAACAATATGGGTATATTTACAATTATGGTCAAACAAAGTTGGTGAGTTTGTAATTCACCCTATATTTTTTGCAAAACATTCTTTACTAAACTTTATCTCCTAATTTCTTGCATAAAATAACAAAGAACATATTTTAAATTATATTATGGTGGCTTTATGTTTTAATAATCATATACGAGAATGACTTTTTCTTATTGGTATATATATATATATATATATATATATATATATATAAACACACACACACATTATGATCTTTGAATTCAAATTAAGCACATTCAACTCTCACACAATAAAGAGAATCTTTTATAGATACCTCAACATTAGGAAGGAATCTATAAACATACTCTCGAGGGAAATAATAAACACCCTACATCTATGATGACTCAAAACTTGAGCATTGGGCATTGTGCCATCTAGTAATACCACTAGGCCACATGCTAAGCGGCATATACAAGAAACATTTTGTCTTTCCTTTAAATATTTAGGAGATTGTAGTCTATCTTTTAGATATGATATTCCTTTCTTGAGTTTGATTGTAATATCACAATTTACATTTAATGTAAATACACTAATCTATATATAGATATGAGAAAGTACTGTAACTCATGGTGCATTTGGTTCAAAATGGGCCTTATATGCATTTAAATATATTAATACTTCATACAATTATTTATCTATGCGTAAATTATGTCTTAAATAGCTCATATGATGAAAAAAAACTTTAAAATTGTCTTTTAAGCAAACTATATATTATTATGTTGATTTTGTACCATTTTTAGATAGGTTCTATAAACATATCCAATTTTAACAAAAATTTGAATGCTAACAAAAAATAATTTTAATATAATGACTGGAGTAGATGTACATTTTATTATCGCATGGGCTCATTTTGAGCCAAATGTATAATAAGTTATAGTATATTTATATGTACTGGATAATTTGTACATACATACATAGAGAGAGAAAGACAAAAAAAAAACTTATCTTGTGCGTTTATATGCACTGTAATTTATGGTGCATTTGGCTCAAAATGGACGTCATATGCATTTAAATATATTAATACTTTATACAATTATTTATCAATATATTAATTATATTTTAGATACTTTATATATTGAAAAAAAATTTAAAATTTTTTGTTTTTATCAAACTAGATTTATTTTGATTTTGTACCCTTTTCAGATGAGGCTCACATACAAATTCAATTTGGATGAAAATTAATATGTTAATAAAAGAACTAATTATAAATATAATGGGTGAAGTATATATACATTTTATAATAATGTGAGATCCATTTTTAAGTTACAATGCATTTAAATATATTGAATAATTTTTTATAAATATATCGGTCCCGCTTTATTTAACTCCTCTTCTATGTAAATCCTTCCATTTTTAGTATATTGATGGTTACTATAAAATTTACTCTATCTATTGCATTTATCAATATTTATTGTATCTTAAAAATACTCTCATTTATTTAGTATCATTGTATACAAAATCAATGTAATAAAATAATTTAATGCTAAAATATCAATTTTAAAAAATATTTTCAACATCTAAACCATCCAAAATATCATTTTTATGTGAATAAATTATATAAATTATTATAACAATCTAATCCATGCATAAATGAATCTAAGTATTTTTCATAATTTATATATGAATGTATAATTTTTGAGCAAATGTGACTTATACACATACATGACTGATACGAAATTTGAACTCTTAACGAACAATGACGTTCAATGCAATGAGTAGCTTGAATTTTCTGTCAAGGGTTAAAATCTTGAATTTTAATGGGTTATATGGCTTCACTTTTATGTAATTTGGTTACATAAAAGTGAAGCCCTATATATATCATTCTTGCTTTTATAAAACCTATTTTCTATGTAACCTTTTCCATTTTTAATATTTTGATATTTGATAGAAAATTCCCTCTACTTATTATATTTAACATCATTTATAGTATTTTGGAGACAATTTTATTTGTCTAATATCACTATGTGTAGCCTCATTGAATATAATAAAATAATTTAATATTAAATATAAATTTTAAAGTTGTATTTCAACATTTAAATTACCTAAAATATTATTTCTATATGGATAAATGATTCTGTAAAGTATTATCATATTCTAATCCATGTATAAATGAATTTAAGCATTTTTTATAATTTACACGTGAATATATATATTTTCAATAAATATAGCTCATAAACATACCTGATTGAGATAAAACTTAGTCTCCTAAATAAAAATAATGTTAAGTACAATTAATGGATTAAATTTCACAATGTTCAAAATCTTAAGATTTGAAGGGATTACATTGCTCTATTGTTATATAACTTGATTTTATAGAAGTGAACTATGTGTATATGAGAAATTATCTACTACATGTAAATGAACCTTAACTTACAATATATTTGGTTCAAAATGGGCCCCATATAATAAAATATATATCCACTCCACTCATTATATTTAAAATTATTTATTCTATTAGTATACCAATTTTCATCCAAATCAGATATGTGTATAGGGCCTATCCGAAAATAGTATAAAATCAATGTAAAAAAATAGTTTGATGTAAACGAAAATTTTAAAATTATTTTCTCAATATGTAAACTATATAAGATATAATTTATACATGAATAAGTGATTGTATGAAGTATTTATACATTTAAATGCATGTAAGGCACATTTTGAGCTAAATGCACCATAAGTTACGGACTGTCCACACAGCTAGAGGTTAGTCTTAAACTCATTAAGTGTAACGTCTAGCCCAGCAAAAAGGGAAATTCAAGGAAAGACCCACTACCTCATTTGCAATGATGAAAATGAAGAGTAAGATAATTTCCATGTTTCTAAAAATGCAACAAAGTTCATGCTCTATGGAGAAACCAACTTTTTGAAAAGCTCAAGAGCAAACTAGTCAATCAAATGTTGGATGTTCTTCTTAGTTAGCAAATGATCTAGATAAGAATCTTCTAATGGTCTACCTAGTTGTGTGCTGGAATCTATGACATATCAAAAACAAATTTTTGGACAAAGGCACACTAATGGATGTGGAAAGGGATGTGGAAAGGTTAGTGAGTTGGGTAGTGAACTTCTAGCACCTTTACTATGTTTCTAACAGTATTTGAGATGATGTTTTGAATTCATCAACAAGTCCTACTAAATGGATTAAACTAAAGTGGGATTTATTAAGCTAAACATTGATGTTGCCATTTCTTCAAATCTCAATACTTTAGGCTTTAGTACTATCATTAGAGAAAAATGTGGTACCTTCATTGCTACCAAATGCTAGTTAGGTGAGGGATTTGCTAATCCATCTAGTTAAAAACTAAAGCTATGCTGCTGGGATTGAAGTGACTCATGTAAAAAGCAATTCTGTGACCCTTATCAACTGGCTAACTAGTGGATAAGCTATTCAATCTATTATTGGCGTGTTGGTGGATGAAATGAGTAGAATTCAAAATTGGTTTGATCAAATTAGAATAACACATGTACTTTGATCTGGTCACCAGTGTGTGCACGATCTTACTAGATGGGTTTTGAATAGTTAAAGGAGCGACTATGGGTACGTTTCGTTGGGCGCAAAAAATGTCAACTCAAACTTTTCAATCAAAAACTTTTTACTCTCTATAATTACCCTATTTTTAATTATTTTTTCCCATTTTTTATACAAAATGCCATATTTTCAAAAATTTTCACACAACTACCATTCGACAAATATATTTATTTTAACTTTATTATCTTTACGCCTCAATATTATCACTGTTATATCACATCATTTTTTATCAATCTGAAAACTTTTTATACCATAAACATGTCATCAAAAAGTTTTATCTTCAACCAAACACACTCTCTATGTGGAAGAACGATATCCCCCATTGCATTAGAGATGCCTTTTGTATTGATGTTGGTTAATTGGCTTTGGGTTGTGGCTCCCCCTTTATATTTGCTATTTTTGGGAACGAATTGGCTGAGAGCCACTTCTTTTTGTAAACAATTTAAAGCCCAATATAAAAATAATTTGATGTAAATAACAATTTTAAAATTATTTTTTATATATAAATTATTTAAGATATAATTTATACTTGGATTAATATTTGTATCAAGTATTAATATATTAAGTGAATGTATGACCAATTTTGAGCTAAATGTTATGATGCATGTACATGTAAATGATCATGCATTTATATATATATATATATATACATATATAGGAAAATATTAAAGTGCATATAGTTTGCCCAAAATAGGCCATGTATGTATACAATTAACATCTATCCCAACTTAGGGATGGGAATTGAGACGGGACAACCTGTGACCTAGTCTTGACCTAACTCATTTTTAACCGGGTAAAACTAATATTTTTTTTTACCCGACATAGAAATAGGTGAGAAATTTTGACTCGAATTCAAAAATAGAGTTTCGGTGGGTTAACCATGTCCGGACTTCATCCCACTTCACATATATTAATTTATTAAAATTACAAGCCTTTGTTTAAATCTTATTATTATTTTTTCAGAATTATCATATTTTATATAATTAACTATATCAACTGTAGAAAAATCAATTTATCCAGAAAACAATATAAGAATCGATAAGAGAAATCTAGACATATATATCATAAATTTATAAAATCAATTAACCTATTTTAATAAATACATACTATAATTTTTCATGTTTTGTTTTAGTAATAATGTGTGTTTAATAATTAGTAAAATATTAAAACATATAATATTTAAATTTAGTATAGATATATCTTTATGTTTGATAGGTATATAAATTCTTAAAATCATCTTATTTGGCCAGCATTTTTTACCAACTTCCTATCTCGATACCAACCCGAAGTTCGTCCCAAGACCTATTAAAAAAAAATGAATCAAACTAACTATGTTCGACCTAATATAAAAATTAGGATCAAACTAAAATTTTAATAGGTAGGGTCACTGTTGGTCAAATCTTGACCCAATACAGCCCACCATGATTCTCACCCCTCTCCCAACCATTGTATTTAGAGCCATTTATTTTTGTGGCATGTCAATTTTCATCAAAATCTGGCATATGTATATGCCCTATCTTAAAATTGTACAAAATCAATATAATAAAATTATTTAATATAAATATCAATTTCAAAATAGTGTTTCAAAGATCTAAGCTATCTATATTGTGTTATTCACATAGATAGACAATTGTATGAAATATTTTAATATTCTAATATGTGTAGAGCCAGTTTATCTACAGATTGCACTAAATAGGTTCTCATATACATTGCTAGCTTTTATATAAGTATTTTGATCCGATGCACTCGAGTGCACTTAGTTTCAGGGCACCCGGGTGCAAATATTCATTTTTTTGTATTTTTTGAAACATTTTTTACACAAATGTTAATCTGGGTATATTTAACATGTGTATCATTTTTACAAATTTTTGAGATTTTTAAATTTTTTATATTTTTAAAAATTAATGGCATTTTTAGTAATTTAAATTTACTGAAATGCAACAGATTTTTAAAAATAAAAATATCTAAAAATTTTCAAAAATAAAAAAAATTTATATACATGTTAAATACAATGAGATTAATAGTTTTGTAAAAAAAATTTAAAAAATATAAAAAATAAATATTTGCATCTAATTATACGGAAACTAAGTGCACCTTGGTTCGCAGGAAGAGCTTTCATTATATTGCCGGCCACGGACTCGTAGAAGCGCAGCAAGTGCTCCAATCCATACTTTGTCGCTGTTAGAAGTTCCAGGACGTTGCTTTTGGCGGCCATCTAGAATGGCAGGCGTGCACTCGTGCTGGATCACGTGGCACTGCACAACAGCTGAGCTGCCTGCCATTGACTGATGACGAAAGCAGACGAACATCCCGAGTCAGCATCCAATCGTCTAGAAGGAACGTGGATTATGTGAGCCAGCCAGCCGAATGGCAAATTGGGAGGGGAGTCGAATACAGTGGAATAAAATGTCAGCACTGCTGCTCATGCAACTATCTTATTTTTTCTTTTTTTAAAGTTACAGTGATTCTATTAGCCCGGGCTAAGTAAATAGCCTACTTAGCCCACCTCAAAAAACTTATTTAAAACAATTTTTTTTATTTTTTTTTCGTACACTTGTTTATCTAAGTGTATTTAACATATAGACCAAGTTTTACCATTTTTGAATATGTTTATCTATTTTT
>JAXCLR010000092.1:41657031-41667206 GCA_035584095.1 Annona squamosa
CAAAAATGGTAAAACTTGGTCTATATGTTAAATACACTTAGATAAACAAGTGTATGAAGAAAAAAACAAAAAAAATTATTTTAAATAAGTTTTTTTAGGTAGGCTAAGTAGACCATTTACTTAGCCCGGGCTAATAGAATCACCCCTCATCACTTTCTATATCCTTTCAAGCAATTAATCGATTTATAATGACTTTATTCTCACCTACCCTTATCAAGTCCTTTTGGTTCTATTCTATTTCTTTTAGTTTTATATTATAAAACTAACAATAGATAGCAACTATTTGCTAAAATGAAAAATATGAAAATGGAAAAGAATAAGGTGGGTATGAAAAAGATAAAGTGAGAATAATTAAGAAATCCGCAGTGATCATTTCAAATCGGTTTAGAAATATATATTCTTTTAATTTTCTTAATTTTTTTAGAAAATTATTATTGCGGATACATTTAATATGTAGACTAAAGTTTACCATCTTTGTGTATGTATATATATTTCTTTTGATTTTTAAATATAAAAGTATTTTAATCATTTAAAAAATTTGAAATAAATAAGTTATCCTTATGTTTAGAAATTCAAAATAAGTATATACGAGTATCAAAAAAGATAAAATTTAATTTATCGATTAACAGTTTTGTTAAAAAAATTTAAAAAAATAATAAGATATTTTTGGACCTATCTAAAATGACCTCGTTATACAGCGGTCTGAAATGATCAACCACATTGGGATCTGGGAATAGATAGAACAGTAACATTAATAGGTGGGAGAAAACAACGAGAGTATAGAGGAAAACATTTTGAAAGAAAGGAAGTGTGCATGCGGCTATCATCCACTTGTTCACGGGTCGCACCCCTCTCCTAGTATGCATGCTGCTCTAATCAGCTTTGTCAACGCCGACCTGTGAACCGTCAAGCATCTCCACATCTGAACTGAACGTGGACTCGTTGTTGTGGGTTAGCTTTCTCTAATTTCTTGGAACTTGGAACTGTCCATCCAATGATTCATAATTCAAAGTGCCATGAATTAAAGCAGCTGTTAAATATGATACAGTCTACATATCACATGTGTATGAAATATAGATTTTTGACATATGAATTTTTCATAATCTAGTAGAGATATCTATCATTATTAAGGACCAGTCGAGCATTAATTTTTTGACTCAAGTCAAAATTTAAGTAGCCGGCCCACATCGAGGCCCAATGATTTGAAGTAAGAATAGTATTGTGTCATTTCAAATCAAAATTAGAGCAACAAATATTAGCTTTGGGAACAAAATTTGCAGCATATTAGTGGCATAATTGTCGTTGATGAACCTTCCGACGGCCATCAACTGTTAGATTACACGAATATTCGACCCCTGTCTCACTAAAACCTGGCAATTTTTCTTCAGCTATTCTTGGCCTTCAGAGCAGACCTCCTACTGGTGGAACTTGGGATATTGTTGTTTGATTTTCATGGTGTCAGACAAGCTCCCTATCGCAATCCTCTCCTGTCCAGATAAACTAGTCATTTAATCTGAACTTCCAGCCGGCCTTATTCAGCAGCAAAACATTGAAGAAAAGGCCAAGAAAATGACGTTGTACAGGAAGTTCGGTTCTGTTTTGTTTTACGTTGGCGTAGGCACCATCGATTATTTACATGAAGAATAGGAAAGTGGGAATTCGAGTTTATGTAGATGTAGGCACCATCGATTGATTACACGAAGAATAGAAAAATGGGAATTCACGATAAACCCACTTCCTCAATTCTCCTCCTTTGTTGCTTCGCAAATAAAAACAGCAGAACAGCCATTAACAAACTTTCGGGGAAACAACAGAAACGGAAACTACGCACAATTCTTTGAGTTGGTATGCTGCTCCAAGGATATCGATTGCGGGTTTGTTCCGTGCAAAGTCTAAACTGAAACTTCTGATTTTATAATCCCAAAAATACAATATTAAATTGCAATTATTGATGCTCAAAAATCTATTTTGCAAGAACCCCAATTCTCACAGAGAATTTCCCAATGCAATCCAGCTCATCCGCAGGACTCTCCCCAGGTTCTGAAAGCTATAATGGGCAAGAAATTACATATTACTTATCACATATTGAGTCATTTTGATTATGGTGCCTTGAAATTTGTAAATAATAACAATAATGTGGAACCTAAAATTTGAATGTGGAATTCTGACTCTTGATGGCTGTCCACACGGTTCTTGGCCTTTGGTTGAAGGGGCTTTTGTTGGGGAGCTCTCCAACTGAGACCTTGGATTCCATTCACCCTTGCTTGCCTTCAGAATAAACCTGGTCCTAGGGGCGGAACTTGTGGTATTGCTGTTTGAGCATTCATGGCGTCAGCCAAGCTCCCAATTGGAATCCTCTCCTTGCATCGAGTTTTGTTTTGTTTGTCGATTGATTACAAGATGATTAGCGAAAATGGGAATTTGCAAAAACAGACCCATCTCCACAATCCCAAAAAAAAAAGAAAAAGAAAAAGAATAAAATGCAAGCAGAACGCGTATTTACAAAATTTCGGAGGAAAAAACAAAAATCGGAAGCAGAGAAGAGCAATCTTTTTAATTTCCGATCAATCAGGAACAGCGTGGGTGTGCCAACAGAGGAGCATCGTAACGCAACGCCTAAGGATGTAAATTCTCGTCCTCTGCTGCTTCACGATCGTAGCACACCTCTTCACAAATGCCAAGCCCGAAGCTGCTGCTGCAGCAGAGCCACCGCCGTGCTTCTTGTTCATCGTCCTTCTCCTCCTCCTTTCGCTGCGCAGAAAGCTCGAGTATTGTTCCACTCCCTTCACATCCATCACTTCTCGAATTCGATGTTGTTTATGAAAGAAAAGGCAAATGAAAAGGAGAAATGAAATGGAAAATATAATACGTTCTGGTTGGTGATGATCTCTTTTATTTATAGAGAAAAATCATGGGAGGACTTCCGTCGCACGTGTTTTTATTTATTTTCTTAAAATAAAGATGGAATTGAGATAGCCTAATCCAGCCGCCCAGTCTAACTACATTAAAAAAGAAAAATAAACGAGGCGACTGCTTTACCCGTTTCTTCTCCAGGGACAACTCTTATTGTTTCTGATGCAGTCGGTCCACCGTGAGACTCATTTGATCATGAATGAGAAATCTTAACATAGCAATTTTCACCCAAATCTAACATGTGTATACGTCCCATCTAAAAATGATACAAAATGAACGTAATAAAATAGTTTAATGTCAATATCAAGTTTAAAGTGGTACTTTCAACATCTAAACCATCTAAAGTATGATTTTTATATAGATAAACGAATATATTAAATTTTATTACATTTTAATATATGTGGGGTCCATTTTACAACAGTTCGTCTGCTATATATATATATATATGGATTATGTTCCGGTGCAGCGTCACTGTACCGGAACAGCGGTGCAGTGGGCCCAAAATGGGCCCCACATGATAATGAAATCATGATCATGATAATGAAATCATGATCTACTCCACCTAGGGTGTGTTTGGGAAGTTGTAAAACTTTTGATGAAAAGTTTTATATGTAAAAGTTGTCAAATCAGTAGAAAATAATGTGATATTGTAGGGGTAATGATGAAGAATAAAGAGAATAAATTTAAAATAAATAGGTTAGTTGTATTGGTAGTTGTGTAGAAATGATTAAAAAGTAGAGTTGTTATACAGAAATATGTGTAAAAAATAATTAAAAAAAGAATAATTATGAAAAGTAAAAAATTTTACATTGAAAAGTTTTAACTTGACAACTTTTTCAAATTACCAAACACACCCCTATTGTATTTAGAATAATGTATTCTATCACCATACCAATTTTCATCCCAATCAGATACTTTAAAGTTGTCATTTACATCAAATTATTTTATTATGTTGGATTTGTACCATTTTCAGATGAGGCTCATATACATATCTAATTGGGATGAAAATTGGTATGATAGTAGAATACATTATTCTAAATATAATTGGTGGAGTAGATCATGATTTCATGATCACGTGGGCCCCATTTTGGGGCCACTGTACCGCTGTTCCGGTGCAGCATCACTGCACCGGAACAGCTCTCTCTCTCTATATAAGAGCTGTTCTGGTGCAGCTCTATTGCACCGGAACAACAATACATTTGCCCTTTTTGGTCTCCACACATATTAAAATGCAACGAAACTTTATATAATCATTTATCTATATATAAATTTTATAGCAAATAGTTTATGTTAGAAAAACTACTTTAAAGTTGTTATTTATAATAAACTATTTTATTATGTTGAATTTATCCCATTTTAAGATGAGGTCCATACATATATTTGATTAAGATGAAAATTGATATAATAATAAAATACATTATTCTAAATATAATGGGTAGAGTGGATTTTAATTTAATCATCATGTGAGACCCATTTTAGCATCACTGCACTACACCTGAATACTCCTATATATGTACATCTAAATACTCCTATATATATTTATGTAGAGGTTATATAGAAGCGAACCCATATAATTCCTTCAAAATCTAAGATTTTAATCCTTAATGAAAAATCTAATCCATTTATTATATTTAACATCATTTGTTTATCTAGGAAACCACGTTTCATTTCAATCAAATATGTTTAAGGCCGCATTTGTTCAAATATATATATATATATATTCATGTATAAATAATGAAAAATACTTAGATCTATTTACATATGTATTATAATGTAATAATATTTCATAGAATCATTTATTCACATAAAACTAATATTTTGGACGGTTTACATGTCGAAAGTGCTTCTTTAAAATTGATATTTTAGCATTTTTCATAATTTACATATGATATATATATTTTCTAACAAATGTAACCCGTAAACACACTTTATTGAGATGAAACTTGATCGTTTAGATAAACAAATGATGTTAAATACAATGAATGCATTAGATTTTTCATTAAATATCAAAATCATAAATTTTGAAGAAGAACCTGATTACGTAGAAGCGGAGCCCCATATATATATACAGACACACACAGAGGTTACATGGGTCCACTTATATATATATATATAGACACACACACACACACACAGGTTACCTGGGTTCGCTTCTATGTAACTTACGTATATATATAATTGGTTCCACTTCTGTGTAATCGGGTTAAATAAAAGCAGACCCATGTAACCCTTTCAAAATTTAAGATTTTGATCTGTAATGGAAAATTCAATCCATTCGTTATATTTAACATCATTTGTTTATCTAGAAGACCAAATTTCATCCTAATCAAGTATATTTATAGGCTACATTTGTTCAAAAATATATATTCATATGTAAATTATGAAAAACGCTTAGATCATTTAAATATGTATTAGAATATAATAATAATTAATAGAATCATTTATTCACACAGAATTGATATTTTAGATCATTTAGATGTCAAAAATACTACTTTAAAATTAATATTTTAGCATTTTTCATAATTTACAAATTAATATATACATTTTTTTAACAAACGTGACCCATAAACGTACTTGATTGGGATAAAACTTGATTCCTTAGATAAACAAATGATGTTAAATAAGTGAATGGATTAGATTTTATATTAAAGATCAAAATCATAAATTTTGAAAGGGTTATATGGGTTCACTTCTATGTAACCTGGTTACATAGAAGCGGAACCCATATATGTATATATGGGATATGATCTAATGCAGTCAGTCCATTGTAAAATGGGCCCCATATATATTAAATCGTAATGAAACTTTATATAATCATTTATCCATATAAAAATCATACTTTAGACGGTTTAGATGTTGAAAATATTACTTTAAACTTAATATTTACATTAAATTATTTTATTATGTTGATTTTGCACCATTTTAAGATGGGGATCACATACATGTTGGATTTAGATGAAAATGGGTACGCTAATAAAGTGGATAATTCTAAATACAATGGACGGGGAGGATTTCCCATTTATGATCATGTGGAGCCCACGGTGCATGGACTGCACGGATGCACCGGAACAAATCCCTATATATATATATATAATGTATGAGACTCATTCATGTGCAAATGGACTGTACTGTATTACAATGCAGTCCGCGGTAAAATGGGTCCCACACGTATTAGATTGCAATGAAACCTTGTACAATAATTTATCTATATAAAAATCATACTTTAGATGATTTAGATGTCAAAAATATTACTTTAAACTTAATATTGATATTAAAGTATTTTATTGTTTGTCGCAAGTTAGTGGCAAAACCCAAGAGGGGAGGAGTGAATTAGGTTCTTATAAAATTTTTTGGTAAATTAAAAACTTAACCCCTTGAAAGCTCAATCCCCTTGATTGAAACAAATAGAGAGCAATGAGATAATGAAAGCAATAAAGAAAAACAGTAGGCAAGATTTATAGTGGTTCGGGCAACCTTTCCCTACTCCACTCTTCCAAGCTCACACACCGTTGTGACTTAGGTTCTACTATGTATTCCACGAATACACTTAGAGTCTCCGCTCTCTTCTAGATTCTAGCTCTAGAGGGCATATACAATCAGAGCCTATGCTCTCTTCTAGATTCTAGCTCTAGGGGGCTTATACAATTGACACAAGTAGATGATGAGTAACACTCCAATCACAACTCTGCTTGCAACGTCTTGGTTTGTTTCATCAAACTCAAACCAAGCACCAAGAACAAAGAATAATGTGAAAATAAGAAAGATTTTCACTTTATTGAGTTGTGTCAGCAAGTTTCAGCTTGAGGAAGAATCTGTAGAAGTAACCGGTTGTGTATCGTTGAAGCTACTTGCAACTTTGAAGCTCGTTCTTCCTTTGAAATTGTATAAATCACTCAAGTTTAGAGAAAAGCAAATATGAGCTCTTACTTGCACTTCTTTTCTCTCTTTAGACTTTGTATTGTGTGTTTCCACGTTTGCTTGAGTGTCTATATATAGAGGAGGGAAGATTTTGAACATTATACAAGTGGTTGGCGCGCAATAAATGTTCCAACGTTCAAAAATTCGAACGTTACTTCCCCAAGTTGCAGGTGGAGTCGACTTCGTCTGCGACTTGGCTTCCAAGTTGCAAGTGGAGTCGACTTCGTGTGCGACTTCAGCTCTGCAGTTTCCAAGTCTGAGTTCTGGGTCGACTTGGTTTCAGACTTGACCTCAAGTCGATCTTGGAGTCGACTTGGGGTGCGACTTGACCAGTCCTCGTGCAGAATCAGTTTGATCCTTGTTTGATTTTCCTCTAGCTTGCTTAGTTTCTTTCCTTTAATTATTTTGATTCTGGATTTGCTTCTCATTTTGTAAATCTTGTGAGTCTTGAAGAGCTTGAAAACTTGTATAGTTGATTTGCCTTTGATTCATGCACCTTGCTTGCTTTTGATATTGGTCTTCATATCTTGAATTTTCTTCATCTTGAAATACGCTTGAAGCTTTGCCTTGGACTTAAGAAACTCAAAATGAGCTTGCAACTTTGATTTGGTCTTAAGAAAACTCAAGTTGATCTTGGGGTCGACTTCGTCTGCGACTTCACCCAAGTCGCAAACCGGAGTTGATTTCGACTGCGACTTCGGAATTTTCTGCCCCAAAATCAACTCTGGAAGGAATTGAGCATTTCAAGTTGATGCTGGAGTCGACTTGGTCTGCGACTTGGCTTCCAAGTCGCAAGTGGAATCGACTTGGCCTGCGACTTCAGCTGCTCTCATTCCAATTTCAAATTTGGTCGTGAGGTTTAATTTGAAGTCGAAGGTGGAGTCGACTTTGAGATCGACTTCACCCTAAGTCGAAGTCCAAGTCGACTTGGGAATTAACTTGGCTGTTACATTCCTTAAGACATTCAACATAATTATTAGTAATCACTTTATACTTAAATTTGACTTTGTTAATCATCAAAACTTATGCTTTGGTCAATTTTGTTTTGTTTTAAACATTGTTTCCAACATTTATTTCGTTGATTTTGCACTATTTTAAGATGGAGACCATACACAGTTAAAGTGATTTGAGAACAAACTGGAGATGAAAACGTGAATATCTATTCTGCAAAAGTCATGATCAAAAAATGCAGTGGGTAATGACGTTTCCACTTTTTTTATGCAATAGGTAAATGCGAAAAAAACGAAATATATACATAGAAATGAAATATCATGGCGTGATGAGAGAGACAGTTAATGCTTTAGTTATACAAAAAAGAAGAAAATTAAATGCAATAACTAAACGTGAAAACCCGTGATAAGCAAACATGCACAGGTTATTCACTACTTGTGGATGTGTAATTCGGGCTCGTGGAACTTGTATTTACTTTAGTCTTAACCCTAACTCTATTTATAAAATATTAATCATAATCCTAACTTTATTTTTAAAACCTAAATTCTAACTCTATTTTTGAAAATTAAGTTTGAGTTGAATTTCATGTTGGAATTCATATTGATGAATTTACATTCTATTTAAAAGTAATAAATTTAGAATTTCATATAAATGTATAATAATAAATGTCTTGTAAGTAAACATGATAATATATAGTCAAACTACATGCTTTTAAAAAAATACAACAATATACAAAATATTTCTAGAAGAAAATTTACATAAAAAACAAGACAAAGAAAAAATTAATTGACATAAAAATAAGTAATAAAAATTAAAGATAAATATAAATGAAAATAATATACTTTATTTATAATATAATTATAATATGTCTAATATATATCAAATATAAATATAAATATCATAAAATACACAATTACAAAGAAATATTTTTTTAGATATTATGTATATAATATATTTTATAATAAATATAAAATGAAAAATCGAGCTCAGGTTTTTTGGGTTTGGATTCACTTCAACCCTAACTATTTCGTATCTACGAATTGAATTCCTCAAGTTCAAGTTCTTTGGCTTGGGTAAAAGTAAATTCTAACACTATTACAAATTGAATTTGGCAAGCGAAGTTGAAGCTCAACACAGCCTAAGTTGCAAGACTAACTATTTGATGCTACTATGAGAAATTAACCCTAGGTAAATGGCGGTGAGAGCAATGGTGGAGCGACTGATGAGAAACAGAGCAGTTGAAGCAATGGGCAAGGTGGTTTTTTAGGGTTGGAGAAACTTCTCCCCTGTGATGGATGGCAGTGGGCTTGGAATACTGGAGCATTGATGGGAAGATGGATGGAAGTGTTCTATCCCAATGGGAAGAAAATTAAAACAAGGGAACTTTTAGGTATCACCAGCTGAAAATTTAAAATAAGATAATGGCTGTTGTGGTAAACAAGCTCGCTAGTGGAAACCAAGGGTTGATGCATGGATTTTTTGTAGTTGGGATGGCCTCTAATGGAAAGCAACCAATAAAGGGGTTTTGGGATGAAAAATGACGTATATGCAGGGAGTCTTTGGAAGGATGGAATTATATGCAGGAGTTTTTGGAAGGACGAAATCAGCTTCTGTTGAAGGAGTAGGCCTCTTTTATAGACTTTTGGGTTTAAAAATTTGTACATAATGGGCTTTAATAATAGGGGAATGATCCTGTTAACCCGGGCGAAGTAAATGCCTCGCTTAGTCCGCCTCGAAAATCCTATTTAAAATAATTTTTTTATTTTTTCTTCGAACACTTATTTATCTAAGTGTATTTAATATATAAATCAAGTTTTAATATTTTTGGATATGTGTATATATTTTTTTAATATTTTTGAAAATAAGAGTATTTTAAATGCATATATACACGTAGATGTTTAAAAATCTCAAAAAAATAGATAAACTTATTCAAAAATGGTAAAAATTAGTCTATATGTTAAATACACTTAGATAAACAAGCGCACGAAGAAAAATTAAAAAGAAATTGTTGTAAATAGCTTTTTTAAGGTGGGCTAAGCGAAACATGTACTTAGCCCGGGCAAACAAGATCACTACTCTTAATAATATTGTGCATAAGTCCACCTTATCTATTGTGTAATATAACAACTCAAGGGGGTCATTCTTAACAATTTTATGGGCAGTTTTGGAAAACCACAATGGGGCTTGTGGCATTGCTTGGCCAGTAAGTTAACTATTCCTCATTTGTTGATTTTTCTGTTGGAAATAATGTTTAAAACAAAACAAAATTGACCAAAGCATGAGTTTTGATGATTAACAAGGACTAATTTGAGTATATCAAGTATACTAATGAGTTTGCTAAATGATTTAAGGAACTGAAATAAGCCAAGTCGATACCCAAGTCGACTTGGACT
>JAXCLR010000092.1:41695021-41719990 GCA_035584095.1 Annona squamosa
TTTTGTTGTGGAGTCCTTGGTGCAGAAAATGTGTGATGAATTCCTTTTTCATTGCATAATTCTATGAATCGTTTATTCTCAAATTCACCACCATGATTACTTCTTATAGTCATAATAGTACTTTGTTTTTCATTTTGCACCAAATTTACAAAAGTTGCAAACATAGAGAAGACTTCATCTTTGCTAGCTAAGAGAATTATCCATGTGAATCTTGAAAAATCATCAATTATTACAAACATATATTTCTTTCCACCAATGGTTAAAATGTCGGATGACCCATATAGATCTATGTGTAGCAATTCAAGTAGCCTAGTGGTGGAAATTTCTTTCTTAGTAGAGAAAGGCATTTTAGGTTGTTTTGATAATTGACATGCTTTGAAAATTTTATCTTTGTCATATTTCAATTTTGGCAAACCTTCTACCAAACTCTTCTTCCATAAGGTCTTTATATTTGCAATGTTTATATGTCCAAGCCTTTTATGCCAAATCATGGATCATTATCAATGACCATTAGACATTGACCATCTAGTTCATCAAGTGAAACCAAATATACATTTCCATATCTTTTTTCGCTAAACATGATATGTTCTCCATCAAATACATTACATATAGATGATTCAAACACAACCTTGTATTCTTTGTCATATAATTGGCTAATGCTCATTAGATTGTGCTTGAGTCCTTCAACAAATAAAACATCTTTCATACATGCATTTGAAATACTATAAATGTTTTCTTTACCTTTAATTTTACCTTTCTCATTATTACCAAAGGCAACAATTCCATCGTTTCAAGGCTTAAGTTTATGAAATAGACTTCTTTCTCCGGTCATATGCCTTGAACAACCGCTATCCATGAACCAAACATTGCTTGCTTTGCCTTGAAACATATCTGAAAAATGAACAAGTAAATCTTATCTCTTTGGTACCCATTTTATGGGTTCATTTGGGTTAATAATATGATTCATTCTTTATTGTTCTAACTTAGAAATCCCAAATCTTATGTTTCTTGGAACTCAAACTAGTTTTGTACCATGATCATACAGTTTCTCAAAATTACATTTATAGATTTTATGACCCATCTTATTACAAAAATTGCAAGCCATTGGTAATCTAGGAGTAGGCCTCCAAATATGTAATGGTTCAAAAGTCGGCCTTCTAGTCCACATAACATTTTTTCTTGTTGGCTTGTAGATAGGTGCAGTTTTTGTTTGATTTTTCCCAAGTATTGGCACATTCTATTTGCCACTTTCTCTTTGCTCAAACGTGGAGTATCCAAGACCTCTTTTATTTGTTTGAGCGGTCATGTTTAGAAACATCTTTACATTTGCACCTGGATTACAGAACTTTGCTAATGATTCATTTAAAGATTCGTTCTCCTTTTTAGTTTCTCTACTTCTTTTAACAGCAATTCATTTTCATCTTTCAGTTTTGATGTTCTTTCAGTTAGTTTTCCATTTACGATAATGACGGAGTTACATTGTTGTCTCTTTAAAGACAACTTATTTCCTAGCTTTTTGATTTCCTCATATAATGAATCATATGCAAGTTGTAGTTCTTCTAATTCAGCATATTTGAGGCATTCATGAAAAGAAGAATCACTAGATTGAGAATGGCAAAGTTTGGAAGTTACCTCTTCATTACTTGTACTCTTTGTTGAGATGGTTTGTTCTTCTAAAACTTTCGTGTGTTCAAACACAACAAATTTTCTTCTTGCTCAATCTACATCATGCAGTATATTCTAGCACAGTTTGCTACTTCAAAATCGTCGGTTGAGGAGCTACTCGTTGATGAGGTTTCTTCATTCACGTACATTACTCTTCCTTTTGACTTTTGAAATTTTCTGCTTTCATATCCTTCCTTCCTTTCTTGATAATTCTTTGGTTTCTCTTCCGGTGTAGGACATTGAGCTTGCATATGTCTCGTACCGCCACATCTATAACATTTTGTAGCCTCCTTCTTCTCATTTTTGGTCTTGGAGATCCTTGAAGTCCCTTTCTCTCCTTACGAACTTTCAAAATTTTTGGGTCAACAAAGCAATGTCTTCATCATCGTTATGAGATGAGGACGTTGATTCATCCGTGTTATGTGCTGCTTTTAGTGCAATTTCTTTCTTCCCTTTGTGATTATCTTCATTTATTTTCTTGATTAGCTTATGTGACGTTAATGAGTTTATAAGATCTTCTAGCTTCAATGTATTTAGGTCTTTAGCTTCTTCTATTGCAATAATCTTTGAAGTCCATGAATCGGGTAGCGCTCTTAGTATCTTTATAACCTATTCAGATTCAGATATAGCCTTTCCAAGACCTTTCAAAGCGTTAGTAATTTTAGAAAATCTAGCAAACATCTCAAAAATATTTTTTATTTCTAGCATTTTGAAGATTTCCAATTCTCTTATCAAAATATTTCTCTTTTTCCCTTGGACTTGAGAAGTTCCTTCATAAATAGATGTTAAAGTATCCCATATTTCTTTCGGGTTAGACAAGAGGATACTCTATCATATTCAGAAGCCATAAGAGCACAAAACAGTGAGTTTATAGCTTTAGCATTGCTCTTAACAGTTCTTACTTCCTCTTTAGTCCATTTGGAAGCTCTTTCATCTTTAGGCAAGGTTACACCGCCTTGGGTTACAATTCAAGGGTCCATATCTGTAGCCATAATGAGTTGCTTCATATGAAGCTTCCAATAGCCGAAATTGTTCCCATCAAATAATGGTGGCCTAGTAAATGATTGGCCCTCAGCAAATGCGGGAACGGAAGTCGATTGGGATGTCATATCAATAGATCTCTTTGGTTTAACTCAAAGACTTACTCTAATACCATTTATTGGTCCTAAGTTAATGACAATTACCCAAGAGGGGATGGGTGAATTGGGTATTTAAAAATTTACAACTTTAAACAAAAACTTTACCCCGGATTAATCTAGTCCTCTTTATGAATAAACGAAATGGAAAGCAATATAATGTAGAGAGCAGAAATATAAATCAACACACAAGATTTTATAGTGATTTGGGCAACTTCCCTACTCCACTCTTCCAAGCTCACACCCCTTGTGACTTGGGTTCCACTATGTATTTTGCAAATACAACTAGAGTCACTACTCTCTTCCAGATTCTAGCTCTAGGGGACATTAACAAATCATAGCACAAGTAAGTGATGAATTTCACTCCAATCACACACTGCTTTGCTTGCACTTGATCGTAGTTACCCTAACTAAATCAAGTTTAATATAGCAACAAAAACAAGAGAAAGATTCTAAACGTTACTGTTGTGTAGATACAATTTTGGCACAGAGAAGAACTTGTAATGTTGGCTTTGAAGAATCAGCAGTCGAGCTCTTGCAGTTTGAAGCAAAGTTCTTCTTCTAAGGATTGGCTGGATCACTTGAAGCTCTTTAGAGATAGGAGTTATGAATAGTTAATGAATTTCAGCTACCCTCCTCGTTCATATTGAATGTCTTTTATAATTATGGAGAGAATCCGAACGTTTGAAGATAGGTGGCGCGCATTTAATGCACCAATGTTCGGATATTTTTCGACCGTTGCGACCCAAGTCGCAAGCGGAGTCGACTTCGGGTGCGACTTCTCCCAAGTCGCAAATGCATTCGACTTCGGGTGCGACTTCGCCTGTCCACAACAACTTCAAGTTCCTAACGGGTCAACTTGGTCCTCGACTTGACTCAAGTCGCAGGTGGAGTCGACTTCGGGTGCAACTTCACCTCGGCAGGCTGCTTGTCGAACTTGAAATCTTCAAAGATGCTCTCCTTGCTTTAATTTCTTTATGTTTGTTTTCCTTCTGCATTTTTCATCTTTTGAACTTCAATATATTTATTTTTGCTTACAGTGCTTTATCTTCATATCTTGAAATCTAATGATTGTCAAATGTATGTTCTTTAATCCAACATAATGGATCCATGCAACCCTTCTTTCTTTGATCTTCATTTGATCTTCATGTGTTCCAACTTGAACATCTAATTCGACTTGATCTTCAACTTTACTCAAGTCTGCATTGAAATCGATCTAATGCAGATTTGTCTTCTAAAATATCTACTCTGTCCGATTGAAGTCGATGTCGGAATCGACTTAGTCTGCGACTTCGCCCAAGTCGCATGCTGAGTCAACTTGGGATGCGACTTCGGCAACCCCTGTTCTTGGTTTCAACTTTGGACGGAAAAACGACGCCTCCAAGTCGCTACCGTGGTCGACTTGGTCTACGACTTAACCTCAAGTCGCAAGTGGAGTCGACTTGGGGTGCGACTTCGGCACTTTGTAGTCTTGACTTCAACTCTGTAAGGAAATGTCATTTCGAAGTCGATGCTGGAGTCGACTTGGTCTGAGACTTCGCCCAAGTCGCATGCGGAGTCGACTTCGTTTGCGACTTCAGCAGCTTTGCTCCTCATTTTCAACTCTGGAAGGAAATGATGCCTCGAAGTTGATGCCTAAGTCGACTTGAAAATCGACTTAACCTGCCATGCTTCATTTTCTTCAAATGTATAGCCTTTAATCATTTTCACGAACATGTTAGTAATCCAAACTTACTCAAATTGATTTGTTAATTATCAAAACATAGACTTAGCTTATTTTCCACATATTTCCAACACCCTTGATATTCCTTTCGATTGTACTCTTTATAATCATAAGAGACAATCTGTTGGAACGCTCCCATTTATCAAATTGAAACTTCTGACTATCAGTACTTTCAAGCATCAAGTCACTAGGTTTTGCAACACAAAGGGCTAAATCTAGATCCAAACATACTAAGGTGATAACTAATTGCTCATGCCAATCAGAATAATTTGATCAATTCAATATCAGGATATTAGACAGATGAGATTGATGAACAGGAGTCATAGCTGTAAAAAAATGATTAAGCTCACGTCACCAGTTATGATTCAGATAAACTGTTATGTAACAATTCTATTAACAATAATTAATCATAGCTAAAAAATTTTTAAAAAAATTAATCACACAAGCAATAATGCATGATTATATTCAATAATGCTAAGATAAACAATAATATTCAATAATTAATTATGAATACACAAAGTCAAGAAATCCCCACCTTCAGGTAGAAAATTTTCCGCGTTTATGCAGTTCTAGTTAATTATTGATCAAATATTAAATTATAGCTACCTTCAAGTAGAACTATAATATAATATTTTTTAATATTTCTATGATGAGAGAAAAAAATCTTATTATTCTCTCTTTATTTAATAAATTTGATTAACTAAACATCTTAGACCTTTCAAAGCAACAAAAGACATAAAGATGAACAATACTTATTAAACATAAATTGCATAATAAACAGTAATATTTTCTTTCTAATATTTAATAATTTTGAAAATGTATTTTAAACCCGTTGGGACAACTAAAATACACAATCAAAATTATTTAATATAAATTATAGAGTATAATATATATATGAATAATTCAATAATAATGATTATTAAATTCATTATGTGCAATTAAATTCCATATTATTTCTTTTAGTCAGCCAAGTAAGTGAGGTGAGGCGTGGGAGGCTCCCCTTGTATAGCAAAATAACCACGTGATCCTCTTCAATACCTCTTGTCTAGACACCAACCTCCAATCATACCATAGAATATAATCTCACTATAAAATTTAATAATCATAACTTATATAATTATTCGTATACATTGAATGCTTAAAATTAAATAGAAAATTTTAATCATAAATAAATTGCTAATTAGACATTTTAAAACTAATCACATGAATTAATTTCACATATAATTCAAAAAATTTGAATGTATTTGCATAAATATCCAAAAGGTTAGATTTATTGACCTATTTAGCTTAATTAGACCCTTCCATTAGATTCAGAATGTCCAAAAATATAGAAAACCATTATTAGATCGTTCAATTTAGATAAGAGGATCAAGAATTATGTTAATTTATGTATGGACAATTCATAATGAGTCACGTGCCCTTTCTTTCATAATGGGTTTTAGGCTTGGATAGTTATGAGCTAAAATGGTTTGCCCACATGGGCCTGTAAAGTTGAGCCTGAGAAGTTGGCTCGCCCAGGTGCAATAGACTGAATTGGGCTTCCTGGATATGGGCCAACCTCATGGGCTTATTAGGCAAGCTCGAAAATGCCCAAGCCTTGTTTAAAAGGAAAGAACCACTTTGTAAAATAAAAATTGTTAAGGGGTCAAGGAAAGAACTATTTTAATATTTGTATACATCGAACAGGGAAAAAAATTAAATAAATCCATAGCATTAATTCCATATTTGGCCATGAATTCTTGATTTAAAAAAATCAACATACATGGATTTATATATATACAGTCCAACAATAGGCATGATTTTAGATATATCGATTACATATATCTAAAATCACTAATTTTTATTATTGTATAAAAAGAATTAATAACATATCAAAGGCATCAATGAAGTAATTCCAAATTTATTCATATACGGAAAAGTAATTAATGGAAATTATGGGTTTGAATCCATATAAGAAAATCGACATTAAAAAAATATGTTCACAACAGAATCCATCCGTTCGGCATTTCATCATGAAAAAAGAGGAAAGAGACAAGATATGGAATATATTGAACTGTAAACAAATAATCTACAGCATAACATTCAACGAAAAAAATATGCAGAATACCAATGGAAGCAAATTCTGTATAATACCAAAAATTTGCTTATGCCCGAACCAAAATTCTATATATATTCTGATATCATACGTTTTGGTATTACATGCTTGAAAATGAAACGAATTCATGCATCACCGGCAAAATAGTCAATGCTTGCACATGAAAAAAAAATTCACGGTAATGAGGAATTGCTATGCATGATTCTGACTATAATATTAGCATTCGATGAAAAATTCTGGTTAAAAACAATTTCTGGGCTGCATGAAAAGATACGTCATGGTCTGAACGTATTAATTCTGATGGGACCAAATATGCATGTATACATGGAAAAGAAAAATATGCACGTGGAAAAGAATGCATGTATACATCAACGTTTCATGAGCATGCCGTCAATTGCATATAACTTATCAAAATAATATTATATGATAAATCCATGTATGCATATCCTGAATCCATCGTAAAACTAAATTATGTTATAATGCATTCATACATATTTCAGATTCGTGCATCCAAAAAAAAATCACATGAATATTCTAATACAATGATAAATATTTCAAGCATCATTAAATATATATATTATGGGTTGAATCTATTATACCCAAAATCAAAATGTGTGCTCTAATACTACATGTTGGAAATCATGTGATGTGGAAGCGTACCTGAATCCATGTGTGTGTAGATTTCACCTATAGACCGAGTAGAGTATAAGGTTTTCTTCCTCAACACTTCTCCCTATAATACTAGAATAGATGAGAACTACTTGTGATGTGTGTGTGTGAGAGGGACCCAGACTCCTCTGTACATAAAGCTCTTCTCATCATGACTTTTAGTAGAAGTATAGTTCCACCTGGACTCGGATTGCATACGTATCTCAGATACGTTGGGCTATCTTTAAACCCAAAGACTTTTTATTTAATTAGGACACCTTTATAGGAGTTTAATTCTAATAAATCCATATTAGATTCATGAAATTTAGTATTGCTTAAGCACGCTTTTGAAATGGGTTTCAAGCAAATTTAAATCAAAGTCATGAATCCAAGTCTGGACAGTTATGGAATCCACCATTAGTGGGATTTCATTCATGCATGTTACAGATTTAGTGAGTTTATGATTCTACCATGTAGTGAGATGCATCGAAGTTGTTTGAAAGAAGATCAAAGTTGGATTCAGGTTACTACACAAGGGCCGAAGGCCGACAGCCTTTATGGAGAAGAGACAGGCATGTATTTCGGGGTTCTATAAATTTTGATCATGCATGATTATGATTCCTTTATAATTTTCAATTTTTGCATGATACTAGACAAATATGATCTAAGAATAACCAATCTTAAGTTGGGTTTGAGTTCCAGCCTATAGATTCGTGGTTGACAACCATGCACGGGGCAGAAGATGGCTTATAAATTAGGGCTTCTGCTGTTTTCAATTTTTTGTGTTAGTTCATGTTAGACATAATGAAAAATCTATTGTTTTTTTATAATGTCATATATGATGAAGAGGGTAAATAAATTCGACTCATGCCTTGATGGTGGGAACAAATATGAACATGGGTATATACATTAATATAAGCCTTGGATGCCACTAAAATCATGAAATTTTTGTAGTTCATAAAATTTTCAAAGTATTCTAATTGAATTGCGAACGTATGATGGAAAATTTGCTTGTTTTTAAGCTCTAACCTATAGAAACACAGGACGTGATTGCCTGCTCCCGGTAGCGTATACCCATTTTTTATTTTTTTCAAAAATTTCTTAAATTTTTGAAAATCAGTGGCATTTTAGTGATTTTAAATTACTTAAAATGTCATTGATTTTCAAAATAAAAAAAAAATCTAAAATACTCCAAAAATGGTAAAAACTTAGACACATGTTAAATACACTTAAATTAACAGTTTTATAAAAAAAATTTTAAATAAAAAACTGGGTATACGCTCCCGGGAGTAGGGAACACTGCCTGCTCCCGAGAGCATGAGATCTTTGTTACACCCGGGAGCAGGCAGCGCTCCCTACCCCCGGGTGCATGTACTTATTTTTATTATTTTTTAAATTTTTTTTATAAAACTGTTAATCTATGTGTAAAATTACCTAAAATGCCACTGATTTTCAAAAAAAATTATATCTAAAATACTCAAAAATGGTAAAAATTTATACACATGTTAAATACACCTAGATTAAGAATATTATAAAAATAATTTTAAAAAATAAAAAAATAAGTATATGCACTCGGGAGCAAGGAGCGATGCCTACTCCCGGGTGCAACAAATCAGGCTCCTAGAAACGCAGGTTACAAGAGGATTCATGGATTTTATATTTCATGTCTTGATTTTTAAATACAATTTTAGCTTGAATATTATTTATCCACTCTTGATGAGAATGGAAATAAATAATTTCAGCTTGTAACTCATGAAACCATATTCCCAATTGGACTTAAGTTTTTCAAGTCTTCGTCACAATGCATGAAGAGAAATCTTGTATTCGAAATTTTTTTCATGGTTCATGCTTGTTGAATTATGTTAATGAGAATTTCTATTTGAAATGAGTTTTAATACATGAAACTAAAGCCTACAACTATATGAAAGTGATTCCTCAAGTTTACATTGGAATATTTGCTTTGATCAAGCATGCTAACAATTTAAAGTGAAATCTTGCAAAAAAAAAATTTCAGATTTAGCCCCTACATGAAAATATAAGTCTAAGCATCGATGAGGAGTAGAAAATGATGGGATTACATGCATGATAATTTTGAAAAATGGATTTAGGGTTCTAGAGCATTAAGAAGTCAAATGTATGAAAATAGGAACATTTGTAAGAGGATTCATGCTCAACAAGTTAGATAGAACTTTTATAAAAATTATGTCATTTATGGTATAACAGGTATATAAATTTTACTATTGTTAAGCCTACTGTGAATGACGTTTGCTTGACTCCATTTTCATAAGTTAAATAGACAATTTAGCATCATGTTATTTATTTGATTCATGGTTTAGAAAAATGAGACATTAAATTATATTGAATAAATGCATCATTATTAATAATTACATATGATTCTAATTAGAATTCCTCAATTTTATAAATTGAAGAAAAAGGAAAGATAAAAATGGAAAATAGATGCAAAAATAGGACTCAACAGCTATGTATAGTTCTAAAATAATGTTTCCACATTTACTTAATGAAGATATTTAGGATTTCACTACATGTCTTATGCAAATGAAAGAAAATGGAGATCCAAGATCAAGTTATAAATATGAATACATGTGATCGGATGGATACCAGTATTAGTGTATAGAAAGTTGATAAATTAAAGCATGGATAATAGCCTGTACTTTTGATTTTTCTCTTTTAGCTAAACCACACTTAGAGTGGTGATCAATCTAGATGCTATGTCATATTAGATACAAATATTGTAAATGCTAATTTGAGATTTACCACACCCATAAAGTGATTAGTTAACCTTGTCTTGACTTATTACATACAAGTTGTAGAATTAGAAGTTCCAGAAATGATATGATTTTGAGTTGAACAAGTGATAATTTTTATTAATATTACAAATTTTGTTTTTCAAAATTTGGCTTTTTCAAGTGGGATAATGGAAGAGATATTTGAATTAAATCATTGATTTATTGTTCAGGAACTTCAAGCTAACAAACATGTCTAAAAGCTAAAGAATTGATTTCCTACAAGCAACCTCAGGATGATGGCTCCAAAGTAACAACTAACCTGTATGGGAAAGATTGAACTCCATGCATAGGAGTCTTTTAAAGAGATTAAAATTTTATGCATGCATAAATGATTATGGAGATTGAAAAAAGTTGCACTCAAGCATAAAAAGTTGTAGTTCCCTACTTGGATCAATGAATAAGAGGGGCATGCAGATTAGCCATGATAGAAATACTAGGTGAGCATATGCAGTGATTTCATCTGTGCTTAAAATATATTCTGTTTCTTCATGATAGGAAAATGAATGGAAAAATCAGAGAAAGAGTAAAGTAAATAGGTAAGCAAGCCCTACAAGTCTCTCTTCAAAAGCTTTGATAAGCTCCATGAGGTAAACAATATTTAATGAGTTTTACTTGCATAAATTGTACTTTGGCAAGTATTTGAATTAGTGTTTGTCAATTGTTTTTCTTAAATACCTCCACTGGTTTGATTTTGAAATTCTTTACTTTAAATGTACTTGCCAAATAGCAATGATTATGTACACTTGTTTTCAAGCTTATAATGAATATTTTTATAATGATGATTTCTAGATGGCTTTCATGTATTTGAAATTATTATTGTCATAACATGAATAATGAAGGCATCTCATGTCATGACATGAGAAAATAGAAAGATGTATTCATGCAAATGGCAAGAATTCCTGTAGGTTTCTATCAAGGTTGTTAAATAGGACTGATGTCCTTCCTTGATGCTACCGAGTTGTTGAGAATTAAAAGATTCACGGTGTCATTTTATAGATCAGTATAGCAATGATTACTTGATAAGTGTCATTCACCACCTAAATTACAATTCATATAAGCATTGCAAGCATGAATATTCACGATAAGATTATATAGATACAAGCATATTTGATTGTTTACATTGTTTATAAATGCTTGCTTACTGAGTATTATACACTCATTGCTTCTTAAAACCGTCAATGATTACAAATGTGTTGAACTAGAATGAAGATTCTTCACTACTAATAGAGTAGTGAAGGCACATTCTATAACTCAGCTAGACTTCGTGATTGGCCTGTAGCTAAAATAATTTCTTTTAAAGAATATTATATATTTGGATTGGTACAAGAATGTTTGTAATAAATTTGAGAGCTTATAATTCTTAGAATAAACTAAGATATCGGTAAAAAGAACTTGAAAGGAATTTATATGATTTTCTTGTGTCTAATATATTTTAATAATATTTATCAAGTTCTGAAAGGAAGCTATTTCCTAAAAGTAGCTGATTCTTCTTCCCAAACCTTCTAAATATAGGCGGTATGCTACTAGATTTTTACGAGAAATGAGTGGAACCAAATTTAAAAAAATAGACCAATTCTTAGACTGAATGAAAATGCTTTCAATTATATAACGATAAAACTTTATTTTATCCACAAGTTTCACTGCTTAAAAGATTCGTGGAATAAGGTTTGATTTTGATGCCCTCTTGGATTTGGGGCATTACACTTGATCACATTAAATTTTAGTGGTCTATTTGTATCTAATTTAACTTCCAATATTCTTCAAATATTTTATGAAAATATTTCACATTGATTAACTCAATAATCATATATTTTAACTAATCATATTAACTTGGATATTTATTATTTTAGTTTGAATTTTTATTTTGATTATTCCTCAATCTACCCATATTTGCAGAAATCAGAGAACTGAGTCCTTTTAATTTTTGTTTATAACCAAGTCAAGGAGTTTAAGTATAAAATTTCTATCATACATCAGTAACTATATAAATTAACACAAATTAAATAATTCCATCACAAAATATTAAGTATTTTTATTTATTTATGTATTTTTATTTTGCCGAATAGAGTTAAGAGTTTAAGAATCACTCAAATCATGTTAATTATTACCTATATTTATATCATCCAAAAAATTATTTTTATTTCTACTAAATGATATTCAGAATATATTATATATCATATAAAATTTTCAACATCAATTTCCTTGTATAAAAATTATGCAAAATCAATTAATGCAACTGGTTCTGATAGTTATTCTATCCTGTTCAGGCTAATGTTCAAGGATTTTTAATTTACAATTTGCAAAATGCTTCAAGATGAAATGGTCATTCCTAAATGATAGTATCATGAGTAACTATAAAAATTTTCATACCAAAAATCATTCGTTTACTATTTCATATGTATTTTTCCTTTCACTTTTAGATTTACTACATTGGTAGTGTAAATTAAATTATCAATAGTTATAATTGTTAGTCCAAATCATTAATCACAGATATAATCATAGATTTAACACATATATCATATCTCATCACTTATTTATTCCTACTCCAATGGTTTAGATCCTTAAAATATAGTTTTAATCAAAACTTTAACGGTCTAGATTAACTTATCACCATTTCTACCAATATAGGTATAATTGAGACAGAATTGTAAATGCTCAAAATCTAATCATCTGTCAAGGTATCCACACATGATCTCACATCATTTATTTATGTAAAACTAAACACTACATACATCTAATAATTTAGATCATCCAGATCAAACAATTAATCATAGATTGGATTTATTTAATCTGATTTTCACTTGTTAGCAAACTACTATTGTTACATTCCATGAAATGGCCTAGATCTGTCTTCGGCAATCAATATTAAACAAAAATAAACTTGTCAATAACCTTTTTAAAGGAATTCTATGGTTGAGATTGGGCTCGATCTCTTGATTAGAGCTCTCGCTTCTCCTCATTCTCTCTTTCTAGCTTTCTGTGCAAGTATGTTGGAGTTTTCTCCTTATTTTGACGTGAATCTAATGGGTTTTAAAATATATTTTTATTTTTAATATACTATATATTTTTATTTACTTTTGTTGCTAATATGCCACTTATCAACTATCTAGAAGCTAATGTCTTCATATCATTATTCTAAAAGTTAATATGTTGACTCTTGTTTATAAGTTGCCACCTTGCCATCTTTATACTTAAATTAAAATAACAATTTATGTATTGATTTCAAAAAAATTAAAAATAATTAATCCCTATTAGTTAAATGAAATAATAAAAGTAAATAAAACAAATAAAATCTTTAGCTCAGGAGAGTGCAACCTCGGATGCACATATTTAAAGACATTAGTCTAGCCATCACGTCACCAACTATGATGTGAAAGTCTTTGGAACTAAATATTATATATTTTGGAATTTCATTTTCCATTTACAACCCTTATTTTCCAAAATTATAATTTTGCATCGGATTTATTGTAAAATGTTAAAATATACATATTTTCTTCCAAAATTTTCCAAATTAATAATGATGACATATTATTCTACATATTAATATCATAAATTAAAATATTAAACATGGGTTTATAATCTTATATAGAAATTTAAAATTATTTTTGATAAGATTGTATGAAATGTAGTGTAGAACATTAATGGCATACACACGTCGAGGATCTCAAAAATAAATACTTTAAATGTAGACAAATTGTCTAAGAACTTCACGATGATTCTTTTTTCTTTTATTTTTAGAAAAGCACTATTTTCTTTTCCAAAGCATAAAAGCTTGAAAATGAGGTTTTTTCTTAATTATAGATTATTATTATTGTTGTTGTTATTATTATTATTATTTTGAATCTTTATTTTAATCATTAAACTAAAGTACTTTCACAACTATGAATCTTTCATTTTTATTAAAACATATTTAAATGGTTTAAAATCATGGCTGAAGTACGTATAATTTATCACCTAGTAAATGATTGGATCCAATGTTCTATTTGCCTTATGAGACTTAGATCAACTATTACAAACTATTGAATGCAATGGCACATATCTTTTTACATAAGACAACTTTTGGTAGATGTAGGAATGATTTAATTAAAAATAATAGCAATAATCTCAACTAAAACTAATATATCTTTTTTATCAATATGTATGTAATGTATTTTTTTTGTTTTATAAGAAAAGTATCTAAGTTATATTACTTCTACTATGCCAATTAAGAAATAAAAATTTTTATATTATGTATCAAAAGGAAAGAAAATTTACTTATAATATTAAATTCATTGTGTGTTTAAAGTCAACTACTTGCAAGGTAATTTTTAAATAAATTTAATTAGTAGATTAAATCCATTTAAAATATTTTGTTCACTTACTTTTAAGAGTTACAGTGCTATTAAGATAAATATATATAGTTTTTAATTTTAAGTTTACAATGGCAAAGTGTAAGTGTATGAATATTTTTGAAGAACCAAAATATCAATAATAGGTGACAACCTCAAATACGTGAAATTGAAGACTTATTAGACGATCAACATGAAATTTTATCTCAATGAAATACTCAATTGACTTATAAGTTTTTCACCAATGATATTCATAATTTTCTATATTCTAAAAAATTATTATAATTAAAGTGGGATTATAAAGTTGATTAGACTTTTTTAAGCTGATACTAGAACAAGCAAAAAAAAATTAGAGGTCCAACACACATTGGAATTTACAGAAAGGTACGAAAATTGATGTTAAACTTAATGAATTTCACCAACTTCTGAAGGTTACTAGATTTCTTGGCGATCTAGCAAGAAATGTAGAATTTGCACCAATGAATTTTGTTTCATAGAAGAAGTTACCAAAGAAGCATAAAGATATGCAATGGAATATTATGCAAGTAAAAATTATTGTTAAATTATTTAATTTAAGTTACACAATAATTATCACTATTGATCCATATATGCGAAAATACGTTACTTAAATATATAACATGCTTTTTATTTTCTTAGAGATTTTATACTTCTTGGATGCAAGAAAGTTTTAAATTGATACCATGGAGTGATCATATCAAGACATGGGTGATAAAAGATATTAACAATAAATGGAGAAATTGGAAGAGTTCTTTGAAAGCTGGATATGATGTAGAACATGTACCTAAATGAGTGGGGAGAAATCAATGGGTTGATTTAGCTAATGTATAAATTTATTCTTTTTATTTCATGATAACTTTTACAAAAATTAACTTCAAAATATTTATTATTTTAATTTTCATTTGATATTGATTATTGGTGAGATAAATAAAAAATTGAGTAAAACACAAAGAGCCTCTCACCATAAGAACAGACACTTGCAAGAATGATCCATAAAAAGATATTTCAAATATTTATTGATTTATAATAACATTGATTCGAATGTTCTAATATTATGAATATGTTATGTTTTATTCTTAAACAAAAGAAAACAATGATATGCAACCATCTCGTGCTCAAATTTATATATATATACACACACACACATAAAGATGAAAGAATTGTAAATGATGAAACTACAAACATTGTTGTGAGTATTTGTTTGTTCAATATTTTATTTTATGCATTATTTTTAATTATTGTAATTTACATTCTAATATTTCATCTTCTAAATTATAAATTGTGTAATTAAATTTTGTACTTATACATAATTGCAAGAATTGTTGAAAATAGAAGATTAATCATTAGAAAATATACAATAATATTCTAATTGAAAAGGAGATTCTTATTCTAAAGTAAAGGGGCCAGAAAAAGCAGTATGCATTTAGTGTTTTGGAAAGGGGCCTACGAATTATAGAAATTTAGAAAAAATTTCTCAAATAGAAAACATTTCAATCGAATAACCAAGAAACTCATCAATTGAAAAAATAAGTGATGGCTCTACAAGAAGTACTTGTGATATTGTATCACATATCAAAAATTAAAGTCTGATGATCCTAACATGTAAGTATTATATGCATATCCACTATTTGATGATAATAACTAGGTGTCTTGATTTTGGATTATTATTAATTTTCTTTTGTATTAGAACCATTCAAAAAGATATTGAAAAATATCATTATGGTAAAATTTTATTGAGATACTTTTTTTTATGTTTTAGGTTCTTAATTTTTAAATTCTCCAAATAAACAATCTTGTAGCTCCAATTTGGGTCATAAATCTTTCTCTAATTAAGAAGGTAACTTTGAATTAAATTTTTATTTAACAAGTATTTTTATACTTCAATTGTAAGATACTTATGTTATTTAATTTTTAATGTTTGCAGGATAACGAATTGTTGTGATTGGAAAATAGTAGATTTATTTGATCATTAGATGCAAAATTAATTTTATGTATATTCATGTATGTTTTTAAATATTGTCAATTTTACTCTTGAGTAATTGACAATTGAAGGATTGAAGAATTGATACTTTTATCTTAAATTTTGATTATTAATAAATGTTGTCTTTTTATTAGTTTTCATGTGAAATTACTTATACAATGATTGGAAATTATTATATTACTAAAACTTCTATTGACTTATAAGAATTAAAATGCAAAGAAAAACCATTGCTTAATATAAATATTACAAATAAATTTTATTGTACTATTTTTATAAATGCAATTTTTTATTATATATTAATAATTTACTATAAAAATATTATTATACATCTAAATTACTATCGCAATAGCTCAAAATAAGTTTAGATAAAATTTAATTATAATATATTACATATTTATAAATTATTTGATTTACTAATTTTAAAAATTTTATTATAGCATTAATAACAAAAAGTGTCATTATCTCATTGTTGCTAAAATCATAATGATATTTTCATTATTGCTTCATTAACACTATAACTATTGTGATAATAAAAACTTTCAATAAATAAGTATCATTATAAGGCAGTAAGATTTAGTGACCAATATAAAATGTTGGTATAAATACGAAAAATATCACTAAATATTAGTATAATATTGGATTTTAACATCATACTAACAGATCAACACTGTTGCATATAGATCGTGATGATATAAAACTATAGCTAATAATTATTACTATAAATATATCTATATGCATGGTTTTAGAAACAATCTAGACAACCCTGCAGCTATGATAAAAATATGAGACTATTACTGACCCTTTAAAAAACTATATCCAAAAATCTCAAAAAAATATATTTACATATCCAAAAATAGTAAAACTAAGTTTATATGTTAATATACTTAGATAAACAAATATATGAAGAAAAACACAAAAAAAATTTAAATAAGTCATTTTCTTAGCTCGGGCTAGCATATTCACTTCTCATATGGGTATTGACTAAAATTAGGAAAAATGAATATTCACTGAAATTTAACAGATTAACTATGCTTGAATTTTCACGTATTGTTCTCTTAAAATCCACCGCTTTTAAAAAGGTAAATTTTTAGATGATGTATTTAACCTGTAATGAAGTAGAGTAAGTGTACCTATAGTACATGTGTGCACTTGTAAATTTTAGCGAGGATAAAATAAATTCTTGCCTTTCAAATTCCGAATAGTAAATTTCTGCATAATTTATTTGACCTTTAATGCCTAAAAGATAATGTGCCAGTAGTGCTTGTTTGCATTTGTAAATTTTATTAGGCGATCAAAAATATGATCCCCTTCAATGGGATAAATTTCCATCTGATATACTTAACCTATAATGTAGTCGAGTTGGCGTAATTGTAACGTGTGTATCATTTGTAAGAGAGGTACATCGATCACACACTAAATAATTTTAAACATGTTGAACTTGTGAAGCATTAATGTAGGCGAACCTGCAATGTGTGTGCATTTGTGGTGGATGTATAACTATCATATTTCAATCATCACTTGAGATAGAAACATAGCAAAAAAATTACAAATCTACACCGCAATTGGTTCTAATAATCAAATTTCAATTTCTACCAATGCCTAACACTTCTTAGCTTTCACTTGTGTAAAAAAATGAAGAGTTTCACAAATACATATTAGTCCTCGAATCACTCCAGAAAAGAATATATCAGCTGGCAGATGAGAGGTTCGTGGCATCCGTTTTCTAGGCCGTACTCAACTTCTGCCCGTGAGTTTCATATAGTTGTGTTGAACCTGAATCATTTTCGTTGTGGACAATGTAACTCCTTACTTATGATATCAAAATAATGGACGTAATAGCAAATAATTGTTTTTAGTTCTACTAACCAGATATTCACAGATAGCTATTTTTTGATGGAAAGATGTAATTTATGCAACCAAGTTTTCTACATGTAACCAAAGAAATAAACGTAATAGATTGTGGATCTAATTTACTCATCTGCAGCCATAACCATTACAGAATTTTGTCTTATTTGCATCACGCATGCTCCCTACCCCGTCCTCACATTTCGCTTGATTAGGAATGGGAAGGGATTGATTGAGCTTTACAACTATACTTGTAAAGACCAAGCTACCCACATTTAGGATAACACATGGTTGATTGATATGCATGCTTGCTTTTCTTCCATGCTTTTACTTCTTTTCAATTTGAGTCGACATACAGAACTTCTGATGTTGGGAGGTAGGATTGAAAATAGAACTTTGTCATACCCTAATCTATCTCTGGGCGGCTCTAAATAATTAGTTCATACTCGGCTTTCTATGCGGCAACAGTAAAATAAAGTAAGCATAAATCTTGATTAGAATCTTTCTTTAATAGTCACAGTGTAATTGCTAATGAATGAATATACTGGATCTCATTAAGCTGTCATTGTCGGGGAGAGTATGTCATCTTATTAATGTTCGTTATGTTTTTTATTGTATTTATACACATTATGATATTTGATATTACAATCAAACACATTCAACAGTCGCACAACAGAAAGATTTTTCTATAAATACTCCCACGTCGGGGCGGAATCTATAAAAACACCCACACCCAATGAGAAACAGTAAAACACCCCACAGCTGTATGGGGACTCAAAACCGATCACCAAGCTTTGTGCCATTGGTCATATCGCTGGGCTAAATGCCTGGTGGCTAATGTAGATTATATTTTGATTTTATTTTCCAGTCACTTAAATTTTTACTCATTAGCATGCAAAACAATTTTGATTCTTGTTTAGGTAGTAAGTGTAGACACTCCATCAACCAAGTCAACGGTCACTACTAATATCCTACAGGATCGATGATATGGAGAAAACACACATGTGCAATAACATAAAACATGATATAATATCAAATATTTCATAGATTATTTAAACCAAACGTCTCATTAAATCCAAACTGAGCTGTATCCAAATGCGCGAATCCATAAAAAATATACATCATGTCCTCCATACATAAAAAAAAATAAGATAAATAATTCTAAATTTGGTTTCATCAGATCTTAGCCCAACCTGGTGTACTAACCCCATATTAGTCTCCATTCGCATACCTGCCATCTAAAATATAAAAAAATAGGGTGAGCCCAGGCAAACTCAGTAAGTAAAACCAAAACATATATCAACGTTAAACAATAATGCATATTTTCAATAAATCGTAAATCATATTCAAATTAGTATTATATGCATGCTCATTATCAAGCATTCTAATGGTGTATCATACACATGATCTTCTCATCAAATGGGTCAAATTCAATAGGGAGGTTCAATATCTTGCCCCATCTTACATCAGTGCAAAGCACAGGACAATCGAATGGGGAAAACACCATACCAAGCCAAATGATAAGGAGGTGTATTTGATATTCTGTTATGATCTCCACACATCCATGACCCTGCCCATGGCTTAGCTTAGATACTCGTGTCCAAGAATCAATCTCTACATACTGTTCTCACAAAAAATAACAACAAATTGTTGGATACATTCACGACTCCAAATATTACATCACAATAGTCGGAGACAACCATAACTCCAAATATCATATCGTAACAGCCGGACACAACAACAACTCCAAATACCACATCATAATAGCCATATTTAACCATGGTTCCAAATTTCACATCATAACAGCTAGACAAAACCATGGTTCCAAATATCACATCACAAAAAATAGTCGAACATATTCACGACTCATAATGGCTAGACACTTTGTCCTGGCCCACAGTTGTCAACAGCTAAATCATACGTAGACCCCCAGTTAATGGTACGCCATCAATCATCATCGGTGATCACAAACAATACTTCTCAGCTAACATCTTTAGCCATGGCACATGATAATGCTAGCATTGAAAGCATACATGCATATGTCAAAATATAATGGTAGCATGCTTAGTTCATAAATCAAGTTCTAAATTTGGCATCTCAATAAATCGTGCCTCAATTAAATTTAACCATTTAAACAAAAATATAAATCATCAGCATCCAAAATGTACATGCCTGAAAAATGAACAAATAATTAATTCAGTTCAAAGCAAAGTCTTACTTACCTTATATTTCACTCTAATCCACCGACATACGATCCAATATATGTTTACTTCACTCATTCACTGAAATAATAATATGCTTTCAAAATTAATCATCTTTTCTAACACTTATCCACCATTCAATATTAATTTTTCCTAATAACAAAATTTCATAAATCCAATTATTTGAAATTTACAAAATTTGACAGCATTTCATTTTACTAAAAATTCATAAAATAATCATGTAAATATATCAAATGTATTTGAACATGATAATCATGATCACATCACTATCATCAACATTAACCATTTCAATCTCAATATTTACTCTTAAATGATACCAATCATACTTTCTTTCATTTTACCATGCTTAGATCACCGTCTAACAAAGATAGTCCTTTGAATTTAGCAAAATTCCATTTATAGCAATTTGAAAGATTATCTCAATTAAAACAAGTGTTAAATGCTAGACTTAACACTTAGAAGTCTCTATTACAATTTTACTTGGCCATAACTAAGTGAAATCTCCACCATTAATATCTGCTCATCAATATCTTTTAATCATAATCTTTTTAGATAATCCAATCTATCAAGAGAGTTCAGAATGTCCAAAAATATAAAAATTAATAATTGGATCATCAAGATCTAACATCAAAAATTAAAAATTATGTAAAAAAAACTTTATTGGCTCATGGGCCATCATGTGTTGACGGTGTGAGTTACCACTAGCATTTTTCAATGCTCAGACAATGATTTTTTATATAAAATATTTTTTAGAAACTACTTCATAAATTTCTAGCCAATAGAAGACTATTTGCAAAATATTTAATACTTAAAGGGCTTTCTGCAATTTTTCTGAAACTCTTCTTATGAAATTTCTCACCACAATAGGAGGGTATGTTGTAATACTCTTTTTAGAGATATCTTGTTTAAATTTTCCAACATGATTTGGGTTTTTCTATAATTTCTTCAAAATAGGTACCTTTTTACAAAATCTCAAATTTAAAAGGATTTTCTATAAAATTTTCTTCAAAAGTCAAAATTGGAAACTGACCCAACAAGCTCCAACTTTTCATTTAGATACATATTTAGGTTCCTTATTTAATATAGATTCGCCTAGTACTTTCTTTTCTTGAATCTCGCGAATCTATACAGTTTTGGAAAAAAGTTGGTGAATTAAAAATTTAAAATTCTAATTAAATCTTTAGCAACAAAGTATAAAAATCTCCACTTACCTTATTGGCGTACCCACGGAGGAATTTACTTAAATGGATCTGAGAATCTTGTAAGTTTTCTTTCAAATATTAACTCAACAGCCTCCGTTCTCTCTCTCTCTCTCTCTCTACCTCCACTCTTTTTCTAAAAGAACACATTGCTACTTGCCAATGTCTACCCACAAATGCTCTCCATTAATGATCATTAAATTTATTTTTATTTTATTTATTTTAATGTATATTATATTTTTTGCAAATTTATATTAGGACTCATAATTCACCTAATTTAATCTTCAAATAATATCACTTGCACAACTTGATATCCCATTATTTTATCTCTTTCAATAATTACAAAATAGATTTATGTTTAGTATTTTTATCTTTTTCAAAATAAACTTTCATTAATAAAAGTTCACCTCAGTCTCTTCTAAAGTCATCAACTAAATTTAGGATATGCATTTATTGCAAATTCTTCCCAATTTGTACCAATTCCAGTAAAGGTGGAACTTGGTCCAGGTTCCACCTTTACTAGAATTGGTACAAATTTGCATCAAGTGGGCTAGTAGCACAACTCAAAGTTCGGGTTAGATGTTAATGTTTATATATATAATTGTGATATTAATGTTAAATTTCAGAATAAGAATAAAACATACCTCTTCATTCTCTAAAACATGGCTACTAGCCCACTTGATGCAAAGAGAATATCCATATGAATTTTTCTTCTTTCTACTCTTAAATACTATTAAATTTTCTTGTTTTAAGTTAAAACAATTATCATTTTAGACTTTTTGGGTGATAGGTTTGAAGTTGAATAAGCATATAATGGATAACAAATGTATATTGATGAAAGAATTGTAATCCGAAACTCAACCCAAACCCGAATTTCAAAAATAAGGTTCAGGTTTAAGTTTACAAATAAGGTTAGGGTTAGGGTTAGGGTTGAGATTTTAGAAATAGAGTTAGAGTTAGGATTGAAGTACACTCGAGTTTCATGAGCCCGAGTTGCACTCCTAAATTCTAAATTTTTCATTTTTCCCTCTCTGATATAAAGAGTAAAAATAATTATAAAATTTAAGATTTCATGTTAAGTCACTTATAATTTTAATCATATGATACTTACTTTGTATTTGAATCTCGTTGCCTTCTTTCACCTTTCTAAAAATATATCTATCATCTTAGATCTTATCTTTTTGAAGCACTCCATAGACAAAGAACTTGGTTTATAATCTATTAATTCCAAGCTTCAACTACATTGTTATCTATGTGATTAGATGATGTCTTTGAAAAACCAAGCTAGCACTAATATTGATAGTGAATCTCTTGCAATTTCACAAATCTTTAGACATCTTCTCTTTAAACTTGACAACTACTGTACACTCTTGTTGCACAAATCTTCTTTGTCAAATAGTTTCAATCTCAAGTTGTTAATAATATGGTGCATGCATCATTTGACAATCAAATAAGAATAAAATCTTAGATTAAACTACTTGTATATTCAACCTCTGTTCTTGATCTAAAGTGACTGCAAGTAGCAACACTGCACCACATTTCTCCATTAAAAATAATCTTATCTAAACCAATGAAGAGATTTTGAAAACTTTGGATGATATGAAAAACCATCTAAAAATATTATCTAGATTGAATTTATCAAAAGAAGTATTATCTTGATTGATGTAAGATGTATTATCCTTGGAATTATTATGTATGTTACAATCCATAATAGAATAATAAAAATATACTTTTGAAATTTTTTTTCATATTTTACGTGAATATAAACCCTTATTTTAAATTTGGAAGAAAATTTATATTTTTATGAATATGTGTACATAATAAATATTTTTTTAAATTTTTATATGAGAATACCTATTTCAAATATTTAAATTTTGTTATTAATACATAGAATACATTCAAGTATATCATTATTATTAATTTGGGAAGGTTTTAAAGCAAAATAGGGGTACTTTGATATTTTATAATAAATCGAGTGTAAAAATGCAAATTTCAGCAACTTGGGAGTACATAATAAATAACAAAAAGTGGTCCAAACTGTAAAATAAGGAAAACATATCCTACATTGTAGGCCTTGTGGAGTAAAAATGATCAAAGTCAATTTGATTTTTCTAGAAAGGGACAAATGACTTCTTAATAGTCAAAATAATTTAAAACAAAAATTTGATAAATGAGGTGGTTGCTTATCTATTCATCTATTGGAAAATCTCTATTCCATTTCCTAGAAAATCTCTGCAACTTACCCATTTAGATGGAAATGGAGAGTAGAGAGAGGGAGAGAGAAGGAGAAGATAGAGTTTGGATCAAGTTAATTCTAGACATAATCATCATCACCTAGGTTGGTTGTTATTTATTTTGTCTTAATATCTATATTAAGCAAAGATAGAGGGTAGAGATCTGTTGATAACATGTGGTAAATCAAGCACAATCTATGTTTTGATGATTAACAATTTAATTTGAGTAATGTCAAGATACTAACGTATGTTTTGAGTTATTTTAAGGTTTACATATTTCAAGAATCTAAGCTTGGTAGGTCAAGTCACATGCCAAGTCGATTCAAGCATTGACTTAGGTCAAGTCAATATCGAAGTCGACTTTAGCATCGATTTTAGAGCATTATTTTTTGATAGGACTGAAATGTGGACACTTGAGCAAACGAAGTCACAACCGAAGTCGACTTCGCATGCGATTTGGGTGAAGTTGCAAATCCAAGTCAGTCAGCTACTTGGGATATCTTCAGGGTCTAGAGTTGAAACTGATAAAGTCAAGTCTCAATCCAAGTTGACCCAAACATGCGACTTGGTTGAAGTTGACTCAGACATGCGACTTAAGTGGAGTTGTAAATCAAGTTGGCCTCAACACTAAATTCAGACAAATGAAGTCCAAGTCATGGAGTCTTAAGCTCAAGAATGATAAGTTTAAACTAAAGATACATTAAGCTATCATCAAATGTTTGAAAGAGTTTGATCAAGTTCAGTTTTCAAGAAGATTGAAAAGACCTTTAATATAAATGAAGATTTATGAAGATGAATCATGAAGAAAAAAGGGAAATCATACATAGGGGTGCAACTCGAGTCGGGTTATACCGGGTTGGAGTGAACCTAAACCCTAAACCAACCAAGTTGGAGTAAACTCAAACCCAAACCCTAAGAATGTAATTCGGGTTCGGACCGGGTTCGGGTTGGGTTCGCATGGGTTTTGGTTTGGTTTCGGGTTAGAATTCGAGTTACCAATAAACTATTTTTTTCCAAATTCAGTTGTAATCTAAAAGAAAATTATTGACATATACATGCATGTGTTTA
>JAXCLR010000092.1:41720090-41755671 GCA_035584095.1 Annona squamosa
AACCCGGTTTTGGTTTCGGGTTTCTACGGGTCGGGTTGAAACCGGGTCTATTTTGAAAAAAATCTTAAAAATAAAACTCATTTTTTATTTTGATACCGGGTCACGTCGGGCGGGTTCGGACCGACCCGGTACCAAGTTGCACCCCTAATCATACAAATGAATCAAGATCACATTATGCCAAAGTTCCAATGAATCAAATAGTAAGTGAAATCGCAATCCAAGTCGACTTCAACCGCAATTTGGGTCAAGTCTGAGACTAAGTAAACTCAAAAGTGGAACTTGATTGAAGAACGAAAGACCAAAGTTGCAACTCAAGTCGACTCCAGTCTGCAACTTGGGTAAAGTCGCATCCAAGTCGACTCCAAGTGTGACTTGAATCACAATGGTAGGAAAATATTTGAACGTTGGCACATTAAATGCATACCACCTAGCACCAAACATTCAAATTTACACCTCTCCTATTTAATAGACTTCAAATGAAAGGGAGAGGTAGAGAAAATCATTGATTGAGCTCAACCTTCTCATTCTCAAGCATTTAAGTGATCATCAAAGAAAGTTTCCAAGAAGAACTAAGTGAAAAATTGCAAGTGCTGAATTGCTCTATCAACAACTCATTCCGCATGTTCTTCTCTACATAGAAACTTGTTCTCTACACACATGTAAAGTGTAGCATCACTTTTCTTTGTTGTTCATTTATGTTTTCACTTGGTCAGGTATTGGAGACCGAGACCAAGTGAAGGCAAAATAGTGAGTGACTGGAGTGTGACTGGTCACCTACTTGTGCAGAGTTTGTAAAGGACCCCTAGAGCTGAAATTTATAAGAGAGCAAGTGCTCTAACTATATTACCATTTTGCTTAGTGGAACCCAAAGCATAAGAGTTTGCTCTTAGAGGAGTGTAGTAGGGAAGATTATCCTGAACCACTATAATATCTTGAGTTTATTTTTGCTTATCCTACTTGCTTTTATATTGTCCACATTTTTCATTTTAAGGGAACTAAATTCACAAGGGGTTACAACTAAAATATCAAAAGTTTGTTTTAACCTAATTCACCCCTCTCCTTTTGTGATTTTGCCTTTAACTCGATATCAACAAGCGGTATTAAAGCAAGTCTTTAAGTTTCTACCAAAGATATCTTATTTTAAATGGCATCCCAATCAACTTTCACTCCTATTTTGTTGAAGGTCAGTCATTCGCTAGGCCACCACTATTTGACAATAGTAACTTCAGTTATTAAAAGTTGAAAATGAAATAGCTTATTATGGCTATTGATATGGACTCTTGGATTGCTATTCAAGACGGAAATACTCTATTGATTGGTGAAAAAGCTTCCAAATGGATTGAGGAGGAAGTTAGAATAGTGAAAAGTAATGCCAAAGCAATGAATTCTCTTTTTTGTGCCTTAACCACTGCAGAGTATAATAGGATATCCTCTTGTCAAACTGTCAAATAAATATGGCATACACTAACATCAATATATGAGGGAACTTCTCGAGTCCAAGGGATGAGAAGGAACATATTGATTAGAGAATTAGAAAGTTTTAAGATGCTAGATACTGAAAATATATCTGAAATATTTGCAAGATTTTCTAAGATTACTAATGCATTAAAAGGCCTTGAAAAAGCAATTTCTAAATGTAAACAGGTTATAAAGATCTTAAGAGTACTACCCGAGTTATGGACACCAAAGATTATAGCCATTGAAGAAGCAAAAGATCTAAACACATTAAAGCTTGAAGAACTTATCAGCTCACTCATATCTCATGAATTGATAAAGAGAAAGAATGAGGAACATCACAATGGGAAAAGGGCTATCGCATTGAAAGGTATGCAGAAGTCAGATGAGTCCATGTCATCTTCTCAAAATGATGATGAAGAAATTGCTTTACTTACCAAAAAATTTAGAAAATTCATAAGAAAAGGAAAAAACTTCAGCTCTAAGGGATTTAAGGAGAGAAATAGAGATGAAAAGAAAAAAGAAATGACTAAATGCTACAGATATAGTGGAATGGGACATATACAAGTCCAATGTCCTACACCAGAAGAAAGCAAATCAAAAGAATGACAAAAAAAAAAAAGATAGAAATGATATTAGAAAATTTCAAAAGCCGAAGGGAAAAGGAATATATGTAAATGAGAAAACATTTACAACAAGCAACTTGTCAAATGAAGACCATGAGGCGGCCAATTGTGCTCAAATATATTGCATGGCAAGAGTTGAGGAAGAAAATATTATGAACTGTCTCACCGCAACTGAGGTAATAGATGGACAAACTGCATCAACCAAGTGTACGAGCAACGAAAAAGTAACCTCCAAACTCAACCACTCTAATTCTAAGTTTATCTACTCATGATTGTCTCAAATGTGTTGAGTTAAATGAACTACAACAAACATATGATTCATTGTATGATAAAATCAAGAAGCTAGGCAGCAAATTTATATTAAAAAAACGACAATGTAACTCAATTATCATTATGAATGAAAAATTAGCTGAAAGAGTCAACCACTTAGGAGATGAGAACAATGTCTTAACAGAAAAAGTTGAGCGACTAAAGAAAGAAAATGAAATATTAAATGAATTATTAGCCAAATTCTCCAACCAAGGAAAAGTGTCAAAATATTTTTAAATATGACCAACCAAAACAACAAAAAAAGACTTGGGTATTCCACATTTGAGCAAGGTAAAAGCAGTAAATCAAATCCTCCAAAATTGGTTAAAAATCAAGCCAAGACAACTATCTTTCATATACCAAGAATAAATTATGTTGCTTGGACTAGAATCTTGACTTGGGAATCCCATAGTGCATGGAGCTCTACTCCAAGACTCCCATGGGCATACAATTTTTGCAACAAGTTGGGTCATAAAATTCATTAATGCAAAATAAAAAAATTATATGACCAAGGTGTCAAATTAGTTTGGGTACCAAAGAGCATTAGATTTGTGTCTTCCAAAGTAGAGCAACTTAAACTCCAATGGATTACTAATCCAAATGGATTCATAAAATGGGTAGAAAAGAGATAAGTTTTATATGAAAAATTTTTACAGGTATATCTTAGAGCAAAAGTCAACAATATATGGTTCATGGACAGTGGTTGCTCAAGACACATGATAGAAGAGAAATGATTGTTCTATGATATCAAAACATGTAATGAAGAAACTATTGCATTTAGAAACAATGAAAAAGGTCAAATAAAAAGTAAAGAAAATATCTATGGTATTTCAAATGCAAATATTGAGGATATGTTGTTTGTTGAATGACTCAAACACAATTTAATAAGTATTAGTCAATTATATGACAAAAGATACAAAGTTATATTTGAATCTTCTATATGCAACGTCTTTGATTAAGATTACATAGTCTTTAGTGGCAAAAGACATGAAAATATATATATGATTTTCCGTGATGAATTAGATGAAAAATTTCTTACAACTATTGATAATGATCCATGGGTTTAGCATAAAGACTTGGATATATAAATATGTCAAATATTAAAACCTTATGGAAAAGAAGCTTAGTACAAGGTTACCAAAACTTAAGTATGACAAAGATAAAATTTGCAAGGCATGTCAATTGTCTAAGCAGTCTAAAATGTCATTTTCCTCAAAAAATAAAATTTCAACCTCAGGGCCACTTGAACTATTACACATGGATATCTATGGGTCATCCGACATTTTAACTCTTGGAGGAAAGAAATATATTTTTGTTATTGTTGATGATTTTTCAAGATTCACATGGGTAATGCTAAAGCTTTCTCAATATTTGTTATTTTCTCAAATTTGGCGCAAAATAAAAAGCAAAATACTATCATATCAATCAGAAGCGATCATGGTAGTGAATTTGAAAACAAAGGATTTATAGAATTCTGTGATTAAAAAGGGATTCACCATATATTTTCTGCACCAAGAACTCTCTAACAAAATAGGGTAGTTGAAAGGAAAAATAGAATAATACAAGAAATTACTAGAACTATGCTAAATGAAAGAAAATTATCCAAGAAATTTTGGGGTGAATCGATAAATACAATGTGTCATGGATTAAATCGAGTTAACATAAGAGCAATTTTGAAAAAATCCTCATATGAGTTATAGAAAAGTAGAAAACCAAATATTTCATACTTTCATACTTTTGATTGCATTTGCTAAGTTTTGAAGAATGAAATATTAAATTTAGGAAAATTAAATGCCAAGAATGATAAGGTAATATTTCTTGGATATTCATTAAATAGCAAAACATATAGAGTTTTTAACAAAAGAAATCAAGTATTAGAAGAATCCATTTATGTTGCATTTCATGAATTTAACCCAACCTCCAAGAAGGAGGATTAACTAAGTGATGCAGATGACCTATCAAAGAATCTCGACAAGCTACATGCGAAAAAACAATGGGGCGTAAATTAAAGCAAGAACAAACTCTGAATGAAAAGGTAAGTGAAGGTAATAATTCCTACAAGCCTCTAAAGGATTTGAAATTCAAAAATGATCATTCAATTGGGCTAGTAATTGGTAACATATATGAAGGTGTAAGAACCAGGGGCTCTTACATAATATACGTGGACATATTTCTTTTGTATCTAAATATAGCCAAATTCAGTTGATCAAGCCCTCAATGATGAAAATTGAATTATAACAATGCAAGAAACACTGAATCAATTTGAAATGAATCAAGTATGACACCTAGTTCCTAGACCTAAAGATTGCACAGTTATTAGTACCAGATGGATCTTTAGGAACAAACTAGATGAAAGTATACTCGTGGTAAGAAACAAAGCTAGACTTGTGGCCAGGGGGTATTCACAAGATGAAAGAATTGACTTTGAGGAATCATATCCTCCGATGGCCACCTAGTTCCTATTAGCATTCGCATCTCATATGGATTTCAAACTATTTTAAATGGATGTAAAAAGTGTATTTTTTCACATGACACTATGCGACTTGAGTAAAGTTGCACCCCAAGTCGACCTAATTAACAACTCGAAATCAAACGTTAGAGGCAATGTTTGAAAGAGTATAAGTGAAGAAGTAAAATTTTACCTTAAGTTGACCTTACAGGCAACTTAGTTGAAGTCACATATCTAGTCAATTTAGCTATGTTGCTTCAAGAATATTTAAGAGTCCAATAAGAAAGTTACCATGTTTTGTGAACTAAAATTTAATATAAGGCAACACTACGTTACTTAGGTGGCAAGAATAGGTAATGCTTTGGAGTCCAATGCTATGCCAAATTGGGATACAACTTAGGTAAAGTTACGTCCCAGGTCAGCTTACCAGCAACTTCACATATCAAAATCTAGTTAGCAAAAATACTAATGAATCTTCAAATTGAAGTTACTGTCTAAGTTGACTTTGCATAAGACTTAGGTGAAGTCTGACCTTGAATTAACTTTTACATGTGACCTAAATTGTGAACTAAAAATTCAAGGATTCTAGGTGTATTAATGGTAAAATTGCACTCCAAGTTGGCTTCGGCGAGTGGGTACTGGTTTCCACTAAAGTCTATTATAACCATTCCAAAACTTAGCATTTTTACTTTTTAAAGATATTTTTATTATATATCATTTAAAATATAATTTTAACCACTCATGATAAAATATATGAAATAAGAGATTATTGTGGCCTTAAATAAGTAAAAGTCATAAAATTTATATATTTAGCATATAAAAATTAATATACAATATTTTATCAACATAAAAAAAATACTCTTTGACTCATCTAGATAAAATACATATACATAAAATTTTAGATCATACAAATCCTTTTTTTGGATATTACCTATGATCTATGTTAACGTCCTTAAATCATGATTTCTTGATTAGTGTTGTTTGATTTGTATTATTTTCATTGGAAATGGTAAATATGTTGTTAGATTTAAGAAATGATTCAATGCACCCAAGTACGGTTAGGTTTAATACACCTAGTGCAATATACAAGTTATTTTTTAAAAAAAAATTATATATTTATATGAGCCCAAGCATGAATGTGTCATATGTCTAATTTTTACATGGTTTTGATTAAACTTATACAAATAGAAAGGATACTAAAAGGGAAAACGCCAAAAAGCATGTCATTTTATAAAAAACCTCTTGCAGTACAAATTAGCCAATTATCTTTAGAAGATAAAGTTGAAAAGGAAGATTTCGCTAAAATGGCCTCTCGAAGTATCTCTAATACAGAACAAATAAAAAAGAAAATTGCAGAAATAAAAAATAAAAATTTCTTACAAACTATAACAAAAAATCTTCAACCAAAACTGAATAGTATATTAAAAAGCTATTATCACCGTCCATCTCCAATGGATCAACAAAAATATATTACCTATGGCCTATGTTAACGTCCTTATATCATGATTTCTTGATTAGCTTTGTTTGATTTATATTATTTTCATTGGAAATGGTAAATATGTTGTTAGATTTAAGAAATGATTCAATGCACCCAAGTACAGTTAGGTTTAATACACCTAGTGCAATATACAAGTTATTTTTTAAAAAAAAAATTATATATTTATGTGAGCCCAAGCATGAATGTGTCATATGTCTAATTTTTACATGGTTTTGATTGTTTTAATATTTTATTTTGAATTTCAAAGATTAAAAATAAATCCAAAATACAATATTAAAAAATACGAAAGAAATATAAAAACTATATATGAAATATTCATGCTTGGGCCTACATATGAATTTTGAAAAAAAAATTAAGGGGGTTATGCTCTCAAGTGTACTCAAGTTAAGTACACATGAGTGTACCAAATCTAAGCCTGTTAGATTTTTGAAATAAATTTTAAAAATTAACTTTTAAAGGAGCTCCCACTGGGAGTGAGTTCCCACCGAATCCATTTTACAGCGTGAGAGGGGAGTAAGAGGAGGGAAGAAACGGAGAAGTTTATCAACAGTACTTAATTGGTTGACTTGTTGGTCACCACGGGGGACGACGATAGAAGAGGGCACAATATAATATCGAACGATGGTAGAGGCAAAATAGAAAATAAGGAGAGGAAAGGGATTTGGGATATGACCAAGGCATGCATATTGGAGCCCTACATCAAATGGTTTTCATTTTATTGGGTTACTCTAAATTAGGTATTTCAAGAGAAAGGTAATGCGACTATTATCTGTACTTAACTTCGAAACCTAAATCTCTTTATCCGAACATCTTATACATATTCATATTAGCTACTTGGTCATCTAAGCAGAAACACATCAAATGACATCTTATTTCTTTCTAATGGTAGCGGATTGGACCATATGTCAAACCAAGTGGGTATCTTGGAAAACCACTTACATTTTCTCCCGTTAAGCTATGCATTGTGTTCAAAACTTTCCATTTAGCTAAATTGTAAAAAGTTAAATTGACTGAAACTTTTAAAAAGAAATTTTTTAAAATGAGAAATTCAAGGGGGCACAGCGATTAGCGGGAGAACATGTCCTATTTAAAAATTTTCCTAATTTCGATGTAATATTGCGAGCAGCAAAATCAATGTATTGAATAATTACTTGTGGTGTTAAGTAGATAATATTTTTAATCAACATAAAATAATAATATCAATGATTATGGATAATTTTCACAACGATTTCTTGATGCAAAAAATATATTTAAGGGAATAATATGTATAAATTTTATTTTAAGAGAATAATTTGCATAAATTTTATTTGAATTGGCGTAAATTATCTATAGAAATTCATTATTCAAATTAGTTTGGGTTGGAGTTTGAGAACAGGGACCGGTTTCGGAAGAAAATTTTACAGCTTGGATTAGGAAAAGATTAACCAGAACTTGATCGGTACGCGTATTTTATCATGCTGTATTTTAACAAAATTAAAAAAATAGAAAAGTTCTACTTCTATATATTCTCGGAAGTTGATTTCATGCACCCGGGTGCACTTCACTTCGGTGTAGCCCAGTGAAAATACTCATTTTCTTAATTTTTTTTTAAAAAAAATTTATAAGATTGTTAATCAAAGTATATTTAACAAGTGTATCAAGTTTTATAATTTTTTGAAGATTTTTAGATATATATATATATATTTTTTTTTAAAAAAAAAAAATCAATGGCATTTTAATAATTTAAAATTTCTGAAAATGCCACTGATTTAAAAAAATATAAATATAAAAATAAATATCTAAAAATCTCCAAAATTTGTAAAAATTTTTGCACATGTTAAATAGATTTAGACTAACAATCTTAGTAAAAATTTTCAAAAATAAATATATAAAAAAAAAGATTAAATGCACCCAAGTGCACTGAAGCTAATTGCACCCAGGTGCATGAAACCAGTTTCCATGTATCCCCTCTTTTATGTAATCTTATTAATTTTTACACCTTTGATGATATGAAACCCTGACCGTATACATGTCATTTCGATCGTATACGCGTCATTTCGATATTTATAATTTTATAATTATTTTATGAATAAATAAAAATTCATTCATTATATTGATGGATATGTGTATTGAAGATTGAAATAATGCAATTAGGAATTTAACCCCGTGAATAGTGCATGTGAATAGTGAATGTAAATAGTAATCGGGGATTAAGATACATGATTAAGAGTTAATCACTTGGATTAACTTAATCACAAAAAAACAAATAGATATTTAATCACTACAGGACAAAATAATAATTTTTTTGGATATTTTAATCCAAATTTGGATTTTTGTAGAAAAATAGAAAAAAATTCATACATTGCAATCCGGGCGTCAAAATTCGATGAAATTTTTTATGGATGGTTAAAAATATATGATGAACATGATGAGTGGATTAAGATGTGATAAAAATCAGTCAAGATGAAGCATCAAATACAAAGTGAAAAAGTGAATCAACTTTACATTAATTAAGCATTTGATTTTTAATTAAAATAAATAAATTAAAAATTAAAAATTAAAAACTAAAAGAAAAGCAGCTACATGTCAAGTCGTGCAGGGGGGTATCTTGACCAAAATCAATGGCCAAAATTCATCCTAATCAAAAATCAATGGCTAGGATTAATTTAGCTTAATTTAAGTAATTTTAAAAATAAAAAAAAAGTAGAAAATTAGGGCTGCTATAGGGGGGCTGGAGCAGGCCTAGGGTGGCTGCTCTTGGCTCAATGCATCTTTGGAAATTAGAAAAAAATACATTTGTAATTTTACACCTTGAGCTAGAGGGGGTAAAATGCAAATTCATGAAATTTGGAGCACTATAAATAGGGGAGCATGCCTTGGACGAATTCACAGCCATCCCAAGCTCAAAAATCACTTGATCAACTTCATTTTTCATCCCCACACGTTTTAACCTTGAAGAATAGAAGATTGGAGAGAGAAAGTGTGAGAAAAAAAAAGCGTATCTACACTTCGGGTAAGTGATTTCTACCCAAATTTCTTTTAGATGTTAAGTAGGGTAAAACCATGCTTAGATAATGCCTAAGCATGAGAAAATAAGCATAGATATAATTTTTAAATGGAATTATGTCAAAACATCAAAACTTTGGAGCGAAGATAGGGTATTCGAGAAGATAGCATATGATATGTGAAAATAATGCTCCAAAATTGATAAATAATGATTTAGAATGTATAATTATGATAAATATGATGTTAGAATAATGATATATTAATTTCATAATTTTTGGAATTAAATATTATGCTTAAGTGAATTTATGTTGATTTTCAGTATATGGAGAAAATGATTTTTTTTGCTAAGTAAATGATGATAAATTCAAAATGTATAAAATGTTCTATGATATACTAGGCATAAGGTATGTCATAGTATTTTTTATTTTCGGAAAAAATATCAATTTTTGGAACCCATGAACAGTAATCATGTCTCTGTGAACAGTAACTCAGATAAACAATAATTGCTACAGTGACTTGCTACAGTAAACAGCGTGATTTTGAAAAAATTTTGAGATTAATATTTAAATAAAATGATGAAAATTTTGAAGAACCTATGGATAAAAATATCCATATAAAAAAATAATGCCCAAATATTATAAAACATGCATGGGAAGCAACTTTAATAGAATAAATAAAAATTTCCTTTCTCTTTGAATAGAAAAAGGGAAAGAGAAAGTCGAAGACACCCACTAAAAAGGTAAGCAAGTTATATATTTTGCAAATTATTTCTAAAATGCTTGAAATTGTTTGTGAATTGCTTTATGAAATTTATTTAAAGTTGGTCATACCTATAACTGCTTTACGTGAATTAAAATTTGTTTTGTTAAATTATTTATCAAATATTTTTATGAAAGTGTTTATGATTTGTAAATATCATGTCGGCATATGTATGAGAATGAGCATGTGCACGAGGAATAAGCCTTAGTCGAGGTAGTAAGCAGACTGGATGTCCCCCTCGCTATTACCAAATCGCTTGATAGGCCTAGGCCGGCGGCGACCTCCCTAAAATGGGAGCATGTATGGGATGGGCGCCTAGCTAGAGTCGCATTCAAAGGAATGTCATGAATATTATGTATGTATTGCGTTTGCATTTTATGAAATGCATGAAAATGATTGAAAAATTATATATGACTTGCTTACTGAGTATTATTACTCGCCTATGTTTTTTTAACAACAGACAGAAAATCATGATGAAGGCAGTATGCCAAATGTTATGTAGTTCTTATATATGTAAACTTTATGTAAAGACAATGATGATAATTTTGAGATGAAAAAGAATATTTTTATGAAGATGTTCATGGAACAATTTTTTATCATAACGGTGTTATGTGCAATATATTTCAATTGGATGAGTGATGAGAATCTTCCATGTATTGATGATAAAAAAAAAAAAAAATCATGCCGTATGATCAGGGCAACAATCCTGAGTCACGTTTACCAATCAAAATGATCCCGAAGTAAGGCTTCTAAGCACCTCGATTTAAGGCGCCACAGATGATTGATTAAAAATACAGTTCATTCATTATATTTAGCATTATTTATAATCCTAAAAATCCTCTCATTTTTCTAGCATTCTTGTGCATGCGCCCATGTAAAAAAAAAAAAATCAATCTAATAAAAAAAATTTCTGTTAAATATAAAGTTATATTTTCAGAATTTAAACTATCTAAACTATCAATAAAATATGTGCATAAATAATTTTATAAAGTATTATTACATTGTAATTCGTATGTAGATGCATCCAAACATTTTTCATAATTTACACATGAATATATATAAGCAAATGTGACCCATAAAGATTTTTTTATTTTGATGAAACTTAGCTTCTTATAAATAATATTAAATACAATGAATTAAGTGAATTTTCTTTTGATTATTAAGATATCATAAATGAAACGAAAGGGACTATGAAATTGCTTTTATCATCTAGATATATAAAGTATGTTTGGTTGCGCTAAAAAATGTCAATAAAAACTTTCCATAGCTACTCTATTTTTTAATTATTTTACATTTTTTTGTACAAACGATCCTACTTTTTAATCATTTCCACATAACTACTCATACAACTAATCTATCTATTTTAATTTTATTCTCTTTATACCTTATCATTACTCCTACTATATCACATCATTTTTTATTAATTTGTCAATTTTTACCGCAAAAACTTTTCATTAAAAAATAACACACCCATGGAAGCGGGACAGGAAAAGAAAAACTAATATCCCTTCACCGATTTATTAATTAAAATGCGTGACAACATAATATAAGAACCTTGACGTCCAGCAAACGAACAGTAGAGAAGATGATTTATTAAAGGTTATTAATCTTAAATATTAGTTCACTTAATTTTGATGCCGCCAAAATGAATAGCCATTGCTAACTAAAACAACATTAAGAAAAATTAAAAAAACAAAAAAAAAAAAGTTTTGTGGACAAAGAAATCCATTTGGAAGAATGACGATGAAACTCACAAGGCTGGAGCTACTGAAAGAGCCACAACAGGTCATTCTTTATTTCATTGACAAGAAACGACAATAATCGTGTACGATTTCATTTTCTCATCTAATGCATGAGAAAGAGCTCAAATCCAAAATATAGAACCGGTAACAAACTTACAATCTGCTATGGGCAGACAATAACTCCTGCTTTATTTGATCCCTCAAAACCCTCCTCAATAACTTGTTCGAAGCAGTTCGAGGAAACTCAGGAACAATTTTAACAAAATTCACCTGTGGGGAAAAAAAATTATTCTTTCTGAGCTAAAAGACATACCCCTTTCTACCAAAAAAATATATATATATACAAAGACATCCTTAAGGAGTGCATGTTGAACATGTAAAGAATCAAAATGCATGACCATGATGTGCTACGATGCTGACTGAGTTAGCCCATGGTTTTCAAATCCAGAGCATTGATCTGACGTCCCACATTGCTGATTTTGGTACTATCCCAATTAGGGTGCATTTGATAATAACCAATGAAAAACAAATTTTCCACTCAAAACTCTTTTCTCTCCACTTCTACTTTATTTTCCAACCATTTCTACATATTTTTCTATACGACTACCCTATTTTTTCAATTATTTCTTCGTATCTTTCCATACGATAACTCAATTTATTTTAACTTTATTTTTTTTTACTCATCATTATTATCCCAATCATATTTTAACTTTTTTTTTTTTACTCATCATTATTATCCCAATCATATTATATCATACTCTTATTTTCAAAACCTTTTTCACCAAAACTTTTCTACCACTTTTTATTACTTCCCATACTCACCCTTTATCTATAAATTTTTTGGGGTCATTCCGGGATCCATAAGTATCCCCACTCTCCATAAGGCTTATTTCGTTGTGTAGTTTGAAGAGAAGTGATCCTGTTAGTCTAGGCTAAATAATGACTTACTTAGCCTGCCTCAAAAAATTCATTTAAATTTTTTTTTTTTTTACTCTCCCCCATAAACTTGTTAATATAGAAGTATTTAACATATAAACCAAGTTTTATCATTTTTGGATATGTGTAAATATTTTTTTAAGGAGGAATGATCCTATTAGCCCTGACTAAGCAAATGTCCCGCTTTGCCCACCTCAAAAAATTTAAACAATTTTTTTTCTTCATACACTTATTCATCTAAGTGTATCTAATATATAAACCAAGTTTTATCATTTTTGGATACGTGTATATATTTTTTTAGATTTTTAAAGATAAGGGTATTTTAAATATATATGTACACATAAATGTTTTAAAATCTCAAAAAAATATAAAAATATATCCAAAAATGATAAAACTTAGTTGTTGAGTTAAATACACTTAGATAAACAAGTATATGAAGAAAAAAAAAAATTTGTTGTAAATGGATTTTTTGCAGTGGGCAAAGCGGGTCATTTACTTAGCCCAAAATTGCAGTCTTCATACCGGAAATTGGGCGGAAATGTTCCGCAGATGACTGCAACTGAGACAGCGAGTCATACCTTAAATAGAGGATTGAGATTACTCTGGATAGACTTTGAAAATTTTGCTTTCAACAGACCCACGTCGCACTTTGATCCACTTTTTAGTACTGCTAAGATAACAAGTTGCTCTGGCCCGCCAGTCACTGATTTGATGCTGATAGCAGCTGTCTCTAATACAGTCTCATCTGCTGTGTTGCAGACACGCTCAATTTCCACTGAACTTGTCTGCATACACGAAATACATCCAAGGCTTAGGATATGAAACTTTGCATGGTAACTGGTTGGTGATTACAAGAACAGAATTCACCTTGATACCGCCCAGATTCATGGTGTCATCAGCTCGACCATGGACTATAATATATCCTCCAGCAGTTCTCTGAATTATATCTCCATGTCTTCTGAGTTGCTGATAACAGGGAGGAGACAATTAAAAAAATATAAAAAAGGTGATCCAAGAACTGAATGTACTACAAAAGCCCGGCAGCACTTGAATGTAATTACGTAAAATGATAAGATGGATAGAATTTATTTTATGGATTTTTTTAGTCTTAAAAGCATGGACCTATTAAGTTACGTGTTTGATACAAGTGTTTCAAGATAAAACCAGATCCAAGAAACACATATCGAATGCACATTGTAAAATTATGCATACAATCATCATCTGTATGATATAACATGAATTAAATTTCAGGCTTGCCTGGATGTTGATTTCTTCAATTAACAGTGGGAATCTCAAAACATAGAGATGAGACAGAGCTGACACTTCCACACTTTGAACTTCAACTATTTAGATAAAATCTAACAATTACAGGTGGATTTATATAGGACCAGAGATCATTTATGGAAGTCCACATAAACAAATTTCATTGCAAAAATTATCAATTATTTAGGGGACGTTTGGTATGGTGTTTGTGTGAGGTGGGGTGGGATACCATAGGGTGCATGTTTTCCAACAAATCGTTTAATGACACAACTACCCTATTTTTCCAACTTTGCCCCTATATCCCAATGATTTTTCCTTCCAACTTCCCTATTTATTCTAACTCTAACCATATCATTTCATAACAATCACACAATTCTCAAAATATTTTCTTTCCAACTCCCCACCCCATTTCAAAATTCCACAAAATTTTACCATGCCAAACATCTCCTTAGTGAAGAGTAATATAGCACAACTGGATATCTTCAAACAAGCATGTTGATAATCATACCATTCCTCTATAGATTGGCATTCCCTTGAAGTAAATCTTCTCATGATCAGCATTCAACAATGTATCAGTTGCTCCCATATACACTGGAAACAAACCCACTTCCCCAACACAGGGTTGGTCGTCCGGCTGTCATATAGGTGATCGTCAAGCTTCATTTGTTAATTTCCATCAATCTATATACTCCGGAAAATACAATCGATTACGGAACTATATGACCTATTTCCAAGATCCCTCAGGTTTTTTACAGTTTGAAGAACCAGGGCCATTTTCTTCTCTCATGGCCCAATGGTGGTAGGCATGATCCTGGATTTTCAGGTTCAAAGATAGTGGCAATGAACTTTCTTCCCTCCGTTTTTGAAACAAAGACCAATTGATTGTACATTTGCAGGCTGTGATTGAATGGTTGAGATTGTATATCCAAGAGTTTCATTGCCGAAGGTCCTGAGGCCTTCATATCTTGGATTGGTGATCATATAATTCATTAAAACCACAGCAAGGTCAAGAATTTCTCACATAAGGAACTCCATGCTCATCAAAAATGACAAATCCCGTTGTTAACGATGGTGTGCTGAATGCTCCAAAGGCCTGTGGTTGCAATAAGCTCCCTTGTATATACGAGGATGACAGTTCTGTACCACCACAGCATTCAATAATAGGTCTATAGAAAGCTCGCGAAGAAAGCCACAAGTCATCATCAACATTGGAGGCCTCCCCTGTAGAAGCAAATAACCTGTATACAAAAATATAGAGATTTTACATACTAACAATGTCAATTTAATTCAAATCAAAATTACCTAATCTTGGTCCAATCAAGCCCTTCCATGCACCCAGAGCTCTTCCAGGCTTTGACTAAGCTTGGAACTGTGCCCAACATAGTTACACCAGCATCCTAACCAGAGACAAAAGATATCAGTCCCAGCTAAAAGATTTTAAAAAGAGTGATTTTTCCCTTCTATATTTTGTATGATAGATATCAGAGCTTTATTTTATAAAAAAAATAAGATCACTTTCTATTAATTCCATGGGTCACCAGATCTGCCCAACAAGTTGCCAATAGCCATATGGATGACATGACCTTAAAAGAATGCACTGAATCTTTTGTAAGCTACACATTAAATATAAAAATTGAAAACAAGAAGCCAAAATAAGGTTGTCATGGAGATTGGCACATAATGCATGGAAAGTTTGATTCATGGGTCCATGCCAATGACACATGCTTTGCTGCATAAATGTGACTAAGAAAATCAATGGACTTGGAACAATGGTGATTTTTGATGCTTATGACCTGGACAAATTTGCCAAAACCACGACCGAGAGGAGATCCATGATAGAGAGCCAAAGTAGCACCACTCAAGAAGCAAGAGTAAAGTAGAATTGGTCCCATCACCCATCCTAAATTTGTCGGCCAAACCCAAACATCGCCAACCTGAGCATCTATATGTGCCCATGAATCAGCTGCACATCGAATTGGAGAAGCTTGGGTCCATGGAATAGCTTTTGGGTCTCCTATAGGAAGTCAAAGAAATGGAGAGATTAGCTGAAATCTATACACATATATAGATATGGAGAACTTTTCTTGTACATTTGTCTGCACCGCAATTAATGGTGCATTTGGCCCAAAATGGGCTCTACATGTAATTAAATTTATTGATGCTTTATACAATTATTTATCCATAAATAAATTTGATAACAAATGGTTTACATGTTAAAAAAACAACTTTAAAGTTTTAATTTACATTGAACTATTTTATTATGTTAAATTTGTACTATTTTCATATGCGGTCCAAACACATCCAATTGGAATGAACATTGGTACCGTAATAGAATATATAATTCTAAATAAAATAGGTGGAGTAGATTATAATTTTATGATTTTTTAGGGCCCATTTTGAGGTAATTGCATCGTAATTTTGGTGTAGTGAAGTTGCAACTGAATATTTCTCATATATATATATATATAAAGAACTCTTCAAAGTGTAGGAAAAACTTGCTACCTGTGGTCCCCGATGAGAAGAGAATGTTCGTTACAGCATGCATTGGCTGATAAACTGGAGAATATTGATTTGGTCTGTGAAAACAGAATCAGATATAGAGATTTCAGGAACAATAGAGATTGATGTTCCTGAGATGCACATGCCAGTGATTCTGCTATATATTGCTATTTGTCAAATTTACTTTTCTTGCAGTGCACAATAGGAGCTAAACGAAGAATGTTTGGTAATTGCAGCATTGCTTTACTAAGAATCTATGGGTTTTGAAGCCGAGTTGAAATTTGAGGCGTCAAAGAAGTCCACGCTGCATAGTCCATAACTATTTGATGAAAAATCCAAAAAATAGTTTAATTCCAATATGACCACAAAGTTTACCACCACTTCTAGAAAAAACCACATGTATTAAGATGACAAATATGACTAGACATTAAAGGTGTGAATGATCATGGTCAACCTATCGAATCCATTTATAAATAGGTTTGGGTTGGAATTTTTGAATAAATGGTTTGTGATCCACCAACCCATTTAACCATTCGAATAAATAAATGGGTTAAGTTAGAGATTTTACAACCTGTCAATTGGTTTAGTAATCCTTTTAACCTGTTTCACTCATCGACCCATTTAAAAGCCATTAAAAAGAGGTATAATATTTCCTAAATCATTAATTCATTTTCCCATTTCGATTTCCTATTTTCCTTCCTCTGTCTATAACTCTACAGTGTCTCCCCTGTTACTGTGTCATGGCATTGCCATCACTATGGCCACTACCACCTATGACTACCACCGGTAAAATTTTTCCTCTCTACCTCTCTCTACCCCCTTCCGTCCTCAATCATTCCCTTCTCCATCTCTCTCTTTGTTTTCACATTTCTCTCTCCTCTCTCTCCTTCCCTCCAGCTCTCCCTCTCTGATCATTATTTTTTCATCTCTATTATTGTTTTCCTCTCTTTGTCTCACTAAGTTGTTATTCTTCTTTGTATTGGTGTGTCGAATATGTACCACTCTTCCAATGAAGATTTGGTCATGTCATATATCTCATCAATATATATTAATTATTCACAACAATTATAAACAACACACACCCGATTTTAAATTAGCTTAGTTTTAACTTGTTTTCGACATATATATACAATGCATTTATTAAATGGATTGTAAATGGATCAATAAACAGATTAAGGTTGAGATATCTTAAATAGCTTATGTTATGACTAAGCTCTAACTCATCCAACCCAATCTGTTAACACCCATCCCACACATTTTGACTATACCAAATAACACAACGTTGTCAATCCTTGCTCTAATGCTTTTACCAAAATATCCTTGACTAAAATGTAAATCTAGATAGAACATTACCATATATGGTAACCAAAATACAAAGCTATCACAACATGTAGCAAAAATCATTTTTGACATGAGAAAGGAGGAGAGAGATTTAGGTTCGATGAAAGGGTATTTAGTATTTAAAAAAAAAAAAAAAAAAAAGCAAAAACTGATGACATTGTTATAGTTAGAAATATGGTGATAATTCTGTATTCATATTTGTCGTTTTTACAAATGTGGTCATATTGGGAAAACAGTAAAACTTGTAGTCATATTTGGAATCAACCCCCAAAAATTCAAGCTTTCTATTGTGATCTACCCAAAGGTTCTTCTAATCAGCTAAAATGAGAGAATTTACGCACCTTGGAAGATGGTCCACATGTGATAGAAAATTTTTCCATGATAAATCATGTTCCCTTAGTTTTACTCCTGGTTCCTTTTCCGCTGCAGGAATCACAATTACTCGACAAGGACAATCTTCAACGACACGACTGCAACCAGTAAAAGAAAAAGGAAAACAGTGAGATAGTCAAACCCACATGTAAACGAAGTTTGTCCAATTTAAACATAAACTACAAAACCTAAAGTGACAATCCTAAAACCACCTCTTGTAGAGGAATGTTTTAAATAGGCAAATTGCATTAATAATATAAAAGAAATTAAAAATCTTATCATGCGTAACAACAAAGGATGTGTCAATGTCACAACCAATCTTGCATCAAGATACGCTATGGAAAATCAGATGCAGGATGACAGAATATTAGCTATAGTCTTGACACCGTATATGAAAATTCTCATATAAAAAATGAATCATAAAATGTATAAACCTTGGAAACATGGGCAGATGATGAAAGGATCTAAACGAAATGGATCATTTTTCCTTGGTAAGAAAGGAATGCTAACAATTATCTGCCAAATAGTCATATATCTCCAGGCACTAAATGGCTTGAAATGAAATGATTTACTGAACTACCACTTCAAATAATGTAGACATGGCCAAGAAGATGACTTGGATAAGCATACTGTGTGTGCCCAGCGCTACTTGCAGCTCTATGTGGAATTTAGTCTTTTCCCTTGGTTGTCAAGGTCAAATCCACGGTATTTTTACCTTTATTTCTTCAACAAGATCACATACTTAAAAACAAATAACAGTATATTCTGTTGCAATAAAGAAGCCTACCTGTATAGGGGAAACTTTCGTCCTCCCCTTAATATAAAATCCTGACAATGTACAAAGCAAAAACCAAAAGTAAAGAATCAAAATTGACAATATGTCCTTCAAAATGCAGAGAAATAATGGATGCAACTAGCAGATAGTGAAGTTAAAACAGATGCAGGTGCAACTGAGAGTTCTCTAGCTCCCAGCACTGGCTCTTGTGGCATCTCTATAAAACAAAAGAAGGAATAATGCTAAAAGGGATAAGCCATTTGAGAAAACAGCATAAGCAAATAACAATTCCAATTCAATGTTGGAATTAAGCAGAGCAAAAATGTACAATCCAACCAGCATATTAATTGTACAAGTCACTCTTAATTGGTGGGGTGAAGTCGTAAATTTGTAGTAGCAGCTTTTCTGTGAATTATGGTCGATTTGGTGCGACAGCCGTTCATCATTTCAAGCCAATGTTAGGAATAACTATTAGAATTAACCACATAACGTGGCCTAAAATAAGTGTCTTTAGATCTTAGAAAAGAACTCAATGGTATAAAGACATAACTGCAGATCTAATAAGGTGGAAGTACTTTTCTAATCGGAGTCATGATGCACAGGCCCTATATTATAAGAAGCCCCAGTCCCTCTATCTCTCACATGAAAAGGCACCCAAAAATTCTCACCTACAACCATGTATCACAAGGAGAACTGTTAAAAGAGAAGGTCTCGCCCTCACACAATCTTGTGTAAATCATTTGCCCGCTTCTAACATCCTTGGTGGCATTCAGTGGATTCATCAACCATGAATTCAAGTACTCTTCTACTTCGAGATCAAAAAAGTACACTTCTACTTGTATGAAATCCAACAACATCACCATGCATTCTAGTCATCTAATGGACTTGGTCATGAGTTACAAGCTGAGGCAAGCTGGAATACAAAATATTCTTCATTTTTCCAATCACAATCAACAGCAGCACTAGGACTGATTCTCATTCATATTGAAAAAAAAAAATGGAATTGGTTTTTTTGAGCCAAAAGATTCTAATGTCTGCAGTGTTGTGTGCTTGTAAATAAGTCAGAGCTTATGTTTGTAAGACAAACTATCATGACACTAAAGGATGATCCTTTCATCAGGTGTGGTTATTTTTTCAAACCAGATTGAACTGATTGTTCATGGAATCTAGTGATAGTTGATATAAGAAAAAATAAATGGACAAAAAAAAAAAATCAACGGGTAGTGTGTAACTGAATGCAGAAATGGAGATAACAAAATAACAGAAAGAAAACAAAAACTTGTACTAAAGCTATTTCACAGGCAAGCTAAAGTTTTATTCACGTCTACAAATACCATGGAGAAAATCAAATGCAAAAAACTAAACAAATTTTGAGCAAGAGCACCTGAGTGAAGACGCCCTTTGCTTTAGACACACGTAAGCGGTTTGCAATTTCCTTTGATGCAAAACTGTCAGCTATAGATACAACAACCATTCCTGCCAGAATAATTGCCAGGTATATGATCACTGCATTGACCGTCATTGGCATATCAATGGCAATTGAATCACCCTTTTGAAATAATGTATCCAGCGCATTAGCAACCACCCTGTTAACCATGTGATTCAAATTAGATGGAAATTTCATTTAAAGAAATGAAGATGAGAAAATTTATAGTTTGTTTCTGCCTAAATTTTACTTCAAATGCAAATTGAATTTCCAGCATTAGCTTCTCACTCCTCTCCCTTGATTCACATGATAAGTCAAAACAATTCTGTATTCAGCAAAAAAAGGGGCAAGAGAAAGAAAAGGGCCCCAAGTTCTCCATACTTCTTTTTTTTTTTTTTTTTTTTTTGGAATATACAGGTTCTCCATACTTAAGAAGCCAATAACCAGCATATGCAGGAGTCAAAAGATTTGATTATTTTCTGATATAAATAAGATAGATTGTTGAAACATACATTACTTGTTCCCTCATTTCTTTCAAAAGCATATAATTGACAGGAGAGACATCATGATGCTCATCCCTCCATATAATAGCTACACTGTCATCCTGCTTGTTGGGAATATTTGTTGGTAATATACAACATTCAGCAATATTAAGAAGTGAACCAGGAAACCACACTCCTCCATGCTTTGATTTGTCAGTAGTATCTAGAACACATTTTGGCTCTTTGCGGAATATTACTGAAAGCTCTTTCACAACAATGGACCAGTATGCCTGAAATTTGTCAATACCGACCATCGTCAAACACTGACATAACCATTTAACTTCTCATGAAAACAATGTGCTTGGTTACATATGTGGCTTTGTTGCCTTTTCCTTTGAATTTGCAAAAGATGAGCAATGCTGATATTGAGAAAACAAATTCAATGTGTCTTGTTTGTTACTGGTGATAAGAACTAATGGCTTTGAACTGACCAATTAACTCTATTTTACCTCAGGATGATCAACTGACAACTGATGAAATAGGTGGTAACTTTCTATAGGATCTCGATATGATGATCCTAAGAGCTTTGGACCATGTTTTTCAAACAGACGTCCCAAATTTGTTAGCTTCGCAGTTGTCCTGCCAAATTGAATGACTTAAGATTAAACAACAAACAAGACCATCCAAATAATGATACATAGGCCCAAAATGTATTGAGTCATTTGAAAACTGTTGTTTAGACAAAATTGCAGCGCATATAGTAAAAGCCAATAAATGAATTTTCATTTGAAATTCTAAAATTGGCAACCGAGTTATAGGAAGTCTGCAAATAAAATTGAAAAGTGGGAGCCTTTTGCAAAAAAAATTATCAAAAATAGAGAGTTGATTGCAAAATTAAAAGTTATAGAACATAAATTATAAAAAAAGGAAACTGGAGGAATATTTTTCAAATATCTCTAGTGAATAGGTTGCAGCTTGGTCAGGTTATAAGGGTTGAAAACTAACCCTATCTAATTTTAAAAACCTTAACTCTAAAGCATTTACAACTTATATATAAAAATAGATCAAGTCACTAAGAAGTTGGTAAAACAGGTTCTTATAACAGGTTGAATAATGAAAAAAAAAATCATGAACTATTTAAACTGTAATCATAAACAATCAGCAAATACTTATACTGTTAGCGGTTTGCTTGAAGTTGAAAGATAAATTTTCATATTTATTTTTAATTAGAATATTAATTCCATTATTAATAATGGTGCATAATCTAGAAATTAATATCAATAAAAATGTTAACAATATTACCTTACAGGTTGCAAATGGGTACATGGATTAATGGATTAAACGAGTTAGATTATCGAGTTGACAGGTGAGACAAGCTCAACCCTAATCCATCCCAAGTTCAGCCATTTGGGTTATGAGTTGATCCTAATCGGATTACACTCATACTAATTAATAATGGATCTTCTCATGCATGGTGTTGGCAACATGCTGTAGCTGATTTCCACGCTTGCACTCAGGTTAGGCCCTTAAAAGAGGTGAATTATGCCTTAGCTCATTTCTCCAATCTAGTGGAACAAAAGGGACAATTGGGCGAGAAGCGAGCATCAATCTATGTCCATCATATTCTAGTAAGTTGGACATAAAAAAAAACGATTATGAAACAAATCATTCAATATATTGTTTAAACCTAATTTTAGACAATCAGTAGAAAAAGTCATAATTATTGAATTACTAACAAAAATATGAAATTTTTGTAGTTGTATAATTTGAAAAATTGCAAATAATAAACTATTCTCATTTCATTATTATAAAGCATATGTGCTAATGAACCCCAAGAGTTTCAAAATTTGCACTTTATGCCACAACTTTAATTTTGTAACTAATCCACCCATTTTTAACTTTTTTTCGTAAAAGACCCCATTTCCAACTTCGTTTGCAAGGAATTTCACTATTGAACTTCATTTAATGCCCCAAAGCCAATTACTAAATTTTAGTATCCCGAATAAACATTAATTCAAACTTTGTCCAAACAACATTTCCCAAATGGTTTTATGCAATTTAAGTTCCATGTATCATGGTTTATATTGAACAAATGTTGTGGGGTCTTCTACAAACAAAAGTTCAAAATGGGGAAATTTTTTGCAAAATCAAAATTAATGAGGATATAAAATTGAAATTTTCAAAAAAATAGAGGGTCATTTGCAAACATTATAAAAATATTGTATTTTATTTTACTTTTGAAAATGAAGTAAACAAAGTTTACCAAAAAGCAAGTAATTTTATTATTAGGTCACTGATTAAATTATTTAATTTAAATAAAAATTAGTATTTTAAAGATTATCTTAATATATGAAATAGAAATAAATATTATTAGAAACTATGATAGCTCAAATTGCAGTACTTTAAAGCTTAAACTTGTTGAATTGTATAAAAAATTCAAAACAATATTCATTTCTCATCTAAATAATTCATGAATTACCTATTGAAATATGAATCAAATTTACATAATTTAGTTACATTTTGTTTGCAAAAAATAAAGATTTTAAGGCATTAATCATATGTGTTAAATTAATCCCAAATTGGGAAAATCCTTTATATAAAAAATTCAAGGTTTCCAACGATCATGCATTGACAAAAATGTCGACAAATGAGGTGGATCAAGACAATGCACGAACTATCATGCAACAACAGTCGTCTCTGTTGATTAGCATGCTAACCATTATATTAATGATTAACATGCTAACTAATATTACACACTGCTGTTACGCACTACTTCGTGCATTATTCTAATCCGCATCCTAACAAATGAGGTAGCAAAATGCAAAAGCATCCATGAAAGAATGTCCATCAACCCAAAGTATTGACAAAAGTATCGACAGATCAAATAATAAGAAAAGGAAAGCAAAATTTTCTAGTCAAAAAAGCATCCATAGAGCATCAATAGATTTTAAGCACAATTTCAAAGATTCTAAGAGACATCAACATATTCTCAAAGCCATCAAGATATTCATCCACATATTCAAATGTTATAATAACATATAAAATCAAGGCATTTTTGCAAATATAACTACAAGGTTTGACTAACATTGTATCCATATTTCTAAATTTGCTGAAATTGCAAATATATCTACAATGTTTGCATAAAGTTGCAAGCATGCCCCTTTTGTTAGGATGTCATTAAAATTTTTTTATAAAATGCCAATAATGTCCTTTAAGCCAAAGCGGTGCTTACAAATTTTGAAAAAATTACACGTGTTTTTGCGACAAAAAAAAAATCTAAGAGAATAACATACGTAAAATATATAAAATGATGAAAGAGCAAATAAATCTACAATATTCGTAAACATTGCTAGCGTATAGCTTGGTTTAAAGGGTACTTTCGTCGTTTTATAGAAAATTCTAACGTATCCTAATAGAAGGAACACTTTTAATTTTATATAACCCTCGTAGATGTATTTGCAATTTTCTTTAATTTAGAAACACAAATGTAATATTGGTTAAACTTTGTAGGCACATCTGCAAAAATTTCTAAAATCAATTACACTCCCTTGAACCTTGCACATGAAGGAAATTAATGCACCAGGTTGCCTCCCTCATTCTAGATGACATACATATTGAATTAATCGGAATAGATATATAAATCAACCAATTTTATTATACAGCCATTTCACACTTTATCACTTTCATCAAATGGGACTTACTGAAATATTTGATTTGAATGAAATTTGATTTTCTAATTAAGCAAAACATTTTAAATACATTACAAAGATTGGATTTTGATTTAACCATTAAAGTGAGCCAAACAGGGACACCAGCACCACCAAAGACTTGAGACTTCTATTGTATCAACGTCATAAAAGTATTTTCTCTAGTTAAGGGTTATGATCTTATTAGCCCAAGCTAAAATAAGCTAATGTTAGCACCAACACTTACGTTTGCTTGAGCTAAAATGATTACTTTTTTATTAATTTTTTTTAAAAAAAAATTCCAATTGTATTTAATTCATATGCTAAATTTTGAAAATCATATATATACCTATAAATTTTGGAGATAACTTGGGTTTTTTGTATTTTAAACCTCCTAACTTTGCCTATTTACATTTTAAACCCTAAAGTTTGGTCGTTTGTATTTTATACCCTATAAACTTTGGTTCTATTGCATTTTAAACCCTAATTCATAACTGCATTAAAATCTACCGTTAATTCACACAAAATGATGTGAATACCCTCAAATATTTAAAAAAAAAATCCAAATCTATATTAAATGTGAAAATGTTATTGGAGTCTCCAAGAACAAAATAAATAAAGCCTAATAATTAATTTTTAAAAAAATTCTTTTTTCTTTAAATATTGAAGGGTATTTATATCATTTTGTATAGATTAACGTTAATTTTTACCATAGTCATAGATTAGGGCTTAAAATGTAAAGAAACCAAAGTTTACAAGGTTTAAATGCAAACGGGCAAACTTTGGGACTTAAAATGCAAATAGGTAAAGTTAGAGGGTTTAAAATGCAAAAAATCCTTATAACTTAAGAGTATGTTTGGAAGTGATAAAACTTTTGTTGAAAAGTTTTAATATAAAAGTTTTTAAAATAAAAGAAAATAATATCATATAAGTTTTTAAAATGAAAGAAAATAATGTGATATGATGATGTAATGATAAGGGATAAAAAGAATAAAATTAAAATAGATGGGATAGTTGTATAGGTAATTGTGTAAGAATGATTAAAAAATATGGTAGTTTGTATAAAAAAATGTGAAGAAATAATTTTAGAAAAATATGACAGTTTTAAAAAGCGAAAAGTTTTAAATTGAATAATTATAAGTGAAAATTTTTATTTTTTAACAAACACATCCTCAATCTACTTGGAAAAACATTTTCATGGAAAAACAAAAAATCAACCAATATCTTAATTAGCCAGTCCTAACATAAGCTAACCCTTCGAATAATGGGTGAGAAAATTATCGTGTAAAGAACAAAATAATTTATTAAAATTATGAAATTCCTTCAGGAACATACAAACATTCGTACCTTTCTTCTGTAGAATTTTATGAAACCAATCTAATTAGTTTTCATATTTGCATATAAGTAACAATACACATTTTAACTAATGGATGAGGGGAAATGGATGTATATAATGATGGATTTTTGTGTTGAAAAGAAAAAGGCAAGAGAAGAGAGCTCTTACGGAGAAGGAGACCAGTACGGAGGAGGACCATTGGCGGCGGAATCCCATTGCGAGTAGGCGGAGTAATAGAGCAGCTGGTGGAGCGCTTGAGGATGTGACGGATGGAGGACTCCACGCGCAACCTCGCGCCACAGCTCGTCCGCTCGGGCGGCAGCTGTCGGTCGGGCGCCTGCAATCACGCTTTTGAGGGCGCCGTGAATGGCTCGAGCTTCTCCAGGAGATAACCCGGCTCCAACGATGTCTTCCACTTCGATTTCTAATAAGCTTTTTCTCTTCTCCATTGCTGGGCTGCTGCTGCTGCTGCTGCTCTCTCTCCGTCCCTCAGCAGTGCATTCCAAGTACAGTCAATTTATTAGCTGGAGGGAAGAATTTCAAATCCAACCCCCTGTGTTTCTGCAAAATCTTAGTTTCGCCTAAGGGTTGAACATAGAATTTTTTTTATAAAAAATTTATTGTTTCCATCTGTCTTTTAATATAATTTCACATCTTAGGATGTATTTAGGAAGTGATAAAATTTTTAGATAAAAAATTTTTAGTGTCAAAGTTTTTGAATTGGTAGAAAATAAGGTGATGTAATATAAATAATGATAAAGAGTGAAAAAAAAAAGTTAAAGCAGATAAGTTATTTATATGGGTAGTTGTGTAAAAATAATTAAAAAAATAGAGTAGTCATATGGGATGATGTGAATAAATAATTAAAAAATATACTAATTATAAATACTAAAAAGTTTTAAATTGAAAATTTTTAATTTGAAAAGTTTTGATAGAAAACAAGCATGGATTTAATATTAAATTACTTTACTTTTCTATTTTTATTTTTACATTTCAATCATGTTCTCGTATACTTTATTTACAGTTAAGGTTCGTTTTATAACATGAAATAGTGTGTTTCCTCTCTGGATATATTTTTCACTTTGATTTAATATATTAACTACCTAACACTATATTATTATCTCTAATTATTTGTGTACTATTACTATCATATCTATTTCCACACTTGCAAACTTTTCAAAAAATTTTCATCCCCACTTTACAAATTTCTAAACATATCCTATAATTTATTCATTTTTCTTCTAACTATGACTCATATCCTATTACATCACTCTCAATTTTTCAAATTTTTAAAAATTCTTTCAAAAAATATTCCCACTATTTTTTCTCTTACTAAATGTACTCTTAAAAAAAGGGAAATTACCGGCTATTTGCATTTTCTTCCTCATATTTTGTATTTTTACAATTTTTCCGGTAATTATGGATTTTGGAAAAGCACCCACCAAGCTATTGATCAATGACAAGTCAATTTTATTCATTGGTTAAACCAAGTATGATTGGAACTCTGGCATCCTCTCATTTGGTCAAATAATGGATTCTGATATGTATATCTCAAACTTTTGAGAGATTCTATGAGATGAAATGTTTTGAATTTTTTAATAGATCTCTAATCTGCGGAATTTATATATGTATCCTTGAAAACAGAGTAGTTTATGATTAATTATAAACTTGTAACAGTCGAAGGTGAAGGGAAGGTACAACTACCCATTGGCCATCGCGTTGATATTCATTGAAAGACGAAAGAGACAGCTTGGTTGGGAAATAATTAAAAGAAAAATAGTCTACTTCGAATCCATGACAATGTGTGTACCCAAAAAAAAGAAAGAAAGAAATGCATGACACTGTGTGACTATGACAAAGTATGATGTAACCAATATAATACTTTCTCAAGGGGGTAGGTGGGCGTGTGAAGGGATCCAAACCAGATAGCACGTGTATCGGACGACTAGGGGTAGGTGGGCGTGCGGAGAGTGTCCAAACCAGCCGCAATGCAAGACGGGCGCCGAAATTTGTATTTTAAGTACATATTTGGGCAGGTCTAGGTTCCCCTTGGTGGGTATGTTTGGCAATGATTAAAAAGTATCGTATTAAAATTTTTCAGTCAAAAATTTTTAACTGTCTACAATTATTATATTTTTTAATTATTTTTTTATATTTTCCTATATAATTACTATACTTTTCAATCATTTTTACACAACTACCCTATCTATTTTAACTTTATCCTCTTTACTACTCATCGTTATCCCTATCATATCATATCATTTGACAACTTTAACTTTTCAAAACTTTTCATTAAAAATTTTACTCATTTCCAAACACACCCCATATGAAATTTGACGATTTTAAATTATTTTATATTTAATTTTAATTTTAAAATTCAGCAAAAAGTACCCCCTTTCTTGAATTTTAAAATTTTAAATAAAATATTACCGTATTTACAATTTTGTCAAATTTCGCAACCGTCGGGATAAAAAGGCAGCACTGTCATATCTGGATTTGTCCAGAACCGTCAGAAGCAAAAGGCGCCAAAAATGAAACAGTTGGAATTTTCCAACTTCATGCATTAATTGCAAAGTTGGTGATCAATCGACTTTACGCAACTATAAAAAGGGGCAAGCGTCTCCATGTAGGTGCACGTGAATTGGTAAGCAATTGAGTAATATGAGTATACATTAGTTGGGTGTGTGAAATAGGAATAGCATTTGAGTGTTGAGTTTTCCAGCTTCATGCATTAATTGCAAAGTTGGTGATCAATCGACTTTACACAACTATAAAAAGGGGCAGGCGTCTCCATGTAGGTGCACGTGAATTGGTAAGCAATCGAGTAGTATGAGTATACATTAGTTGGGTGTGTGAAATAGGAATAGCATTTGGGTGTTGAGTTTTCCAGCTTCATGCATTAATTGCAAAGTTGGTGATCAATCGACTTTACGCAACTATAAAAAGGGGCAGACGTCTCCATATAGGTGCACGTGAATTGGTAAGCAATTGAGTAGTATGAGTATACATTAGTTGGGTGTGTGAAATAGGAATAGCATTTGGGTGTTGAGTTTTCCAGCTTCATGCATTAATTGCAAAGTTGGTGATCAATCGACTTTACGCAACTATAAAAAGAGGCAGGCGTCTCCATGTAGATGCACGTGAATTGGTAAGCAATCGAGTAGTATGAGTATACATTAGTTGGGTGTGTGAAATATGAATAGCATTTAGGTGTTGAGTTTTCCAGCTTCATGCATTAATTGCAAAGTTGGTGATCAATCGACTTTACGCAACTATAAAAAGGGGCAGGTGTCTCCATGTAGGTGCATGTGAATTGGTAAGCAATTGAGTAGTATGAGTATACATTAGTTGGGTGTGTGACATAGGAATAGCATTTGGGTGTTGAGTAGTGAGCTTAGTGTAAGAGAAGTATGTACTTGAAAAGTTGTGTTGTGAGGTGGTGTTAAAATATTGTGAGTGTATTTATTTTGTTATAATATTTTTTATAAATAATATTTTATTTTAGAACATCCATTTTTCAACACGGGACCGTGAGGATTAACATACATGTTAAAGAAATTAAATTGTTTTATTCTTATAATTATAACTTAACCTAATTATATATCACAATCTTAACTTAAAAAATATAAATCTAACAATGTTGTTAACCAAATAGGTGAGAAGACATTGTTGCACAAAATGGATAATGAACTCTTCGCACGGGCAATCGATGCCCAAAAACTCCACAAGAATTTTAATTTTCAAAAAGTTATTCTGGCCTCAGGCTAGCATTACGGCTGTAGCGTGCAAGTGTTTATGTGGAAACGGTAATCACCTCACGGAAAATGTAACGGTCCATTTCTGGTAAGGTACACGGGCGGCTCTAAAAATTATTTTTATGCTGCTTTATGTTTATTTAGGTATGTGGCTCTTTTTTTTCTTTCCGATTCGAGGTTCATCTATTTTTAAGGGTAATGATTTAACACTTAACTAAGCTGGACATTGGAAGCTCCATGCTTGCTCTTGGTTCTACGCGTTTAAAATATATTTTTAAATCTAAATGACTATCATATTTATCAATGTGTCTTTATTTATGATGTTAAATTTTACATGTATTGCAAATTTTATATAACATTTTATATTATATATACCCATGCGCATTTTATTTATTTTTGGAAAAACTTCTCCCATGCTTACAATATTTGACTATTTTTCTTTTCATACTTATAGTATTTTAGAAACTTTACTAACACCCACAACATTTTATCATTAATTCCCCATATGTCCATGCTATCATTTTCAGCCAAAATAGACATTTTACGCATGAAAATCACAATTTTCCCCATACATTATGTAACAAAGATAAAATAAATTTTTGCCCTGTTTTTTTTATAATTTAAAACATTACATCATATCTATTTTACATAAAATAGGTAGAGATTCCATTTGAAATCTTTGTTTATAAATAGTATGTGGGCAAAATCAACATTTCCACATATAGTTAACATCCGTTTAGGTTGATAATAACTGCATGGGCATCAGGAAAATTAGGAATGAAATATTATACGTGTCAAAGGAATTTCTGAAATATTATAGATAACAAAGGAATAATAGCCAAATTTTATGGGTATGAAAGGAATTTTTTCTCTATTTTCAAAATTCAAAATAAAATATTAAATAAATTATAAAAACTATTAAATTTATATATATGTATATATGTGTGTGTATGTGTGCATGTGGATAAAAAAAAAGTTGGTTGGCAGACACTAAATTTAGCCAATTATGAGTGCACGTATACATATAAATATTTTAATATTTATTTTTTCTCTTATATGTATAATATTTTCTTTTAATAGAAAGCCAAAAAATACTAATATTTTAAATTTTAATGTATTAATAAATTAATGACAGAGCTTAACTTGGCAAAGGGTTAGTCCAAGCCGAATGAAGTCTAGATTATAGTGTGATAGGATTAATTAGATATGAGTAAATTGTTAATACACTTATTTAGTTTGACGTTAATGATTGATATGCATATTATTTCATGAATTGCATATCATCCCATAAAGTTTCATAAAAATTATTTGCGTACCTATGTTAACAGCTGACATTTAATGATTGTTAAATAAAAAAGTATAATTTACTAATATACTCACTTAATTTGACGTTAATTGTTGATATGCCCACATTTTCAATAATTACATCTTACCACTATAAAGTTTTATCAAAATTGCTTGTGTACACGTGTTAACTGATATATTACCTCCCGATAAATCTCTTTCAGTTACACAACTAAGAGTTTATAAACTGTAATATTGTAACATAGCTTTAAATGGGTTCATTTCTTCATTATTCAGATTTTTAATGCAGACATTAACAATTTCAGATGAAATAGAGGTATCATGGATAAGCAAGCAGTTTCAGTAAAAATTTATGGGAATAAGATACAATTTGTTAAATAAATGTGGGCATAACAGCAATTAACATCAAGCTAATTGAGTATATTAGCAATTAGCATCAAACTAAGTGTATATATTAGCAAATTATCAATTAGATATTATAAACATGAGATACATGAAAAGAGTACCTGATGGTAAGATTAACCTAAAAGACCATGGAGGGGGTTGAAGACCCTAAGATTTCCAATGGTTAGCCCACTTAGGAAGGTTCGCCCTATGGTGGAAGAATACCATCAATGAAAGGTTCTATTCTAGGAGGTAGATAGGATAAGGCCATAAGGGTGGTTGAACGTATTTTCTCTATTCCTCTCCAAAAGTATCCCCTGCTCCACTTTAGGTCCTCAAACCATTCCGATCGAGGTCTTTGGACTGTGTTAAGTCTCCAAACTTGAGATTACTCTTCGAGTCGAGTTGTTGCTCACTTCTCATCTTGCTCTCCCGCCAAGTTTGGGTGCACCTCACTTGAGCTCCCTACCTTTAGTGAGAGTTTCTGGATATTTATATAAGATTTGACATTGATAATGTGTGCCTGCAGTCAAATGAGATATTCCGTAATTTCCTTGGAGATCTTCTTTAGTCGATGTCTGCTTATAATTTGTCGGACCAAAAGATTGCCTTATTTCAAGATTGTCGTAAGATGGTTGGGCCGTTTTTCGTCCATAAAGATGTCACTTCTTCATTAATGTGAGATGATCTTTTTCAACTTGAGGGCAAGCGCGCCAATGTATCAAGAGGTGGCTCCAATGAATGTTTGGCTATTATGTCTCATACGTCTTGTCAGACCTAGGTTGCGGGTCAACAAACTGCCCCTTGTCTTGCTGATGTCTCGTTGTTTCTTGGAGAGCTTTCCTATGCAACCTTTTGGCAAGGTGTTGGTTTTAAGGTTTTAGTGATCCCTTCTTCCTTCAAGAATAGTTGCATTCGAGCTTTTTCTAGTTGGTCATTGGATTCGTTTTAATCTAACCTTATCAATTAAATTAAATACAAAATTAATCTATTCATTTGAAAAAAAATGCTAAGTTAAATCTATTTACAGAAAGAAACATTATTAAAAATAAGAACTTAAATTTTATCTTTCTTGTATCTTAGTATTGGAAAAGCATTTTTTTTTATCCTATTTATGGTGGGAATTTCCAAGATTGAAAACACCAAATTATCTATTTAATGTAAGGAATTTAATGCTGCAAAGGAACTAGTTAGTTCCCTCTCAACTAGGCTTGAACTGAATAAATGAACTTCGTAAAACATGAGAATTGACTGAAACTATTGTTCTTTACAAGGAATTGAAGAATTGCCAGCCGAAGGACGACTCTTTGGCTCGCAAAAGAATGATAAATATGTGTAATAACTAGGGAAAAAATAAAGTAGACAATTCAAATAATAGTGTATCTGCTGAGTTGTCATCTTAACCATTGATCATTTGACTAAGGAATGGGCCAGGAATAAGAGGTATTAATGTGATAAGCATATTCAAGCTCACTTAGGTTGAATGGGTTGGATTATGTAAAATGTTATAAGTATTTAACTTAATAAACCACAATGTATAAGTGGTTGAGGTATTGGGCTTTAGTAAATAAGGTCTCAAGATTGAGTCTCAATAAATGAATAAATGGTGTATTTTTTCTTTTTGGGCTTTGTCGACCCCACCAATTTGAAATTCAAATTTTAAAATAAAACGAATCAGATTATGGGCAGAAAATGCTACCGCTAGAAAAAGGTAAGAGACAATCTAATTCATTCAAGTATCCCATTTTAATTTCTTCTTTAATGTAAGGGAGATTTTGCCTCTTTAAACCTTTAATTATGACATGATTTAATGAAGATTTACCACATGGTTATATTGGAGGTTTTTACTAATATGTGATTTTATAGTCGTTAATCATGCTAAAATAAAAGGAGATGCATATGTTATATTTCATAAGGGATGGATGTCTCATAATTAGTTTAGAAATGTATTATTTACCTTAAATTAATTATGGGAAAATTTATTAATAATTTGAGAATTTTATTAATATAAAGATAATTTTGGACAAGATGGAAAGTATAAATGTCATAATTATAATTTATTTTGAGTGAAATAACTTAATGTGCATAATTATGTACGTTATGTTATGCTTGGATGACCTAAAATTAAATATATTAGCCAAATTATTAATGGGAGAAATTTTAATTTTAATGCATTTTAATGCATTCAAGATGATTTTAAGAGAATTAAAAAAGATATAGATGAAAATAATATTAAAATATTATTAATATCTCTTATGTAAGTTGCAATTTGGGAAGAATGTAATTTGCTGCCCATTTTTGTGTTTTTTGGATATTTTACAATTTCGCCTAGTATTTTTATGAAAATCATAAGTTATCATAGAGTTTCTATAAAATCCAAAGACAGTGCGAGAATCTATAACTTTTCAGAAGCATGCATGGGCCTTGTGGGACTGGGCTTGACCCAGCCACTAACAATCCCAGCAGTTTCAATGGGCCAAGAACTAGGTAAGCCCACTGGGCACCCATTCCAAAGATCGTCGAAGATGGCTAGATGGCAACTAGTAGCAGCAGAGATGATCGGCTTAGGCCCTATCCAAGAGCCTAAGCCCAAGTCCAAGAGTCCGTCTAGCGGAGAAGCCTAGGCTTCACGCCAAGCCCAAGTCCAAGAGTTCGCCTAATGGAGAAGCCTAGGCAGCGAAGCCCAGAGCATAGCCCACCAGCAAGCCTAGCCGGGTAGATTCACCAATGGTGAGCCCAAGTCGTCGGCGGCGAGGGACTTATGGCACCATTTGATGTGTTCATTTTCAAATTGATATAAATTAAGCTCTAAATGCCCAATTTGAGTGATCTAGTGGTCATTTCTTATGGATTTTGACATTCTGAGTTCAATAGAATGGCTGAGTTAGGCAAATGAGGCTTATATCTTAAGAGATTTAATATTTTAAATCCTTAGGATAATCCTCAAACTTAAAATTGATTACTACTAGGCAAGGATGATGGCACATAAGATGTATTAAAGGCTTAAAGAATTGAGCAATTAAGAGAAGATAATAAATTGTTATGATCTTATTTGTAGGGCATTATTTTACTTACTAAGTTTTTGTGAACTTACCCTTTTTCCTTTGACTCTCAGATATCCCAATGAATGATGAGCAATGAGATGGTGGTGACATGATGAATTTATCTAATTCATTTTTATTATTTTATGAAATAAGTGGCTTAACTTAGATATAAACATTTTTATTAATGTGGGCATGGTTGTAATAACTCTATGAACATGATTGCTTGAATATAATAATGTAAGTTTATTTATGATTATCCTTTTTAGATAATTTTATTCAATGTATGGAAAAACCTTAAAGTTTTAAATGACTTGGATCGAAAATTAAGGTAAAAGTTTTGTTTTAAGTTCAGACCATTACAGTATGCAAATCTATCCTCACAGCTTAACTATATACGCAAATATACCTACATTGTTTCAAAAATTAAAGATATACTCATGTCATCACAACGACATCATAGTATGAATATATTTGCAAATATATATAAACTGTGTGGGTGTCTAAAATTACAAATATACCCACACAATTCCAATATATTTGCAAAAACACGGACGTTGTGATGGCATAATACATTTCCAATTTTTGTCAAATTATGTTTTGTAATTTTTAGAATTAGTGGATATATTTGCAATTATGGTCAAATTACATAAGTATATTTGTAAATTATCTAAAAAATAAAATACTTGAGGCCAGTCATCTTATTAATGATCTCTTGTAAGATCATCCAATTGGATAAAATGGAATAAAATTTGGATGATGAGGTTGCACTGAGAGGGGTTGTTGTGCATTAAAAAAATAAGAAATTATATTATAAGTGAAAAAATAGTATTAAAAATGAAAAGGGAAAGTTTTTATACTTTGAAAAATGGATTATATTGAAAATTGCAAAACAAAAAAAATTTTAGAAATGAAAATTTTCTTCTCATTTTCGTCTCTTCCCATTCTAATAAAGATAACAGAGAGAAAGTGTGTTTCCTTGTATGCGTAACTTTTAGCTGTGATAGTGGATTTGCTCACAAAAGGGTGTGTTTGGCAATTTAGAAAAGTTGTCAAGTTAAAACTTTTCAATCTAAAACCTGTCATTTTTCATAACTATTATTTTTTAAATTATTTTTTACACATTTTTCTATACAACAACCCTACTTTTCAATCAT